>CAKXZU010000117.1:0-410095 GCA_936014575.1 Bombus lapidarius
ACACACTCTATCAGATTAAACAATACCGACGGCTCGCAAAATGCAATCTTTTGTAGATTTTCATGTAATTTAACTTTTATTTCGTTAATAATTGAAATATTTCGTCGTTTAATGCCTCCTTTAACTAGATTTTACATACCGAATGTAGTGCGTGCTGTTTCTAACGTCGAAACAATACCGACAACTCGCAAAATGCATTCACTTGTCCACTTTCAAGTAATTTAGCTGTTATTCGTTAATAATTGCGAGATTTGGACGTTTAAACGCTCCTTTCACTCGACTCTGCATTCCGAATGTAGTGCGTGCTGTTTCTAACGTCGAAGGAATACCGGCAGCTCGCAAAATGCAATCGTTTGTTGATTTTCATGAAATTTAACTGTTATTTCGTTATTAATTGAGATATTTCGATGTTTAAGAGCTCTTTTCACTCGACTCTGCATTCCGAATGTAGTGCGTGCTGTTTCTAACGTCGAAAGAATACGGGCAGCTCGCAAAATGCAATCGTTTTTCGATTTTCATGTAATTTAACTGTTATTTCGTTAATATTTGAAATATTTCGATGTTTAAGCGCTCTTTTCACTATTTTACTATTTTACTTACTTTTCACTATTTTAGCGCTATTTTACATACCAAAAGTAGTGCGTGCTGTTTCTAACGTCGAAAGAATACCGGCAGCTCGCAAAATGCAATCTTTTGTAGATTTTCATGTTGTTTAACTGTTATTTCGTTAATATTTGAAATATTTCGATGTTTAAGCGCTCTTTTCACTATTTTACTATTTACTTACTTTTCACTATTTTAGCGCTATTTTACATACCGAAAGTAGTGCGTGCTGTTTATAACGTCGAAAGAATACCGGCAGCTCGCAAAATGCAATCTTTTGTCGACTTTCACGAAATTTAACTGTTATTTCGTTAATAATTGAAATATTTCGTCGTTTAAGGCCTCCTTTAACTAGATTTTACATACCAAATGTAGTGCGTGCTGTTTCTAACGTCGAAAGAATACCGGCAGCTCGCAAAATGCAATCCTTTGTCGATTTTCATGAAATTTAACTGTTTATTTCGTTGATAATTGTGATATTTCGATGTTTAAGCCCTCGTTTCACTCTATTTTACACACCGAATGTAGTGCGTGCTGTTTCTAACGTCGAAAGAATTCCGGCAGCTCGCAAAATGCAATCGTTTTTCGATTTTCATGAAATGTAACTGTTATTTCGTTAATAATTGAGATTTATCGATGCTTAAGCGCTCTTTTCACTCTATTTTACATACCGAATGTAGTGCGTGCTGTTTCTAACGTCGAAGGAATACGGGCAGCTCGCAAAATGCAATCTTTTGTAGATTTTCATGTAATTTAACTGTTATTTCGTTAATAATTGAAATATTTCGTCGTTTAAGGCCTCCTTTAACTAGATTTTACATACCAAATGTAGTGCGTGCTGTTTCTAACGTCGAAAGAATACGGCAGCTCGCAAAATGCAATCCTTTGTCGATTTTCATGAAATTTAACTGTTATTTCGTTGATAATTGTGATATTTCGATGTTTAAGCCCTCGTTTCACTCTATTTTACACACCGAATGTAGTGCGTGCTGTTTCTAACGTCGAAAGAATTCCGGCAGCTCGCAAAATGCAATCGTTTTTTCGATTTTCATGAAATGTAACTGTTATTTCGTTAATAATTGAGATTTATCGATGCTTAAGCGCTCTTTTCACTCTATTTTACATACCGAATGTAGTGCGTGCTGTTTCTAACGTCGAAGGAATACGGGCAGCTCGCAAAATGCAATCTTTCGTCGATTTTCATGAAATTTAACTGTTATTTCGTTAATAATTGAGATATTTCGATGTTTAAGCGCTCTTTTCACTCGACTCTGCATTCCGAATGTAGTGCGTGCTGTTTCCTAACGTCGAAACAATACCGACAACTCGCAAAATGCATTCACTTGTCCACTTTCAAGTAATTTAGCTGTTATTTCGTTAATAATTGCGAGATTTGGACGTTTAAACGCTCCTTTCACTCGACTCTGCATTCCGAATGTAGTGCGTGCTGTTTCTAACCTCGAGGGAATACCGGCAGCTCGCAAAATGCAATCGTTTGTTGATTTTCATGAAATTTAACTGTTATTTCGTTATTAATTGAGATATTTCGATGTTTTAAGCGCACACACTCTATCAGATTCTGCATTCCGAATGTAGTGCGTGCTGTTTCTAACGTCGAAAGAATACGGGCAGCTCGCAAAATGCAATCGTTTTTCGATTTTCATGTAATTTAACTGTTATTTCGTTAATATTTGAAATATTTCGATGTTTAAGCGCTCTTTTTACTATTTTACTATTTTACTTACTTTTCACTATTTTAGCGCTATTTTACATACCAAAAGTAGTGCGTGCTGTTTCTAACGTCGAAAGAATACCGGCAGCTCGCAAAATGCAATCTTTTGTAGATTTTCATGTAGTTTAACTGTTATTTCGTTAATAATTGAGATATTTGGACGTTTAAACGCTCTTTTCACTCGACTCTGCATTCCGAATTTAGTGCGTGGTGTTTCTAACGTCGAAACAATACCGACGGCTAGCAAAATGCAATCTTTCGTCGATTTTCGTGAAATTTAACTGTTATTTCGTTATTAATTGAGATATTTCGATGTTTAAGCGCTCTTTTCACTCGACTCTGCATTCCGAATTTAGTGCGTGCTGTTTCTAACGTCGAAAGAATACCGCCAGCTCGCAAAATGCAATCTTTTGTCGACTATCACGAAATTTAACTGTTTTTTTGTTAATAATTGAAATATTTCGTCGTTTAAAGGCCTCCTTTAACTAGATTTTACATACCAAATGTAGTGCGTGCTGTTTCTAACGTCGAAGGAATATCGGCAGCTCGCAAAATGCAATCGTTTGTTGATTTTCATGAAATTTAACTGTTATTTCGTTATTAATTGAGATATTTCGATGTTTAAGCGCTCTTTTCACTCGACTCTGCATTCCGAATGTAGTGCGTGCTGTTTCTAACGTCGAAAGAATACGGGCAGCTCGCAAAATGCAATCGTTTTTCGATTTTCATGTAATTTAACTGTTATTTCGTTAATATTTGAAATATTTCGATGTTTAAGCGCTCTTTTCACTATTTTACTATTTTACTTACTTTTCACTATTTTAGCGCTATTTTACATACCGAAAGTAGTGCGTGCTGTTTCTAACGTCGAAAGAATACCGCCAGCTCGCAAAATGCAATCTTTTGTCGACTATCACGAAATTTAACTGTTTTTTTGTTAATAATTGAAATATTTCGTCGTTTAAGGCCTCCTTTAACTAGATTTTACATACCAAATGTAGTGCGTGCTGTTTCTAACGTCGAAGGAATATCGGCAGCTCGCAAATGCAATCGTTTGTTGATTTTCATGTAATTTAACTGTTACTTCGTTAATAATTGAGATATTTCGATGTTTAAGCGCTCTTTTCACTCTATTTTACATACCGAAAGTAGTGCGTGCTGTTTCTAACGTCGAAGGAATATCGGCAGCTCGCAAAATGCAATCGTTTGTTGATTTTCATGAAATTTAACTGTTATTTCGTTATTAATTGAGATATTTCGATGTTTAAGCGCTCTTTTCACTCGACTCTGCATTCCGAATGTAGTGCGTGCTGTTTCTAACGTCGAAAGAATACGGGCAGCTCGCAAAATGCAATCGTTTTTCGATTTTCATGTAATTTAACTGTTATTTCGTTAATATTTGAAATATTTCGATGTTTAAGCGCTCTTTTTCACTATTTTACTATTTTACTTACTTTTCACTATTTTAGCGCTATTTTACATACCGAAAGTAGTGCGTGCTGTTTCTAACGTCGAAAGAATACCGCCAGCTCGCAAAATGCAATCTTTTGTCGACTATCACGAAATTTAACTGTTTTTTTGTTAATAATTGAAATATTTCGTCGTTTAAGGCCTCCTTTAACTAGATTTTACATACCAAATGTAGTGCGTGCTGTTTCTAACGTCGAAGGAATATCGGCAGCTCGCAAAATGCAATCGTTTGTTGATTTTCATGTAATTTAACTGTTACTTCGTTAATAATTGAGATATTTCGATGTTTAAGCGCTCTTTTCACTCTATTTTACATACCGAAAGTAGTGCGCGCTGTTTCTAACGTCGAAACAATACCGACACTTCGGAAAATGCAATCCTTTGTCGATTTTCACGAAATTTAACTGTTATTTCGTTAATAATTGAAATATTTCGACATTTAAAGCCTCCTTTAACTAGATTTTACATAACAAATATAGTGCGTGCTGTTTCTAACGTCGAAACGATACCGACAGCTCGCAAAATCCATTCACTTGTCCATTTTCAAGAAATTTATCTGTTATTTCGTTAATAATTAAGATATTTCGACGTTTAAGGCCTCCTTTCACTCCCTTTTACATACAGAATGTAGTGCGCGCTGTTTCTAACGTCGAAGGAATACGGGCAGCTCGCAAAATGCAATCTTTTGTAGATTTTCATGTAATTTAACTGTTATTTCGTTAATAATTGAAATATTTCGTCGTTTAAGGCCTCCTTTAACACACACTCTATCAGATTAATGTAGTGCGTGCTGTTTCTAACGTCGAAAGAATACCGGCAGCTCGCAAAATGCAATCCTTTGTCGATTTTCATGAAATTTAACTGTTATTTCGTTGATAATTGTGATATTTCGATGTTTAAGCCCTCGTTTCACTCTATTTTACACACCGAATGTAGTGCGTGCTGTTTCTAACGTCGAAAGAATTCCGGCAGCTCGCAAAATGCAATCGTTTTTCGATTTTCATGAAATGTAACTGTTATTTCGTTAATAATTGAGATTTATCGATGCTTAAGCGCTCTTTTCACTCTATTTTACATACCGAATGTAGTGCGTGCTGTTTCTAACGTCGAAGGAATACGGGCAGCTCGCAAAATGCAATCTTTCGTCGATTTTCATGAAATTTAACTGTTATTTCGTTAATAATTGAGATATTTCGATGTTTAAGCGCTCTTTTCACTCGACTCTGCATTCCGAATGTAGTGCGTGCTGTTTCTAACGTCGAAACAATACCGACAACTCGCAAAATGCATTCACTTGTCCACTTTCAAGTAATTTAGCTGTTATTTCGTTAATAATTGCGAGATTTGGACGTTTAAACGCTCCTTTCACTCGACTCTGCATTCCGAATGTAGTGCGTGCTGTTTCTAACCTCGAGGGAATACCGGCAGCTCGCAAAATGCAATCGTTTGTTGATTTTCATGAAATTTAACTGTTATTTCGTTATTAATTGAGATATTTCGATGTTTAAGCGCTCTTTTCACTCGACTCTGCATTCCGAATGTAGTGCGTGCTGTTTCTAACGTCGAAAGAATACGGGCAGCTCGCAAAATGCAATCGTTTTTCGATTTTCATGTAATTTAACTGTATTTCGTTAATATTTGAAATATTTCGATGTTAAGCGCTCTTTTTACTATTTTACTATTTTACTTACTTTTCACTATTTAGCGCTATTTTAGCATACCAAAAGTAGTGCGTGCTGTTTCTAACGTCGAAAGAATACCGGCAGCTCGCAAAATGCAATCTTTTGTAGATTTTCATGTAGTTTAACTGTTATTTCGTTAATAATTGAGATATTTGGACGTTTAAAACGCTCTTTTCACTCGACTCTGCATTCCGAATTTAGTGCGTGGTGTTTCTAACGTCGAAACAATACCGACGGCTAGCAAAATGCAATCTTTCGTCGATTTTCGTGAAATTTAACTGTTATTTCGTTATTAATTGAGATATTTCGATGTTTAAGCGCTCTTTTCACTCGACTCTGCATTCCGAATTTAGTGCGTGCTGTTTCTAACGTCGAAAGAATACCGCCAGCTCGCAAAATGCAATCTTTTGTCGACTATCACGAAATTTAACTGTTTTTTTGTTAATAATTGAAATATTTCGTCGTTTAAGGCCTCCTTTAACTAGATTTTACATACCAAATGTAGTGCGTGCTGTTTCTAACGTCGAAGGAATATCGGCAGCTCGCAAAATGCAATCGTTTGTTGATTTTCATGAAATTTAACTGTTATTTCGTTATTAATTGAGATATTTCGATGTTTAAGCGCTCTTTTCACTCGACTCTGCATTCCGAATGTAGTGCGTGCTGTTTCTAACGTCGAAAGAATACGGGCAGCTCGCAAAATGCAATCGTTTTTCGATTTTCATGTAATTTAACTGTTATTTCGTTAATATTTGAAATATTTCGATGTTTAAGCGCTCTTTTCACTATTTTACTATTTTACTTACTTTTCACTATTTTAGCGCTATTTTACATACCGAAAGTAGTGCGTGCTGTTTCTAACGTCGAAAGAATACCGCCAGCTCGCAAAATGCAATCTTTTGTCGACTATCACGAAATTTAACTGTTTTTTTGTTAATAATTGAAATATTTCGTCGTTTAAGGCTCCTTTAACTAGATTTTACATACCAAATGTAGTGCGTGCTGTTTCTAACGTCGAAGGAATATCGGCAGCTCGCAAAATGCAATCGTTTGTTGATTTTCATGTAATTAACTGTTACTTCGTTAATAATTGAGATATTTCGATGTTTAAGCGCTCTTTTCACTCTATTTTACATACCGAAAGTAGTGCGTGCTGTTTCTAACGTCGAAAGAATACCGGCAGCTCGCTAAATGCAATCTTTTGTCGACTTTCACGAAATTTAACTGTTATTTCGTTAATAATTGAAATATTTCGTCGTTAAGGCCTCCTTTAACTAGATTTTACATACCAAATGTAGTGCGTGCTGTTTCTAACGTCGAAAGAATACCGGCAGCTCGCAAAATGCAATCCTTTGTCGATTTTCATGAAATTTAACTGTTATTTCGTTGATAATTGTGATATTTCGATGTTTAAGCGCTCTTTTCACTCGACTCTGCATTCCGAATTTAGTGCGTGCTGTTTCTAACGTCGAAAGAATACCGCCAGCTCGCAAAATGCAATCTTTTGTCGACTATCACGAAATTTAACTGTTTTTTTGTTAATAATTGAATATTTCGTCGTTTAAGGCCTCCTTTAACTAGATTTTACATACCAAATGTAGTGCGTGCTGTTTCTAACGTCGAAACAATACCGACGACTCGCAAAATGCAATCTTTTGTCGATTTTCATGAAATTTAACTGTTATTTCGTTAATAATTGAGATATTTCGATGTTTAAGCGCTCTTTTCACTCGACTCTGCATTCCGAATTTAGTGCGTGCTGTTTCTAACGTCGAAAGAATACCGGCAGCTCGCAAAATGCAATCCTTTGTCGACTTTCATGAAATTTAACTGTTATTTCGTTGATAATTGTGATATTTCGATGTTTAAGCTCTCTTTTCACTCTATTTTACACATCGAATGTAGTGCGTGCTTTTTCTAACGTCGAAAGAATACCGCCAGCTCGCAAAATGCAATCTTTTGTCGATTTTCATGAAATTTAACTGTTACTTCGTTAATAATTGAGATATTTCGAAGTTTAAGGCCTCTTTACTCTCCAATTTACATACCGAATGTAGTGCGCGCTGTTTCCAACGTCGAAAGAATACCGGCAGCTCGCAAAATGCAATCGTTTTTCGATTTTCATGAAATTTAACTGTTATTTCGTTAATATTTGAAATATTTCGATGTTTAAGCGCTCTTTTCACTCCATTTTACATACCGAAAGTAGTGCGTGCTGTTTCTAACGTCGAAAGAATACCGGCAGCTCGCAAAATGCAATCTTTTGTCGATTTTCATGAAATTTAACTGTTATTTCTTTAATAGTTGAGATATTTCGAAGTTTAGGGCCTCTTTACTCTCCAATTTACACACCGAATGTAGTGCGTGCTGTTTCTAACGTCGAAACAATACCGACGGCTAGCAAAATGCAATCTTTTGTCGATTTTCACGAAATTTAACTGTTATTTCGTTATTAATTGAGATATTTCGATGTTTAAGGCCTCCTTTAACTAGATTTTACATACGAAATGTAGTGCGTGCTGTTTCTAACGTCGAAAGAATACCGGCAGCTCGCAAAATGCAATCCTTTGTCGATTTTCATGAAATTTAACTGTTATTTCGTTGTTAATTGTGATATTTCGATGTTTAAGCCCTCGTTTCACTCTATTTTACACACCGAATGTAGTGCGTGCTGTTTCTAACGTCGAATGAATTCCGGCAGCTCGCAAAATGCAATCGTTTTTCGATTTTCATGAAATGTAACTGTTATTTCGTTAATAATTGAGATTTATCGATGCTTAAGCGCTCTTTTCACTCTATTTTACATACCGAATGTAGTGCGTGCTGTTTCTAACGTCGAAGGAATACGGGCAGCTCGCAAAATGCAATCTTTTGTAGATTTTCATGTAATTTAACTGTTATTTCGTTAATAATTGAGATATTTGGACGTTTAAACGCTCTTTTCACTCGACTCTGCATTCCGAATTTAGTGCGTGCTGTTTCTAACGTCGAAAGAATACCGGCAGCTCGCAAAATGCAATCGTTTGTCGATTTTCATGAAATTTATCTGTTATTTCGTTAATAATTGAGATATTTCGAAGTTTAAGGCCTCTTTACTCTCCAATTTACATACCGAATGTAGTGCGCGCTGTTTCTAACGTCGAAAGAATACCGGCAGCTCGCAAAATGCAATCGTTTTTCGATTTTCATGAAATTTAACTGTTATTTCGTTAATATTTGAAGTATTTCGATGTTTAAGCGCTCTTTTCACTCTATTTTACATGCCGAAAATAGTGCGTGCTGTTTCTAACGTCGAAAGAATACCGGCAGCTAGCAAAATGCAATCTTTTGTCGATTTTCACGAAATTTAACTGTTATTTCGTTAATAATTGAGATATTTGGCCGTTTAAACGCTCTCTTCAGTCGACTCTGCATTCCGAATAGTGCGTGCTGTTTCTAACGTCGAAGGAATACCGGCAGCTCGCAAAATGCAATCGTTTGTCGATTTTCATGAAATTTAGCTGTTATTTCGTTAATAATTTGTCACGTCCCGCGCTCCGCACGTGCCGTAACGAAAACTACCATATGCAACGTAATAGCAAGGAAAATAATACGAAATAATAGAAATGTGCCCTTTAACGAATTAGTAAATATAGTAAAAACAACATAACCCGTACTAATTAACTAACCGAGTGAGCCGCGAACCGAATTAGACTAATCAAGAATAAACCATGATTTGATAACTTGAGTAAGAATAAATTATAATCTGAAGAACCAATTAATTAAAACGACTTACAAATTAATTAATAAATCACGTCCCGATATTATACCGTACTAATATAATGTACAATCAAAATAATCTAAGATTTGATAATTCAAATTACGATTTGAAATTGTATCAATCAAGAGCAACCCGCGATTTGAACAGTAGTCTATGATTCGACAATTGGACTAGGGATAAACTACGATTTAAAATTTTAATCAGTTAAGACTAATTCGCAATTCGAATGAATTAAGAAATTAAACAAGGAGGGGAAAAGGAACGGAACAGGAATACATATTTTTATAATAAATGTGGAATACATAAAATACAAAATCCACCAAACCAACTAATAACTAACAGATATAAAGAAATACATTACGTTATAACAATCCAATATTTATAAGATAAACTAATATTTAAAATTGGAAAACTTTATACAAAGTCATATCGTGAAACACATAGATACATATATGTATATACATAACTTAATAAATATAAAAGGAATAAAATTATCAAACCAATTAACACTTAGATAAACTTAAGGAATTTCACATAAAAAATTATATTGTAAACATTATTAAATTGAACAATTAATATTAATAAATTAAATTATTCGAAATTATTTAAATTATTAAATTAAGTTATTATAAAAATTATGTTGTAATATATATATGTGTGTGTGTGTGTGTTTTATATTATCAACAATTAATACTCCAGTAAATAAATAAAATATACAATACGCGAAACTACAGTATTAAGACAAACTAGTATTTAAAATTGAAACACCTTATACAAGTTACACTGTGAAATACATACATATATATATATATACATAATAAATTTTGAAGAAATAAAATTATTAGAACTAATATTAGGAATATCAAATGAAAATTATACTGTTGAACATCATCGAACAATTAATAATTTAGAACAGAATAAAGAGGAACTGAAATATACGATTCTACATTATTAAAACTAGCTAATACATTTAAGGAAATTATATATGAAATTATGTTGTATATATATATATATAATAAATTCAGAAGAAATAAAATTATTAAAATCAATTTGAAAAATATCACATGAAAACTATATTGTCAAATATCATCAAACAACCAATAATTTAAAAAAGAATAAAACAATTAAAATATACAATTCTACATTATTAAAACTAGTTAACAAGTCAGTAAATTTAAAGTATATATCGTAATACTACATAACGTTATACGTTATAACGTAATACTATATAACGTTATACGTTATATCGTAATGCTACATAACGTTAGACTTTATATCGTTAAGCTACATAACGTTATACGTCATATCGCAATGCTAAATAACGTTAGACGTTATATCGTTAAGCTACATAACGTTATGCGTTATAACGTAATAGTATATAACGTTATACGTTATATCGTAACACTACATAACGTTATACGTTATAACGTATTACCATATAACGTTATACGGTATATCACAATGCAACATAACGTTATACGTTATATCGAAATGCTACATAACGTTATACGTTATTACGTAATACTACATAACGTTATACGTTATATCGTAATGCTACATAACGTTATACGACATAACCTATTACCATATAACGTTAGACGTTATATCGTTAAGCTACATAACGTTATGCGTTATAACGTAATAGTATATAACGTTATACGTTATATCGTAACACTACATAACGTTATACGTTATAACGTATTACCATATAACGTTATACGGTATATCACAATGCAACATAACGTTATACGTTATATCGCAATGCTACATAACGTTATACGTTATATCGTAATGTTACATAACGTTAGACGTTATATCGTAATACTACAAAACGATATACGCTATAACGTATTACCATATAACGTTATACGGTATATCGTATTGCTACATTACGTTATACGTTATATCGTAACGATACTTAACGTTATACGTTATGACGTAATAATACATAACGTTATCCGTTATAACGTAATACTACATAACGTTGTACGTTATAGCGTAATACTATAAAACGTTGTACGTTATATCGTAAAGCTACATAACGTTACACGGTATATGCTATTGCTACATAACGTTATACGTCATATCGTAATGATACATAACGTTATGCGTTATGACGTATTACCATATAACGTTATACGGTATATCGTAATGCTACATGACGCTATACGTTATATCATAACACTACATAACGTTATACGTTAAAACATATTGCCATATAACGTTATACGGTATATCGTAATGCAACATAACGTTATACGTTATATCGAAATGCTACATAACGTAATACGTTATATCGTAATGTTACATGACGTTGTACGTTATAACATAATACTATATAACGTTATATGTTATATCGTAACACTACATAACGTTATACGTTATAACGTATTACCATATAACGTTATACGGTATATCGTAATGCTACATGACGCTATACGTTATATCGTAATGCTACATAACGTTATACGTTATATCGTAATGTTACATAACGTTATACGTTATACCGTAACACTACATAACGTTATACGTTATAACGTATTACCATATAACGTTATACGGTATATCGTAATGCTACATAACGCTATACGTTATATCGTAATGCTACATAACGTTATACGTTATATCGTAATGCTACATAACGTTATACGTTATAACGTATTACCATAAAACGTTATACGGTATATCACAATGCAACATAACGTTATATGTTACATCGTAATACTACATAACGTTATACGTTATAACGTAATACTACATAAAGTTATACGTTATAACGTAAGACTACATAACGTTAAACGTTATAACGTAATACTATATAACGATATACGTTATATAGTAATGCTACATAACGTTATACGTTATTACGTAATACTACATAACGTAATCCGTTATAACGTAATACTACATACCGTTATACGTTATATCGCTATAACGTATTACCATAAAACGTTATACGGTATATCACAATGCAACATAGCGTTATACGTTACATCGTAATACTACATAACGTTATACGTTATAACGTAATACTACATAAAGTTATACGTTATAACGCAAGACTACATAACGTTAAACGTTATAACGTAATACTATAAAACGATATACGTTATATAGTAATGCTACATAACGTTATACGCTATAACGTATTACCATAAAACGTTATACGGTATATCACAATGCAACATAACGTTATACGTTATATCGCAATGCTACATAACGTTATACGTTATATCGTAATGTTACATAACGTTAGACGTTATATCGTAATACTACAAAACGTTATACGCTATAACGTATTACCATATAACGTTATACGGTGTATCGTATTGCTACATTACGTTATACGTTATATCGTAACGATACTTAACGTTATACGTTATGACGTAATAATACATAACGTTATCCGTTATAACGTAATACTACATAACGTTATACGTTATAGCGTAATACTATAAAACGTTGTACGTTATATCGTAAAGCTACATAACGTTACACGGTATATGCTATTGCTACATAACGTTATACGTCATATCGTAATGATACATAACGTTACACGGTATATGCTATTGCTACATAACGTTATACGTCATATCGTAATCCTACATAACATTATGCGTTATGACGTAATACTATATAACGTTATACGTTATATCATAACACTGCATAACGTTATACGTTAAAACGTATTACCATATAACGTTATACGGTATATCGTAATGCTACATGACGCTATACGTTATATCGTAATGCTACATAACGTTATACGTTATATCGTAATGCTACATAACGTTATACGTTATAACGTATTACCATATAACGTTATACGGTATATCGTAATGCAACATAACGTTATACGTTATATCGTAATGCTACATAACGTTAAAGGTTATTTCGTAACACTACATAACGTTTAACGTTATAACGTATTAACATATAACGTTATACGGTATATCGTATTGCTACATTACGTTATACGTTATATCGTAACGATACTTAACGTTATACGTTATGACGTAATAATACATAACGTTATCCGTTATAACGTAATACTATAAAACGTTGTACGTTATATCGTAAAGCTACATAACGTTACACGGTATATGCTATTGCTACATAACGTTATACGTCATATCGTAATGATACATAACGTTATGCGTTATGACGTATTACCATATAACGTTATACGGTATATCGTAATGCTACATGACGCTATACGTTATATCATAACACTACATAACGTTATACGTTAAAACATATTGCCATATAACGTTATACGGTATATCGTAATGCAACATAACGTTATACGTTATATCGAAATGCTACATAACGTAATACGTTATATCGTAATGTTACATGACGTTGTACGTTATAACATAATACTATATAACGTTATATGTTATATCGTAACACTACATAACGTTATACGTTATAACGTATTACCATATAACGTTATACGGTATATCGTAATGCTACATGACGCTATACGTTATATCGTAATGCTACATAACGTTATACGTTATATCGTAATGTTACATAACGTTATACGTTATACCGTAACACTACATAACGTTATACGTTATAACGTATTACCATATAACGTTATACGGTATATCGTAATGCTACATAACGCTATACGTTATATCGTAATGCTACATAACGTTATACGTTATATCGTAATGCTACATAACGTTATACGTTATAACGTATTACCATAAAACGTTATACGGTATATCACAATGCAACATAACGTTATATGTTACATCGTAATACTACATAACGTTATACGTTATAACGTAATACTACATAAAGTTATACGTTATAACGTAAGACTACATAACGTTAAACGTTATAACGTAATACTATATAACGATATACGTTATATAGTAATGCTACATAACGTTATACGTTATTACGTAATACTACATAACGTAATCCGTTATAACGTAATACTACATACCGTTATACGTTATATCGCTATAACGTATTACCATAAAACGTTATACGGTATATCACAATGCAACATAGCGTTATACGTTACATCGTAATACTACATAACGTTATACGTTATAACGTAATACTACATAAAGTTATACGTTATAACGCAAGACTACATAACGTTAAACGTTATAACGTAATACTATAAAACGATATACGTTATATAGTAATGCTACATAACGTTATACGCTATAACGTATTACCATAAAACGTTATACGGTATATCACAATGCAACATAACGTTATACGTTATATCGCAATGCTACATAACGTTATACGTTATATCGTAATGTTACATAACGTTAGACGTTATATCGTAATACTACAAAACGTTATACGCTATAACGTATTACCATATAACGTTATACGGTGTATCGTATTGCTACATTACGTTATACGTTATATCGTAACGATACTTAACGTTATACGTTATGACGTAATAATACATAACGTTATCCGTTATAACGTAATACTACATAACGTTATACGTTATAGCGTAATACTATAAAACGTTGTACGTTATATCGTAAAGCTACATAACGTTACACGGTATATGCTATTGCTACATAACGTTATACGTCATATCGTAATGATACATAACGTTACACGGTATATGCTATTGCTACATAACGTTATACGTCATATCGTAATCCTACATAACATTATGCGTTATGACGTAATACTATATAACGTTATACGTTATATCATAACACTGCATAACGTTATACGTTAAAACGTATTACCATATAACGTTATACGGTATATCGTAATGCTACATGACGCTATACGTTATATCGTAATGCTACATAACGTTATACGTTATATCGTAATGCTACATAACGTTATACGTTATAACGTATTACCATATAACGTTATACGGTATATCGTAATGCAACATAACGTTATACGTTATATCGTAATGCTACATAACGTTAAAGGTTATTTCGTAACACTACATAACGTTTAACGTTATAACGTATTAACATATAACGTTACACGGTATATCGTAATGCTACATAACGCTGTACGTTATATCGTAATGCTACATAACGTTATACGTTATATCGTAATGCTACATAACGTTATACGTTATTTCGTAACACTACATAACGTTTAACGTTATAACGTATTACCATATAACGTTACACGGTATATCGTAATACTACATAACGTTATACGTTATAGCGTAATACTATAAAACGTTGTACGTTATATCGTAAAGCTACATAACGTTACACGGTATATGCTATTGCTACATAACGTTATACGTCATATCGTAATGATACATAACGTTACACGGTATATGCTATTGCTACATAACGTTATACGTCATATCGTAATCCTACATAACATTATGCGTTATGACGTAATACTATATAACGTTATACGTTATATCATAACACTGCATAACGTTATACGTTAAAACGTATTACCATATAACGTTATACGGTATATCGTAATGCTACATGACGCTATACGTTATATCGTAATGCTACATAACGTTATACGTTATATCGTAATGCTACATAACGTTATACGTTATAACGTATTACCATATAACGTTATACGGTATATCGTAATGCAACATAACGTTATACGTTATATCGTAATGCTACATAACGTTAAAGGTTATTTCGTAACACTACATAACGTTTAACGTTATAACGTATTACCATATAACGTTACACGGTATATCGTAATGCTACATAACGTTATACGTTATATCGAAATGCTACATAACGTAATACGTTATATCGTAATGTTACATGACGTTGTACGTTATAACATAATACTATATAACGTTATATGTTATATCGTAACACTACATAACGTTATACGTTATAACGTATTACCATATAACGTTATACGGTATATCGTAATGCTGCATGACGCTATACGTTATATCGTAATGCTACATAACGTTATACGTTATATCGTAATGTTACATAACGTTATACGTTATACCGTAACACTACATAACGTTATACGTTATAACGTATTACCATATAACGTTATACGGTATATCGTAATGCTACATTACGTTATACGTTATATCGTAACGATACTTAACGTTATACGTTATGACGTAATAATACATAACGTTATCCGTTATAACGTAATACTACATAACGTTGTACGTTATAGCGTAATACTATAAAACGTTGTACGTTATATCGTAAAGCTACATAACGTTACACGGTATATGCTATTGCTACATAACGTTATACGTCATATCGTAATGATACATAACGTTATGCGTTATGACGTAATACTATATAACGTTATACGTTATATCATAACACTACATAACGTTATACGTTAAAACATATTGCCATATAACGTTATACGGTATATCGTAATGCAACATAACGTTATACGTTATATCGAAATGCTACATAACGTAATACGTTATATCGTAATGTTACATGACGTTGTACGTTATAACATAATACTATATAACGTTATATGTTATATCGTAACACTACATAACGTTATACGTTATAACGTATTACCATATAACGTTATACGGTATATCGTAATGCTACATGACGCTATACGTTATATCGTAATGCTACATAACGTTATACGTTATATCGTAATGTTACATAACGTTATACGTTATACCGTAACACTACATAACGTTATACGTTATAACGTATTACCATATAACGTTATACGGTATATCGTAATGCTACATAACGCTATACGTTATATCGTAATGCTACATAACGTTATACGTTATATCGTAATGCTACATAACGTTATACGTTATAACGTATTACCATAAAACGTTATACGGTATATCACAATGCAACATAACGTTATATGTTACATCGTAATACTACATAACGTTATACGTTATAACGTAATACTACATAAAGTTATACGTTATAACGTAAGACTACATAACGTTAAACGTTATAACGTAATACTATATAACGATATACGTTATATAGTAATGCTACATAACGTTATACGTTATTACGTAATACTACATAACGTAATCCGTTATAACGTAATACTACATACCGTTATACGTTATATCGCTATAACGTATTACCATAAAACGTTATACGGTATATCACAATGCAACATAGCGTTATACGTTACATCGTAATACTACATAACGTTATACGTTATAACGTAATACTACATAAAGTTATACGTTATAACGCAAGACTACATAACGTTAAACGTTATAACGTAATACTATAAAACGATATACGTTATATAGTAATGCTACATAACGTTATACGCTATAACGTATTACCATAAAACGTTATACGGTATATCACAATGCAACATAACGTTATACGTTATATCGCAATGCTACATAACGTTATACGTTATATCGTAATGTTACATAACGTTAGACGTTATATCGTAATACTACAAAACGTTATACGCTATAACGTATTACCATATAACGTTATACGGTGTATCGTATTGCTACATTACGTTATACGTTATATCGTAACGATACTTAACGTTATACGTTATGACGTAATAATACATAACGTTATCCGTTATAACGTAATACTACATAACGTTATACGTTATAGCGTAATACTATAAAACGTTGTACGTTATATCGTAAAGCTACATAACGTTACACGGTATATGCTATTGCTACATAACGTTATACGTCATATCGTAATGATACATAACGTTACACGGTATATGCTATTGCTACATAACGTTATACGTCATATCGTAATCCTACATAACATTATGCGTTATGACGTAATACTATATAACGTTATACGTTATATCATAACACTGCATAACGTTATACGTTAAAACGTATTACCATATAACGTTATACGGTATATCGTAATGCTACATGACGCTATACGTTATATCGTAATGCTACATAACGTTATACGTTATATCGTAATGCTACATAACGTTATACGTTATAACGTATTACCATATAACGTTATACGGTATATCGTAATGCAACATAACGTTATACGTTATATCGTAATGCTACATAACGTTAAAGGTTATTTCGTAACACTACATAACGTTTAACGTTATAACGTATTACCATATAACGTTACACGGTATATCGTAATGCTACATAACGCTGTACGTTATATCGTAATGCTACATAACGTTATACGTTATATCGTAATGCTACATAACGTTATACGTTATTTCGTAACACTACATAACGTTTAACGTTATAACGTATTACCATATAACGTTACACGGTATATCGTAATACTACATAACGTTATACGTTATAGCGTAATACTATAAAACGTTGTACGTTATATCGTAAAGCTACATAACGTTACACGGTATATGCTATTGCTACATAACGTTATACGTCATATCGTAATGATACATAACGTTACACGGTATATGCTATTGCTACATAACGTTATACGTCATATCGTAATCCTACATAACATTATGCGTTATGACGTAATACTATATAACGTTATACGTTATATCATAACACTGCATAACGTTATACGTTAAAACGTATTACCATATAACGTTATACGGTATATCGTAATGCTACATGACGCTATACGTTATATCGTAATGCTACATAACGTTATACGTTATATCGTAATGCTACATAACGTTATACGTTATAACGTATTACCATATAACGTTATACGGTATATCGTAATGCAACATAACGTTATACGTTATATCGTAATGCTACATAACGTTAAAGGTTATTTCGTAACACTACATAACGTTTAACGTTATAACGTATTACCATATAACGTTACACGGTATATCGTAATGCTACATAACGCTGTACGTTATATCGTAATGCTACATAACGTTATACGTTATAACGTAATACTACATAACGTTATACGTTATAACGTAATACTATATAACGTTGTACGTTATATCGTAATGCTACATAACGTTACACGGTATATGCTATTGCTACATAACGTTATACGTCATATCGTAATCCTACATAACGTCATGCGTTATGACGTAATACTATATAACGTTATACGTTATATCATAACACTACAAAACGTTATACGTTAAAACGTATTACCATATAACGTTATACGGCATATCGTAATGCTACATGACGCTATACGTTATATCGTAATGCTACATGACGCTATACGTTATATCGTAATGCTACATAACGTTATACGTTATATCGTAATGCTACATAACGTTATACGTTATAACGTATTACCATATAACGTTATACGGTATATCGTAATGCTACATAACGCTATACGTTATATCGTAATGCTACATAACGTTATACGTTATATCGTAATGCTACATAACGTTATACGTTATTTCGTAATGCTACATGACGTTATACGTTATAACGTAATACTACATAACGTTATACGTTATAACGTAATGCTACATAACGTTAGACTTTATATCGTTAAGCTACATAACGTTATACGTCATATCGCAATGCTAAATAACGTTAGACGTTATATCGTTAAGCTACATAACGTTATGCGTTATAACGTAATAGTATATAACGTTATACGTTATATCGTAACACTACATAACGTTATACGTTATAACGTATTACCATATAACGTTATACGGTATATCACAATGCAACATAACGTTATACGTTATATCGAAATGCTACATAACGTTATACGTTATTACGTAATACTACATAACGTTATACGTTATATCGTAATGCTACATAACGTTATACGACATAACCTATTACCATATAACGTTATACGGTATATCGTAATGCAACATAACGTTATACGTTATATCGTAATGCTACATAACGTTAAAGGTTATTTCGTAACACTACATAACGTTATGCGTTATAACGTAATACTATGTAACGTGATACGTTATTACGTAATACTACATAAGGTTATACGTTATATCGTAATGCTACATAACGTTAGACGTTATATCGTTTTGCTACAAAACGTTATACGTTATAACGTAATACTATATAACGTTATACGTTATATCGTATTGCTACATAACGATATACGCCATAACCTATTACCATATAACGTTATACGGTATATCGTAATGCAACATAACGTTATACGTTATATCGTAATGATACATAACGTTATACGTTATAACGTATTACCATATAACGTTATACGTTATATCGCAATGCTACATAACGTTATACGTTATATCGTAATGTTACATAACGTTAGACGTTATATCGTAACACTACAAAACGATATACGCTATAACGTATTACCATATAACGTTATACGGTATATCGTATTGCTACATTACGTTATACGTTATATCGTAACGATACTTAACGTTATACGTTATGACGTAATAATACATAACGTTATCCGTTATAACGTAATACTACATAACGTTGTACGTTATAGCGTAATACTATAAAACGTTGTACGTTATATCGTAAAGCTACATAACGTTACACGGTATATGCTATTGCTACATAACGTTATACGTCATATCGTAATGATACATAACGTTATGCGTTATGACGTAATACTATATAACGTTATACGTTATATCATAACACTACATAACGTTATACGTTAAAACATATTGCCATATAACGTTATACGGTATATCGTAATGCAACATAACGTTATACGTTATATCGAAATGCTACATAACGTAATACGTTATATCGTAATGTTACATGACGTTGTACGTTATAACATAATACTATATAACGTTATATGTTATATCGTAACACTACATAACGTTATACGTTATAACGTATTACCATATAACGTTATACGGTATATCGTAATGCTACATGACGCTATACGTTATATCGTAATGCTACATAACGTTATACGTTATATCGTAATGCTACATAACGTTATACGTTATAACGTATTACCATATAACGTTATACGGTATATCGTAATGCTACATAACGCTATACGTTATATCGTAATGCTACATAACGTTATACGTTATATCGTAATGCTACATAACGTTATACGTTATTTCGTAACACTACATAACGTTTAACGTTATAACGTATTACCATATAACGTTACACGGTATATCGTAATGCTACATAACGCTGTACGTTATATCGTAATGCTACATAACGTTATACGTTATAACGTAATACTACATAACGTTATACGTTATAACGTAATGCTACATAACGTTAGACTTTATATCGTTAAGCTACATAACGTTATACGTCATATCGCAATGCTAAATAACGTTAGACGTTATATCGTTAAGCTACATAACGTTATGCGTTATAACGTAATAGTATATAACGTTATACGTTATATCGTAACACTACATAACGTTATACGTTATAACGTATTACCATATAACGTTATACGGTATATCACAATGCAACATAACGTTATACGTTATATCGAAATGCTACATAACGTTATACGTTATTACGTAATACTACATAACGTTATACGTTATATCGTAATGCTACATAACGTTATACGACATAACCTATTACCATATAACGTTATACGGTATATCGTAATGCAACATAACGTTATACGTTATATCGTAATGCTACATAACGTTAAAGGTTATTTCGTAACACTACATAACGTTATGCGTTCTAACGTAATACTATGTAACGTGATACGTTATTACGTAATACTACATAAGGTTATACGTTATATCGTAATGCTACATAACGTTAGACGTTATATCGTTTTGCTACAAAACGTTATACGTTATAACGTAATACTATATAACGTTATACGTTATATCGTATTGCTACATAACGATATACGCCATAACCTATTACCATATAACGTTATACGGTATATCGTAATGCAACATAACGTTATACGTTATATCGTAATGATACATAACGTTATACGTTATAACGTATTACCATATAACGTTATACGTTATATCGCAATGCTACATAACGTTATACGTTATATCGTAATGTTACATAACGTTAGACGTTATATCGTAACACTACAAAACGATATACGCTATAACGTATTACCATATAACGTTATACGGTATATCGTATTGCTACATTACGTTATACGTTATATCGTAACGATACTTAACGTTATACGTTATGACGTAATAATACATAACGTTATCCGTTATAACGTAATACTACATAACGTTGTACGTTATAGCGTAATACTATAAAACGTTGTACGTTATATCGTAAAGCTACATAACGTTACACGGTATATGCTATTGCTACATAACGTTATACGTCATATCGTAATGATACATAACGTTATGCGTTATGACGTAATACTATATAACGTTATACGTTATATCATAACACTACATAACGTTATACGTTAAAACATATTGCCATATAACGTTATACGGTATATCGTAATGCAACATAACGTTATACGTTATATCGAAATGCTACATAACGTAATACGTTATATCGTAATGTTACATGACGTTGTACGTTATAACATAATACTATATAACGTTATATGTTATATCGTAACACTACATAACGTTATACGTTATAACGTATTACCATATAACGTTATACGGTATATCGTAATGCTACATGACGCTATACGTTATATCGTAATGCTACATAACGTTATACGTTATATCGTAATGCTACATAACGTTATACGTTATAACGTATTACCATATAACGTTATACGGTATATCGTAATGCTACATAACGTTATACGTTATATCGTAATGTTACATAACGTTATACGTTATACCGTAACACTACATAACGTTATACGTTATAACGTATTACCATATAACGTTATACGGTATATCGTAATGCTACATAACGCTATACGTTATATCGTAATGCTACATAACGTTATACGTTATATCGTAATGCTACATAACGTTATACGTTATAACGTATTACCATAAAACGTTATACGGTATATCACAATGCAACATAACGTTATATGTTACATCGTAATACTACATAACGTTATACGTTATAACGTAATACTACATAAAGTTATACGTTATAACGTAAGACTACATAACGTTAAACGTTATAACGTAATACTATATAACGATATACGTTATATAGTAATGCTACATAACGTTATACGTTATTACGTAATACTACATAACGTAATCCGTTATAACGTAATACTACATACCGTTATACGTTATATCGCTATAACGTATTACCATAAAACGTTATACGGTATATCACAATGCAACATAGCGTTATACGTTACATCGTAATACTACATAACGTTATACGTTATAACGTAATACTACATAAAGTTATACGTTATAACGCAAGACTACATAACGTTAAACGTTATAACGTATTACTATAAAACGATATACGTTATATAGTAATGCTACATAACGTTATACGCTATAACGTATTACCATAAAACGTTATACGGTATATCACAATGCAACATAACGTTATACGTTATATCGCAATGCTACATAACGTTATACGTTATATCGTAATGTTACATAACGTTAGACGTTATATCGTAATACTACAAAACGTTATACGCTATAACGTATTACCATATAACGTTATACGGTGTATCGTATTGCTACATTACGTTATACGTTATATCGTAACGATACTTAACGTTATACGTTATGACGTAATAATACATAACGTTATCCGTTATAACGTAATACTACATAACGTTATACGTTATAGCGTAATACTATAAAACGTTGTACGTTATATCGTAAAGCTACATAACGTTACACGGTATATGCTATTGCTACATAACGTTATACGTCATATCGTAATGATACATAACGTTACACGGTATATGCTATTGCTACATAACGTTATACGTCATATCGTAATCCTACATAACATTATGCGTTATGACGTAATACTATATAACGTTATACGTTATATCATAACACTGCATAACGTTATACGTTAAAACGTATTACCATATAACGTTATACGGTATATCGTAATGCTACATGACGCTATACGTTATATCGTAATGCTACATAACGTTATACGTTATATCGTAATGCTACATAACGTTTAACGTTATAACGTATTACCATATAACGTTACACGGTATATCGTAATGCTACATAACGCTGTACGTTATATCGTAATGCTACATAACGTTATACGTTATAACGTAATACTACATAACGTTATACGTTATAACGTAATACTATATAACGTTGTACGTTATATCGTAATGCTACATAACGTTACACGGTATATGCTATTGCTACATAACGTTATACGTCATATCGTAATCCTACATAACGTTATGCGTTATGACGTAATACTATATAACGTTATACGTTATATCATAACACTACAAAACGTTATACGTTAAAACGTATTACCATATAACGTTATACGGCATATCGTAATGCTACATGACGCTATACGTTATATCGTAATGCTACATGACGCTATACGTTATATCGTAATGCTACATAACGTTATACGTTATATCGTAATGCTACATAACGTTATACGTTATAACGTATTACCATATAACGTTATACGGTATATCGTCATGCTACATAACGCTATACGTTATATCGTAATGCTACATAAAGTTATACGTTATAACGCAAGACTACATAACGTTAAACGTTATAACGTAATACTATATAACGATATACGTTATATAGTAATGCTACATAACGTTATACGCTATAACGTATTACCATAAAACGTTATACGGTATATCACAATGCAACATAACGTTATACGTTATATCGAAATGCTACATAACGTTATACGTTATATCGTAATGTTACATAACGTTATACGTTATATCGTAATACTACAAAACGTTATACGCTATAACGTATTACCATATAACATTATACGGTATATCGTAATGCTACATTACGTTATACGTTATATCGTAATGCTACATAACGTTACACGGTATATGCTATTGCTACATAACGTTATACGTCATATCGTAATCCTACATAACGTTATGCGTTATGACGTAATACTATATAACGTTATACGTTATATCATAACACTACATAACGTTATACGTTAAAACGTATTACCATATAACGTTATACGGTATATCGTAATGCTACATGGCGCTATACGTTATATCGTAATGCTACATAACGTTATACGTTATATCGTAATGCTACATAACGTTATACGTTATAACGTATTACCATATAACGTTATACGGTATATCGTAATGCTACATAACGCTATACGTTATATCCTAATGCTACATAACGTTATACGTTATATCGTATTGCTACATAACGTTATGCGTTTTAACGTAATACTACATAAAGTTATACGTTATAACGCAAGACTACATAACGTTAAACGTTATAACGTAATACTATATAACGATATACCTTATATAGTAATGCTACATAACGTTATACGTTGTATCGTAATGCTACATAACGTTATACGACATAACCTATTACCATATAACGTTATACGGTATATCGTAATGCAACATAACGTTATACGTTATATCGTAATGATACATAACGTTATACGTTATAACGTATTACCATATAACGTTATACGGTATATCCTATTGCTACATAACGTTATACGTCATATCGTAATCCTACATAACGTTGTGCGTTATAACGTAATACTACATAAAGTTATACGTTATATCATAACACTACATAACGTTATACGTTAAAACGTATTACCATATAACGTTATACGGTATATCGTAATGCTACATGGCGCTATACGTTATATCGTAATGCTACATAACGTTATACGTTACATCGTAATGCTACATAACGTTATACGTTATAACGTATTACCATATAACGTTATACGGTATATCGTAATGCTACATAACGCTATACGTTATATCCTAATGCTACATAACGTTATACGTTATATCGTATTGCTACATAACGTTATGCGTTTTAACGTAATACTACATAAAGTTATACGTTATAACGCAAGACTACATAACGTTAAACGTTATAACGTAATACTATATAACGATATACCTTATATAGTAATGCTACATAACGTTATACGTTATATCGTAATGCTACATAACGTTATACGACATAACCTATTACCATATAACGTTATACGGTATATCGTAATGCAACATAACGTTATACGTTATATCGTAATGCTACATAACGTTATACGACATAACCTATTACCATATAACGTTATACGGTATATCGTAATGCAACATAACGTTATACGGTATATCGTAATGCTACATTACGTTATACGTTATATCGTAATGCTACATAACGTTACACGGTATATGCTATTGCTACATAACGTTATACGTCATATCGTAATCCTACATAACGTTATGCGTTATGACGTAATACTATATAACGTTATACGTTATATCATAACACTACATAACGTTATACGTTAAAACGTATTACCATATAACGTTATACGGTATATCGTAATGCTACATGGCGCTATACGTTATATCGTAATGCTACATAACGTTATACGTTATATCGTAATGCTACATAACGTTATACGTTATAACGTATTACCATATAACGTTATACGGTATATCGTAATGCTACATAACGCTATACGTTATATCGTAATGCTACATAACGTTATACGTCATATCGTAATGCTACATAAAGTAATACGTTATAACGTAAGACTACATGACGTTAAACGTTATAACGTAATACTATATAACGATATACGTTATATAGTAATGCTACATAACGTTATACGTTATTACGTAATACTACATAACGTAATCCGTTATAACGTAATACTACATACCGTTATACGTTATATCGCTATAACGTATTACCATAAAACGTTATACGGTATATCACAATGCAACATAACGTTATGCGTTATGGCGTAATACTATATAACGTTATACGTTATATCATAACACTACATAACGTTATACGTTAAAACGTATTACCATATAACGTTATACGGTATATCGTAATGCTACATGACGCTATACGTTATATCGTAATGCTACATAACGTTATACGTTATATCGTAATGCTACATAACGTTATACGTTATAACGTATTACCATATAACGTTATACGGTATATCGTAATGCTACATAACGCTATACGTTATATCCTAATGCTACATAACGTTATACGTTATATCGTATTGCTACATAACGTTATGCGTTTTAACGTAATACTACATAAAGTTATACGTTATAACGCAAGACTACATAACGTTAAACGTTATAACGTAATACTATATAACGATATACCTTATATAGTAATGCTACATAACGTTATACGTTATATCGTAATGCTACATAACGTTATACGACATAACCTATTACCATATAACGTTATACGGTATATCCTAATGCAACATAACGTTATACGTTATATCGTAATGATACATAACGTTATACGTTATAACGTATTACCATATAACGTTATACGGTATATCCTATTGCTACATAACGTTATACGTCATATCGTAATCCTACATAACGTTATGCGTTATAACGTAATACTACATAAAGTTATACGTTATAACGCAAGACTACATAACGTTAAACGTTATAACGTAATACTATATAACGATATACCTTATATAGTAATGCTACATAACGTTATACGTTATTACGTAATGCTACATAACGTTATACGTTATTACGTAATACTACATAACGTAATCCGTTATAACGTAATACTACATAACGTTATACATTATATCGTAATGCTACATAACGTTATACGTTATATCGTAATGCTACATAACGTTATACGTTATATCGCAATGCTACATAACGTTATACGCTATAACGTATTACCATATAACGTTATACGGTATATCGTAATGCTACATTACGTTATACGTTATATCGTAATGCTACATAACGTTACACGGTATATGCTATTGCTACATAACGTTATACGTCATATCGTAATCCTACATAACGTTATGCGTTATGACGTAATACTATATAACGTTATACGTTATATCATAACACTACATAACGTTATACGTTAAAACGTATTACCATATAACGTTATACGGTATATCGTAATGCTACATGACGCTATACGTTATATCGTAATGCTACATAACGTTATACGTTATATCGCAATGCTACATAACGTTATACGTTATAACGTATTACCATATAACGTTATACGGTATATCGTAATGCTACATAACGCTATACGTTATATCCTAATGCTACATAACGTTATAAGTTATATCGTATTGCTACATAACGTTATGCGTTTTAACGTAATACTACATAAAGTTATACGTTATAACGCAAGACTACATAACGTTAAACGTTATAACGTAATAATATAACGATATACCTTATATAGTAATGCTACATAACGTTATACGTTATATCGTAATGCTACATAACGTTATACGACATAACCTATTACCATATAACGTTATACGGTATATCGTAATGCAACATAACGTTATACGTTATATCGTAATGATACATAACGTTATACGTTATAACGTATTACCATATAACGTTATACGGTATATCCTATTGCTACATAACGTTATACGTCATATCGTAATCCTACATAACGTTATGCGTTATAACGTAATACTACATAAAGTTATACGTTATAACGCAAGACTACATAACGTTAAACGTTATAACGTAATACTATATAACGATATACCTTATATAGTAATGCTACATAACGTTATACGTTATTACGTAATGCTACATAACGTTATACGTTATTACGTAATACTACATAACGTAATCCGTTATAACGTAATACTACATAACGTTATACATTATATCGTAATGCTACATAACGTTATACGTTATATCGTAATGCTACATTACGTTATACGTTATATCGCAATGCTACATAACGTTATACGTTATATCGTAATGCTACATAACGTTATACGACATAACCTATTACCATATAACGTTATACGGTATATCGTAATGCAACATAACGTTATACGTTATATCGTAATGCTACATAACGCTAAAGGTTATTTCGTAACACTACATAACGTTATGTTTTATAACGTAATACTATGTAACGTTATACGTTATTACGTAATACTACATAAGGTTATACGTTATATCGTAATGCTACATAACGTTAGACGTTATATCGTTTTGCTACATAACGATATACGCCATAACCTATTACCATATAACGTTCTACGGTATACCCTATTGCTACATAACGTTATACGTCATATCGTCATCCTACATAACGCTATGCGTTATAACGTAATACTACATAAAGTTATACGTTATAACGTAATACTACATAACGTTATACGTTAAAACTATTACCATATAACGTTATTCGGTATATCGTAATGCTACATTACGTTATACGTTAGATCGTAATGCTACATAACGTTATACGCTATAACGTATTAACATAAAACGTTATACGTTATATCGTAATGCTACATAACGTTATACGTCATATCGTAATGATACATAACGTTATACGTTATAACGTATTACCATATAACGTTATACGGTATATCGTAATGCTACATAACGCTATACGTCATATCGTAATCCTACATAACGTTATGCGTTATAACGTAATACTACATAAAGTTATACGTTATAACGCAAGACTACATAACGTTAAACGTTATAACGTAATACTATATAACGATATACGTTATATAGTAATGCTACATAACGTTATACGTTATATCGTAATGCTACATAACGTTATACGACATAACCTATTACCATATAACGTTATACGGTATATCGTAATGCAACATAACGTTATACATTATATCGTAATGATACATAACGTTATACGTTATAACGTATTACCATATAACGTTATACGGTATATCCTATTGCTACATAACGTTATACGTCATATCGTAATCCTACATAACGTTATGCGTTATAACGTAATAATACATAACGTTATCCGTTATAACGTAATACTACATAACGTTATACGCTATAGCGTAATACTATAAAACGTTGTACGTTATATCGTAATGCTACATAACGTTAAAGGTTATTTCGTAACACTACATAACGTTTAACGTTATAACGTATTACCATATAACGATATACGTTATATAGTAATGCTACATAACGTTATACGCTATAACGTATTACCATATAACGTTATACGGTATATCGTATTGCTACATGACGTTATACGTTATATCGTAACGATACTTAACGTTATACGTTATGACGTAATAATACATAACATTATCCGTTATAACGTAATACTACATAACGTTATACGTTATAGCGTAATACTATAAAACGTTGTACGTTATATCGTAAAGCTACATAACGTTACACGGTATATGCTATTGCTACATAACGTTATACGTCATATCGTAATGATACATAACGTAACACGGTATATGCTATTGCTACATAACGTTATACGTCATATCGTAATCCTACATAACGTTATGCGTTATGACGTAATACTATATAACGTTATACGTTATATCATAACACTACATAACGTTATACGTTAAACGTATTAACGTTATACGGTATATCGTAATGCTACATGACGCTATACGTTATATCGTAATGCTACATAACGTTATACGTTATATCGTAATGCTACATAACGTTATACGTTATAACGTATTACCATATAACGTTATACGGTATATCGTAATGCAACATAACGTTATACGTTATATCGTAATGCTACATAACGTTAAAGGTTATTTCGTAACACTACATAACGTTTAACGTTATAACGTATTACCATATAACGTTTAACGTTATAACGTATTACCATATAACGTTACACGGTATATCGTAATGCTACATAACGCTATACGTTTTAACGTAATACTACATAACGTTATACGTTATATCATAACACTACAAAACGTTATACGTTAAAACGTATTACCATATAACGTTATACGGCATATCGTAATGCTACATGACGCTATACGTTATATCGTAATGCTACATAACGTAATACGTTATATCGTAATGCTACATAACGCTATACGTTATATCGTAATGCTACATAACGTTATACGACATAACCTATTACCATATAACGTTGTACGGTATATCGTAATGCGACATAACGTTATACGTTATATCGTAATGATACATATCGTTATACGTTATAACGTATTACCGTATAACGTTATACGGTATATCGTAATGCTACATAACGCTATACGTTATATCCTAATGCTACATAACGTTATACGTTATATCGTATTGCTACATAACGATATACGCCATAACCTATTACCATATAACGTTATACGGTATATCGTAATGCAACATAACGTTATACGTTATATCGCAATGCTACATAACGTTATACGTTATATCGTAATGCTACATAACGTTATACGACATAACCTATTACCATATAACGTTGTACGGTATATCGTAATGCGACATAACGTTATACGTTATATCGTAATGATACATAACGTTATACGTTATAACGTATTACCATATAACGTTATACGGTATATCCTATTGCTACATAACGTTATACGTCATATCGTAATCCTACATAACGTTATGCGTTATAACGTAATAATACATAACGTTATCCGTTATAACGTAATACTACATAACGTTATACGCTATAGCGTAATACTATAAAACGTTGTACGTTATATCGTAAAGCTACATAACGTTACACGGTATATGCTATTGCTACATAACGTTATACGTCATATCGTAATGATACATAACGTAACACGGTATATGCTATTGCTACATAACGTTATACGTCATATCGTAATCCTACATAACGTTATGCGTTATGACGTAATACTATATAACGTTATACGTTATATCATAACACTACATAACGTTATACGTTAAACGTATTAACGTTATACGGTATATCGTAATGCTACATGACGCTATACGTTATATCGTAATGCGACATAACGTTATACGTTATATCGTAATGATACATAACGTTATACGTTATAACGTATTACCGTATAACGTTATACGGTATATCGTATTGCTACATAACGATATACGCCATAACCTATTACCATATAACGTTATACGGTATATCGTAATGCAACATAACGTTATACGTTATAACGTATTACCATATAACGTTATACGTTATATCGCAATGCTACATAACGTTATACGTTATATCGTAATGCTACATAACGTTATACGACATAACCTATTACCATATAACGTTGTACGGTATATCGTAATGCGACATAACGTTATACGTTGTATCGTAATGATACATAACGTTATACGTTATAACGTATTACCGTATAACGTTATACGTTATATCGCAATGCTACATAACGTTATACGTTATATCGTAATGCTACATAACGTTATACGACATAACCTATTACCATATAACGTTATACGGTATATCGTAATGCTACATAACGTTATACGTTATATCGTAATGCTACATAACGTTATACGTTATAACGTATTACCATAAAACGTTATACGGTATATCACAATGCAACATAACGTTATACGTTACATCGTAATACTACATAACGTTATACGTTATAACGTAATACTACATAAAGTAATACGTTATAACGTAAGACTACATAACGTTAAACGTTATAACGTAATACTATATAACGATATACGTTATATAGTAATGCTACATAACGTTATACGTTATTACGTAATACTACATAACGTAATCCGTTATAACGTAATACTACATACCGTTATACGTTATATCGCTATAACGTATTACCATAAAACGTTATACGGTATATCACAATGCAACATAGCGTTATACGTTACATCGTAATACTACATAACGTTATACGTTATAACGTAATACTACATAAAGTTATACGTTATAACGCAAGACTACATAACGTTAAAAGTTATAACGTAATACTATATAACGATATACGTTATATAGTAATGCTACATAACGTTATACGCTATAACGTATTACGATAAAACGTTATACGGTATATCACAATGCAACATAACGTTATACGTTATATCGAAATGCCACATAACGTTATAAGTTATATCGTAATGTTACATAACGTTATACGTTATATCGTAATACTACAAAACGTTATACGCTATAACGTATTACCATATAACGTTATACGGTATATCGTAATGCTACATTACGTTATACGTTATATCGTAATGCTACATAACGTTACACGGTATATGCTATTGCTACATAACGTTATACGTCATATCGTAATCCTACATAACGTTATGCGTTATGACGTAATACTATATAACGTTATACGTTATATCATAACACTACATAACGTTATACGTTAAAACGTATTACCACATAACGTTATACGGTATATCGTAATGCTACATGACGCTATACGTTATATCGTAATGCTACATGACGCTATACGTTATATCGTAATGCTACATAACGTTATACGTTATATCGTATTGCCATATAACGTTATACGGTATATCGTAATGCTACATGACGCATTACGTTATATCGTAATGCTACATAACGTTATACGTTATATCGTAATGCTACATAACGTTATACGTTATATCGTAATGCTACATAACGTTACACGGTATATGCTATTGCTACATAACGTTATACGTCATATCGTAATCCTACATAACGTTACACGGTATATGCTATTGCTACATAACGTTATACGTCATATCGTAATCCTACATAACGTTATGCGTTATGACGTAATACTATATAACGCTATACGTTATATGATAACACTACATAACGTTATACGTTAAAACGTATTACCATATAACGTTATACGGTATATCGTAATGCTACATGACGCATTACGTTATATCGTAATGCTACATAACGTTATACGTTATATCGTAATGCTACATAACGTTATACGTTATATCGTAATGCTACATAACGTTACACGGTATATGCTATTGCTACATAACGTTATACGTCATATCGTAATCCTACATAACGTTATGCGTTATGACGTAATAATATATAACGTTATACGTTATATCATAACACTACATAACGTTATACGTTAAAACGTATTACCACATAACGTTATACGGTATATCGTAATGCTACATGACGCTATACGTTATATCGTAATGCTACATAACGTTATACGTTATATCGTAATGCTACATAACGTTATACGTTATAACGTATTACCATATAACGTTATACGGTATATCGTAATGCTACATAACGCTATACGTTATATCCTAATGCTACATAACGTTATACGTTATAACGTATTACTATATAACGTTATACGGTATATCCTATTGCTACATAACGTTATACGTCATATCGTAATCCTACATAACGTTATGCGTTATAACGTAATACTACATAAAGTTATACGTTATAGCGCAAGACTACATAACGTTAAACGTTATAACGTAATACTATATAACGATATACCTTATATAGTAATGCTACATAACGTTATACGTTATTACGTAATGCTACATAACGTTATACGTTATTACGTAATACTACATAACGTAATCCGTTATAACGTAATACTACATAACGTTATACATTATATCGTAATGCTACATAACGTTATACGTTATATCGTAATGCTACATAACGTTATACGTTATATCGCAATGCTACATAACGTTATACGTTATATCGTAATGCTACATAACGTTATACGACATAACCTATTACCATATAACGTTATACGGTATATCGTAATGCTACATTACGTTATACGTTATATCGTAATGCTACATAACGTTACACGGTATATGCTATTGCTACATAACGTTATACGTCATATCGTAATCCTACATAACGTTATGCGTTATGACGTAATACTATATAACGTTATACGTTATATCATAACACTACATAACGTTATACGTTAAAACGTATTACCATATAACGTTATACGGTATATCGTAATGCTACATGACGCTATACGTTGTATCGTAATGCTACATAACGTTATACGTTATATCGTAATGCTACATAACGTTATACGTTATAACGTATTACCATATAACGTTATACGGTATATCGTAATGCTACATAACGTTATACGTTATATCCTAATGCTACATAACGTTATACGTTATAACGTATTACCATATAACGTTATACGGTATATCCTATTGCTACATAACGTTATACGTCATATCGTAATCCTACATAACGTTATGCGTTATTACGTAATACTACATAAAGTTATACGTTATAACGCAAGACTACATAACGTTAAACGTTATAACGTAATACTATATAACGATATACCTTATATAGTAATGCTACATAACGTTATACGTTATTACGTAATGCTACAAAACGTTATACGTTATTACGTAATACAACATAACGTAATCCGTTATAACGTAATACTACATAACGTTATACATTATATCGTAATGCTACATAACGTTATACGTTATATCGTAATGCTACATAACGTTATACGTTATATCGCAATGCTACATAACGTTATACGTTATATCGTAATGCTACATAACGTTAAAGGTTATTTCGTAACACTACATAACGTTATGTTTTATAACGTAATACTATGTAACGTTATACGTTATTACGTAATACTACATAAGGTTATACGTTATATCGTAATGCTACATAACGTTAGACGTTATATCGTTTTGCTACATAACGATATACGCCATAACCTATTACCATATAACGTTAACGGTATACCCTATTGCTACATAACGTTATACGTCATATCGTCATCCTACATAACGTTATGCGTTATAACGTAATACTACATAAAGTTATACGTTATAACGTAATACTACATAACGTTATACGTTAAAACTATTACCATATAACGTTATTCGGTATATCGTATTGCTACATTACGTTATACGTTAGATCGTAATGCTACATAACGTTATACGCTATAACGTATTAATATAAAACGTTATACGTTATATCGTAATGCTACATAACGTTATACGTCATATCGTAATGATACATAACGTTACACGGTATATGCTGTTGCTACATAACGTTATACGTCATATCGTAATCCTACATAAAGTTATGCGTTATGACGTAATACTATATAACGTTATACTTTATATCATAACACTACATAACGTTATACGTTAAAACGTATTACCATATAACGTTATACGGTATATCGTAATGCTACATGACGCATTACGTTATATCGTAATGCTACATAACGTTATACGTTATATCGTAATGCTACATAACGTTATACGTTATAACGTATTACCATATAACGTTATACGGTATATCGTAATGCTACATAACGCTATACGTTATATCCTAATGCTACATAACGTTATACGTTATATCGTATTGCTACATAACGTTATACGTTATAACGTATTACCATATAACGTTATACGGTATATCCTATTGCTACATAACGTTATACGTCATATCGTAATCCTACATAACGTTATGCGTTATAACGTAATACTAAGTAAAGTTATACGTTATAACGCAAGACTACATAACGTTAAACGTTATAACGTAATACTATATAACGATATACGCTATATAGTAATGCTACATAACGTTATACGCTATAACGTATTACCATAAAACGTTATACGGTATATCACAATGCAACATAACGTTATACGTTATATCGCAATGCTACATAACGTTATACGTTATATCGTAATGTTACATAACGTTAGACGTTATATCGTAATACTACAAAACGTTATACGCTATAACGTATTACCATATAACGTTATACGGTATATCGTATTGCTACATTACGTTATACGTTATATCGTAACGATACTTAACGTTATACGTTATGACGTAATAATACATAACGTTATCCGTTATAACGTAATACTACATAACGTTATACGTTATAGCGTAATACTATAAAACGTTGTACGTTATATCGTAAAGCTACATAACGTTACACGTTATATGCTATTGCTACATAACGTTATACGTCATATCGTAATGATACATAACGTAACACGGTATATGCTATTGCTACATAACGTTATACGTCATATCGTAATCCTACATAACGTTATGCGTTATGACGTAATACTATATAACGTTATACGTTATATCATAACACTACATAACATTATACGTTAAAACGTATTACCATATAACGTTATACGGTATATCGTAATGCTACATGACGCTATACGTTATATCGTAATACTACATAACGTTATACGTTATATCGTAATGCTACATAACGTTATACGTTATAACGTATTACCATATAACGTTATACGGTATATCGTAATGCTACATAACGCTATACGTTATATCCTAATGCTACATAACGTTATACGTTATATCGTATTACCATATAAAGTTATAGGGTATATCCTATTGCTAAATAACGTTATACGTCATATCGTAATCCTACATAACGTTATGCGTTATAACGTAATACTACATAAAGTTATACGTTATAACGCAAGACTACATAACGTTAAACGTTATAACGTAATACTATATAACGATATACCTTATATAGTAATGCTACATAACGTTATACGTTATTACGTAATGCTACATAACGTTATACGTTATTACGTAATACTACATAACGTAATCCGTTATAACGTAATACTACATAACGTTATACATTATATCGTAATGCTACATAACGTTATACGTTATATCGTAATGCTACATAACGTTATACGTTATATCGCAATGCTACATAACGTTATTCGTTATATCGTAATGCTACATAACGTTATACGACATAACCAATTACCATATAACGTTATACGGTATATCGTAATGCTACATTACGTTATACGTTATATCGTAATGCTACATAACGTTACACGGTATATGCTATTGCTACATAACGTTATACGTCATATCGTAATCCTACATAACGTTATGCGTTATGACGTAATACTATGTAACGTTATACGTTATATCATAACACTACATAACGTTATACGTTAAAACGTATTACCATATAACGTTATACGGTATATCGTATTGCTACATGACGCTATACGTTTTATCGTAATGCTACATAACGTTATACGTTATATCGTAATTCTACATAACGTTATACGTTATAACGTATTACCATATAACGTTATACGGTATATCGTAATGCTACATAACGTTATACGTTATATCCTAATGCTACATAACGTTATACGTTATAACGTATTACCATATAACGTTATACGGTATATCCTATTGCTACATAACGTTATACGTCATATCGTAATCCTACATAACGTTATGCGTTATAACGTAATACTACATAAAGTTATACGTTATAACGCAAGACTACATAACGTTAAACGTTATAACGTAATACTATATAACGATATACCTTATATAGTAATGCTACATAACGTTATACGTTATTACGTAATACTACATAACGTAATCCGTTATAACGTAATACTACATAACGTTATACATTATATCGTAATGCTACATAACGTTATACGTTATATCGTAATGCTACATAACGTTATACGCTATAACGTACTACCATAAAACGTTATACGTTATATCGTAATGCTACATAACGTTATACGTCATATCGTAATGATACATAACGTTACACGGTATATGCTATTGCTACATAACGTTATACGTCATATCGTAATCCTACATAACGTTATGCGTCATGACGTAATACTATATAACGCTATACGTTATATGATAACACTACATAACGTTATACGTTAAAACGTATTACCATAGAACGTTATACGGTATATCGTAATGCTACATGACGCATTACGTTATATCGTAATGCTACATAACGTTATACGTTATATCGTAATGCTACATAACGTTATACGTCATATCGTAATGATACATAACGTTATACGTTATATCGTAATGATACATAACGTTATACGTTATAACGTATTACCATATAACGTTATACGGTATATCCTATTGCTACATAACGTTATACGTCATATCGTAATCCTACATAACGTTATGCGTTATAACGTAATAATACATAACGTTATCCGTTATAACGTAATACTACATAACGTTATACGCTATAGCGTAATACTATAAAACGTTGTACGTTATATCGTAAAGCTACATAACGTTACACGGTATATGCTATTGCTACATAACGTTATACGTCATATCGTAATCCTACATAACGTTATGCGTTATGACGTAATACTATATAACGCTATACGTTATATGATAACACTACATAACGTTATACGTTAAAACGTATTACCATATAACGTTATACGTTATATCATAACACTACATAACGTTATACGTTAAAACGTATTACCATATAACGTTATAAGGTATATGGTAATGCTACATGACGCTATACGTTATATCGTAATGCTACATAACGTTATACGTTATATCGTAATTCTACATAACGTTATACGTTATAACGTATTACCATATAACGTTATACGGTATATCGTAATGCTACATAACGTTATACGTTATATCCTAATGCTACATAACGTTATACGTTAAAACGTATTACCATATAACGTTATACGGTATATCGTAATGCTACATAACGCTATACGTTATATCCTAATGCTACATAACGTTATACGTTATATCGTATTGCTACATAACGTTATACGTTATAACGTATTACCATATAACGTTATACGGTATATTGTAATGCTACATAACGCTATACGTTATATCGTAATGCTACATAACGTTATACGATATATCGTAATGCTACATAACGTTATACGTTATATCGTAATGATACATAACGTTATACGTTATAACGTATTACCATATAATGTTATACGGTATATCCTATTGCTACATAACGTTATACGTCATATCGTAATCCTACATAACGTTATGCGTTATAACGTAATAATACATAACGTTATCCGTTATAACGTAATACTACATAACGTTATACGCTATAGCGTAATACTATAAAACGTTGTACGTTATATCGTAAAGCTACATAACGCTACACGGTATATGCTATTGCTACATAACGTTATACGTCATATCGTAATGATACATAACGTAACACGGTATATGCTATTGCTACATAACGTTATACGTCATATCGTAATCCTACATAACGTTATGCGTTATGACGTAATACTATATAACGTTATACGTTATATCATAACACTACATAACGTTATACGTTAAACGTATTAACGTTATACGGTATATCGTAATGCTACATGACGCTATACGTTATATCGTAATGCTACATAACGTTATACGTTATATCGTAATGCTACATAACGTTATACGTTATAACGTATTACCATATAACGTTATACGGTATATCGTAATGCAACATAACGTTATACGTTATATCGTAATGCTACATAACGTTAAAGGTTATTTCGTAACACTACATAACGTTTAACGTTATAACGTATTACCATATAACGATATACGTTATATAGTAATGCTACATAACGTTATACGCTATAACGTATTACCATAAAACGTTATACGGTATATCACAATGCAACATAACGTTATACGTTATATCGCAATGCTACATAACGTTATACGTTATATCGTAATGTTACATAACGTTAGACGTTATATCGTAATACTACAAAACGTTATACGCTATAACGTATTACCATATAACGTTATACGGTATATCGTATTGCTACATTACGTTATACGTTATATCGTAACGATACTTAACGTTATACGTTATGACGTAATAATACATAACGTTATCCGTTATAACGTAATACTACATAACGTTATACGTTATTGCGTAATACTATAAAACGTTGTACGTTATATCGTAAAGCTACATAACGTTACACGGTATATGCTATTGCTACATAACGTTATACGTCATATCGTAATGATACATAACGTAACACGGTATATGCTATTGCTACATAACGTTATACGTCATATCGTAATCCTACATAACGTTATGCGTTATGACGTAATACTATATAACGTTATACGTTATATCATAACACTACATAACGTTATACGTTAAACGTATTAACGTTATACGGTATATCGTAATGCTACATGACGCTATACGTTATATCGTAATGCTACATAACGTTATACGTTATATCGTAATGCTACATAACGTTATACGTTATAACGTATTACCATATAACGTTATACGGTATATCGTAATGCAACATAACGTTATACGTTATATCGTAATGCTACATAACGTTAAAGGTTATTTCGTAACACTACATAACGTTTAACGTTATAACGTATTACCATATAACGTTTAACGTTATAACGTATTACCATATAACGTTACACGGTATATCGTAATGCTACATAACGCTATACGTTATAACGTAATACTACATAACGTTATACGTTATATCATAACACTACAAAACGTTATACGTTAAAACGTATTACCATATAACGTTATACGGCATATCGTAATGCTACATGACGCTATACGTTATATCGTAATGCTACATAACGTAATACGTTATATCGTAATGCTACATAACGCTATACGTTATATCGTAATGCTACATAACGTTATACGACATAACCTATTACCATATAACGTTGTACGGTATATCGTAATGCGACATAACGTTATACGTTATATCGTAATGATACATAACGTTATACGTTATAACGTATTACCGTATAACGCTATACGGTATATCGTAATGCTACATAACGCTATACGTTATATCCTAATGCTACATAACGTTATACGTTATATCGTATTGCTACATAACGATATACGCCATAACCTATTACCATATAACGTTATACGGTATATCGTAATGCAACATAACGTTATACGTTATAACGTATTACCATATAACGTTATACGTTATATCGCAATGCTACATAACGTTATACGTTATATCGTAATGCTACATAACGTTATACGACACAACCTATTACCATATAACGTTGTACGGTATATCGTAATGCGACATAACGTTATACGTTGTATCGTAATGATACATAACGTTATACGTTATAACGAATTACCGTATAACGTTATACGTTATATCGCAATGCTACATAACGTTATACGTTATATCGTAATGCTACATAACGTTATACGACATAACCTATTACCATATAACGTTATACGGTATATCGTAATGCTACATAACGTTATACGTTATATCCTAATGCTACATAACGTTATACGTTATAACGTATTACCATAAAACGTTATACGGTATATCACAATGCAACATAACGTTATACGTTACATCGTAATACTACATAACGTTATACGTTATAACGTAATACTACATAAAGTAATACGTTATAACGTAAGACTACATAACGTTAAACGTTATAACGTAATACTATATAACGATATACGTTATATAGTAATGCTACATAACGTTATACGTTATTACGTAATACTACATAACGTAATCCGTTATAACGTAATACTACATACCGTTATACGTTATATCGCTATAACGTATTACCATAAAACGTTATACGGTATATCACAATGCAACATAGCGTTATACGTTACATCGTAATACTACATAACGTTATACGTTATAACGTAATACTACATAAAGTTATACGTTATAACGCAAGACTACATAACGTTGAAAGTTATAACGTAATACTATATAACGATATACGTTATATAGTAATGCTACATAACGTTATACGCTATAACGTATTACCATAAAACGTTATACGGTATATCACAATGCAACATAACGTTATACGTTATATCGAAATGCCACATAACGTTATAAGTTATATCGTAATGTTACATAACGTTATACGTTATATCGTAATACTACAAAACGTTATACGCTATAACGTATTACCATATAACGTTATACGGTATATCGTAATGCTACATTACGTTATACGTTATATCGTAATGCTACATAACGTTACACGGTATATGCTATTGCTACATAACGTTATACGTCATATCGTAATCCTACATAACGTTATGCGTTATGACGTAATACTATATAACGTTATACGTTATATCATAACACTACATAACGTTATACGTTAAAACGTATTACCATATAACGTTATACGGTATATCGTAATGCTACATGACGCTATACGTTATATCGTAATGCTACATAACGTTATACGTTATATCGTAATGCTACATAACGTTATACGTTATAACGTATTACCATATAACGTTATACGGTATATCGTAATGCTACATAACGCTATACGTTATATGCTAATGCTACATAACGTTATACGTTATAACGTATTACCATATAACGTTATACGGTATATCCTATTGCTACATAACGTTATACGTCATATCGTAATCCTACATAACGTTATGCGTTATAACGTAATACTACATAAAGTTATACGTTATAACGCAAGACTACATAACGTTAAACGTTATAACGTAATACTATATAACGATATACCTTATATAGTAATGCTACATAACGTTACACGTTATTACGTAATGCTACATAACGTTATACGTTAAAACGTATTACCATATAACGTTATACGGTATATCGTAATGCTACATGACGCTATACGTTATATCGTAATGCTACATAACGTTATACGTTATATCGTAATGCTACATAACGTTATACGTTATAACGTATTACCATATAACGTTATACGGTATATCGTAATGCTACATAACGTTATACGTTATATCCTAATGCTACATAACGTTATACGTTATAACGTATTACCATATAACGTTATACGGTATATCCTATTGCTACATAACGTTATACGTCATATCGTAATCCTACATAACGTTATGCGTTATAACGTAATACTACATAAAGTTATACGTTATAACGCAAGACTACATAACGTTAAACGTTATAACGTAATACTATATAACGATATACCTTATATAGTAATGCTACATAACGTTATACGTTATATCGTAATGTTACATAACGTTAGACGTTATATCGTAATACTACAAAACGTTATACGCTATAACGTATTACCATATAACGTTATACGGTATATCGTATTGCTACATTACGTTATACGTTATATCGTAACGATACTTAACGTTATACGTTATGACGTAATAATACATAACGTTATCCGTTATAACGTAATACTACATAACGTTATACGTTATAGCGTAATACTATAAAACGTTGTACGTTATATCGTAAAGCTACATAACGTTACACGTTATATGCTATTGCTACATAACGTTATACGTCATATCGTAATGATACATAACGTAACACGGTATATGCTATTGCTACATAACGTTATACGTCATATCGTAATCCTACATAACGTTATGCGTTATGACGTAATACTATATAACGTTATACGTTATATCATAACACTACATAACGTTATACGTTAAAACGTATTACCGTATAACGTTATACGGTATATCGTAATGCTACATGACGCTATACGTTATATCGTAATACTACATAACGTTATACGTTATATCGTAATGCTACATAACGTTATACGTTATAACGTATTACCATATAACGTTATACGGTATATCGTAATGCTACATAACGCTATACGTTATATCCTAATGCTACATAACGTTATACGTTATAACGTATTACCATATAACGTTATAGGGTATATCCTATTGCTAAATAACGTTATACGTCATATCGTAATCCTACATAACGTTATGCGTTATAACGTAATACTACATAAAGTTATACGTTATAACGCAAGACTACATAACGTTAAACGTTATAACGTAATACTATATAACGATATACCTTATATAGTAATGCTACATAACGTTATACGTTATTACGTAATGCTACATAACGTTATACGTTATTACGTAATACTACATAACGTAATCCGTTATAACGTAATACTACATAACGTTATACATTATATCGTAATGCTACATAACGTTATACGTTATATCGTAATGCTACATAACGTTATACGTTATATCGCAATGCTACATAACGTTATACGTTATATCGTAATGCTACATAACGTTATACGACATAACCAATTACCATATAACGTTATACGGTATATCGTAATGCTACATTACGTTATACGTTATATCGTAATGCTACATAACGTTACACGGTATATGCTATTGCTACATAACGTTATACGTCATATCGTAATCCTACATAACGTTATGCGTTATGACGTAATACTATGTAACGTTATACGTTATATCATAACACTACATAACGTTATACGTTAAAACGTATTACCATATAACGTTATACGGTATATCGTAATGCTACATGACGCTATACGTTATATCGTAATGCTACATAACGTTATACGTTATATCGTAATTCTACATAACGTTATACGTTATAACGTATTACCATATAACGTTATACGGTATATCGTAATGCTACATAACGTTATACGTTATATCCTAATGCTACATAACGTTATACGTTATAACGTATTACCATATAACGTTATACGGTATATCCTATTGCTACATAACGTTATACGTCATATCGTAATCCTACATAACGTTATGCGTTATAACGTAATACTACATAAAGTTATACGTTATAACGCAAGACTACATAACGTTAAACGTTATAACGTAATACTATATAACGATATACCTTATATAGTAATGCTACATAACGTTATACGTTATTACGTAATGCTACATAACGTTATACGTTATTACGTAATACTACATAACGTAATCCGTTATAACGTAATACTACATAACGTTATACATTATATCGTAATGCTACATAACGTTATACGTTATATCGTAATGCTACATAACGTTATACGCTATAACGTACTACCATAAAACGTTATACGTTATATCGTAATGCTACATAACGTTATACGTCATATCGTAATGATACATAACGTTACACGGTATATGCTATTGCTACATAACGTTATACGTCATATCGTAATCCTACATAACGTTATGCGTTATGACGTAATACTATATAACGCTATACGTTATATGATAACACTACATAACGTTATACGTTAAAACGTATTACCATAGAACGTTATACGGTATATCGTAATGCTACATGACGCATTACGTTATATCGTAATGCTACATAACGTTATACGTTATATCGTAATGCTACATAACGTTATACGTCATATCGTAATGATACATAACGTTATACGTTATATCGTAATGATACATAACGTTATACGTTATAACGTATTACCATATAACGTTATACGGTATATCCTATTGCTACATAACGTTATACGTCATATCGTAATCCTACATAACGTTATGCGTTATAACGTAATAATACATAACGTTATCCGTTATAACGTAATACTACATAACGTTATACGCTATAGCGTAATACTATAAAACGTTGTACGTTATATCGTAAAGCTACATAACGTTACACGGTATATGCTATTGCTACATAACGTTATACGTCATATCGTAATCCTACATAACGTTATGCGTTATGACGTAATACTATATAACGCTATACGTTATATGATAACACTACATAACGTTATACGTTAAAACGTATTACCATATAACGTTATACGTTATATCATAACACTACATAACGTTATACGTTAAAACGTATTACCATATAACGTTATACGGTATATCGTAATGCTACATGACGCTATACGTTATATCGTAATGCTACATAACGTTATACGTTATATCGTAATTCTACATAACGTTATACGTTATAACGTATTACCATATAACGTTATACGGTATATCGTAATGCTACATAACGTTATACGTTATATCCTAATTCTACATAACGTTATACGTTAAAACGTATTACCATATAACGTTATACGGTATATCGTAATGCTACATAACGCTATACGTTATATCCTAATGCTACATAACGTTATACGTTATATCGTATTGCTACATAACGTTATACGTTATAACGTATTACCATATAACGTTATACGGTATATCGTAATGCTACATAACGCTATACGTTATATCGTAATGCTACATAACGTTATACGATATATCGTAATGCTACATAACGTTATACGTTATATCGTAATGATACATAACGTTATACGTTATAACGTATTACCATATAATGTTATACGGTATATCCTATTGCTACATAACGTTATACGTCATATCGTAATCCTACATAACGTTATGCGTTATAACGTAATAATACATAACGTTATCCGTTATAACGTAATACTACATAACGTTATACGCTATAGCGTAATACTATAAAACGTTGTACGTTATATCGTAAAGCTACATAACGCTACACGGTATATGCTATTGCTACATAACGTTATACGTCATATCGTAATGATACATAACGTAACACGGTATATGCTATTGCTGCATAACGTTATACGTCATATCGTAATCCTACATAACGTTATGCGTTATGACGTAATACTATATAACGTTATACGTTATATCATAACACTACATAACGTTATACGTTAAACGTATTAACGTTATACGGTATATCGTAATGCTACATGACGCTATACGTTATATCGTAATGCTACATAACGTTATACGTTATAACGTATTACCATATAACGTTATACGGTATATCGTAATGCAACATAACGTTATACGTTATATCGTAATGCTACATAACGTTAAAGGTTATTTCGTAACACTACATAACGTTTAACGTTATAACGTATTACCATATAACGATATACGTTATATAGTAATGCTACATAACGTTATACGCTATAACGTATTACCATAAAACGTTATACGGTATATCACAATGCAACATAACGTTATACGTTATATCGCAATGCTACATAACGTTATACGTTATATCGTAATGTTACATAACGTTAGACGTTATATCGTAATACTACAAAACGTTATACGCTATAACGTATTACCATATAACGTTATACGGTATATCGTATTGCTACATTACGTTATACGTTATATCGTAACGATACTTAACGTTATACGTTATGACGTAATAATACATAACGTTATCCGTTATAACGTAATACTACATAACGTTATACGTTATAGCGTAATACTATAAAACGTTGTACGTTATATCGTAAAGCTACATAACGTTACACGGTATATGCTATTGCTACATAACGTTATACGTCATATCGTAATGATACATAACGTAACACGGTATATGCTATTGCTACATAACGTTATACGTCATATCGTAATCCTACATAACGTTATGCGTTATGACGTAATACTATATAACGTTATACGTTATATCATAACACTACATAACGTTATACGTTAAACGTATTAACGTTATACGGTATATCGTAATGCTACATGACGCTATACGTTATATCGTAATGCTACATAACGTTATACGTTATATCGTAATGCTACATAACGTTATACGTTATAACGTATTACCATATAACGTTATACGGTATATCGTAATGCAACATAACGTTATACGTTATATCGTAATGCTACATAACGTTAAAGGTTATTTCGTAACACTACATAACGTTTAACGTTATAACGTATTACCATATAACGTTTAACGTTATAACGTATTACCATATAACGTTACACGGTATATCGTAATGCTACATAACGCTATACGTTATAACGTAATACTACATAACGTTATACGTTATATCATAACACTACAAAACGTTATACGTTAAAACGTATTACCATATAACGTTATACGGCATATCGTAATGCTACATGACGCTATACGTTATATCGTAATGCTACATAACGTAATACGTTATATCGTAATGCTACATAACGCTATACGTTATATCGTAATGCTACATAACGTTATACGACATAACCTATTACCATATAACGTTGTACGGTATATCGTAATGCGACATAACGTTATACGTTATATCGTAATGATACATAACGTTATACGTTATAACGTATTACCGTATAACGTTATACGGTATATCGTAATGCTACATAACGCTATACGTTATATCCTAATGCTACATAACGTTATACGTTATATCGTATTGCTACATAACGATATACGCCATAACCTATTACCATATAACGTTATACGGTATATCGTAATGCAACATAACGTTATACGTTATAACGTATTACCATATAACGTTATACGTTATATCGCAATGCTACATAACGTTATACGTTATATCGTAATGCTACATAACGTTATACGACACAACCTATTACCATATAACGTTGTACGGTATATCGTAATGCGACATAACGTTATACGTTGTATCGTAATGATACATAACGTTATACGTTATAACGTATTACCGTATAACGTTATACGTTATATCGCAATGCTACATAACGTTATACGTTATATCGTAATGCTACATAACGTTATACGACATAACCTATTACCATATAACGTTATACGGTATATCGTAATGCTACATAACGTTATACGTTATATCCTAATGCTACATAACGTTATACGTTATAACGTATTACCATAAAACGTTATACGGTATATCACAATGCAACATAACGTTATACGTTACATCGTAATACTACATAACGTTATACGTTATAACGTAATACTACATAAAGTAATACGTTATAACGTAAGACTACATAACGTTAAACGTTATAACGTAATACTATATAACGATATACGTTATATAGTAATGCTACATAACGTTATACGTTATTACGTAATACTACATAACGTAATCCGTTATAACGTAATACTACATACCGTTATACGTTATATCGCTATAACGTATTACCATAAAACGTTATACGGTATATCACAATGCAACATAGCGTTATACGTTACATCGTAATACTACATAACGTTATACGTTATAACGTAATACTACATAAAGTTATACGTTATAACGCAAGACTACATAACGTTGAAAGTTATAACGTAATACTATATAACGATATACGTTATATAGTAATGCTACATAACGTTATACGCTATAACGTATTACCATAAAACGTTATACGGTATATCACAATGCAACATAACGTTATACGTTATATCGAAATGCCACATAACGTTATAAGTTATATCGTAATGTTACATAACGTTATACGTTATATCGTAATACTACAAAACGTTATACGCTATAACGTATTACCATATAACGTTATACGGTATATCGTAATGCTACATTACGTTATACGTTATATCGTAATGCTACATAACGTTACACGGTATATGCTATTGCTACATAACGTTATACGTCATATCGTAATCCTACATAACGTTATGCGTTATGACGTAATACTATATAACGTTATACGTTATATCATAACACTACATAACGTTATACGTTAAAACGTATTACCATATAACGTTATACGGTATATCGTAATGCTACATGACGCTATACGTTATATCGTAATGCTACATAACGTTATACGTTATATCGTAATGCTACATAACGTTATACGTTATAACGTATTACCATATAACGTTATACGGTATATCGTAATGCTACATAACGCTATACGTTATATGCTAATGCTACATAACGTTATACGTTATAACGTATTACCATATAACGTTATACGGTATATCCTATTGCTACATAACGTTATACGTCATATCGTAATCCTACATAACGTTATGCGTTATAACGTAATACTACATAAAGTTATACGTTATAACGCAAGACTACATAACGTTAAACGTTATAACGTAATACTATATAACGATATACCTTATATAGTAATGCTACATAACGTTACACGTTATTACGTAATGCTACATAACGTTATACGTTAAAACGTATTACCATATAACGTTATACGGTATATCGTAATGCTACATGACGCTATACGTTATATCGTAATGCTACATAACGTTATACGTTATATCGTAATGCTACATAACGTTATACGTTATAACGTGTTACCATATAACGTTATACGGTATATCGTAATGCTACATAACGTTATACGTTATATCCTAATGCTACATAACGTTATACGTTATAACGTATTACCATATAACGTTATACGGTATATCCTATTGCTACATAACGTTATACGTCATATCGTAATCCTACATAACGTTATGCGTTATAACGTAATACTACATAAAGTTATACGTTATAACGCAAGACTACATAACGTTAAACGTTATAACGTAATACTATATAACGATATACCTTATATAGTAATGCTACATAACGTTATACGTTATTACGTAATGCTACAAAACGTTATACGTTATTACGTAATACTACATAACGTAATCCGTTATAACGTAATACTACATAACGTTATACATTATATCGTAATGCTACATAACGTTATACGTTATATCGTAATGCTACATAACGTTATACGTTATATCGCAATGCTACATAACGTTATACGTTATATCGTAATGCTACATAACGTTATACGACATAACCTATTACCATATAAGGATATACGGTATATCGTAATGCAACATAACGTTATACGTTATATCGTAATGCTACATAACGTTAAAGGTTATTTCGTAACACTACATAACGTTATGTTTTATAACGTAATACTATGTAACGTTATACGTTATTACGTAATACTACATAAGGTTATACGTTATATCGTAATGCTACATAACGTTAGACGTTATATCGTTTTGCTACATAACGATATACGCCATAACCTATTACCATATAACGTTATCGGTATACCCTATTGCTACATAACGTTATACGTCATATCGTCATCCTACATAACGTTATGCGTTATAACGTAATACTACATAAAGTTATACGTTATAACGTAATACTACATAACGTTATACGTTAAAACTATTACCATATAACGTTATTCGGTATATCGTATTGCTACATTACGTTATACGTTAGATCGTAATGCTACATAACGTTATACGCTATAACGTACTACCATAAAACTTTATACGTTATATCGTAATGCTACATAACGTTATACGTCATATCGTAATGATACATAACGTTACACGGTATATGCTATTGCTACATAACGTTATACGTCATATCGTAATCCTACATAACGTTATGCGTTATGACGTAATACTATATAACGCTATACGTTATATGATAACACTACATAACGTTATACGTTAAAACGTATTACCATATAACGTTATACGGTATATCGTAATGCTACATGACGCATTACGTTATATCGTAATGCTACATAACGTTATACGTTATAACGTATTACCATATAACGTTATACGTTATAACGTATTACCATATAACGTTATACGGTATATCGTAATGCTACATAACGCTATACGTTATATCGTAATGCTACATAACGTTATACGTTATATCGTAATGCTACATAACGTTATACGTTATATCGTAATGCTTCATAACGTTATACGACATAACCTATTACCATATAACGTTATACGGTATATCGTAATGCAACATAACGTTATACGTTATATCGTAATGCTACATAACGTTAAAGGTTATTTCGTAACACTACATAACGTTATGTTTTATAACGTAATACTATGTAACGTTATACGTTATTACGTAATACTACATAAGGTTATACGTTATATCGTAATGCTACATAACGTTATACGTTATAACGTATTACCATATAACGTTATACGTTATAACGTATTACCATATAACGTTATACGGTATATCGTAATGCTACATAACGCTATACGTTATATCGTAATGCTACATAACGCTATGCGTTATAACGTAATACTACATAAAGTTATACGTTATAACGTAATACTACATAACGTTATACGTTAAAACTATTACCATATAACGTTATTCGGTATATCGTAATGCTACATTACGTTATACGTTAGATCGTAATGCCACATAACGTTATACGCTATAACGTATTAACATAAAACGTTATACGTTATATCGTAATGCTACATAACGTTATACGTCATATCGTAATGATACATAACGTTACACGGTATATGCTATTGCTACATAACGTTATACGTCATATCGTAATCCTACATAACGTTATGCGTTATGACGTAATACTATATAACGTTATACGTTATATCATAACACTACATAACGTTATACGTTAAACGTATTAACGTTATACGGTATATCGTAATGCTACATGACGCTATACGTTATATCGTAATGCTACATAACGTTATACGTTATATCGTAATGCTACATAACGTTATACGTTATAACGTATTACCATATAACGTTATACGGTATATCGTAATGCAACATAACGTTATACGTTATATCGTAATGCTACATAACGTTAAAGGTTATTTCGTAACACTACATAACGTTTAACGTTATAACGTATTACCATATAACGTTTAACGTTATAACGTATTACCATATAACGTTACACGGTATATCGTAATGCTACATAACGCTATACGTTATAACGTAATACTACATAACGTTATACGTTATATCATAACACTACAAAACGTTATACGTTAAAACGTATTACCATATAACGTTATACGGCATATCGTAATGCTACATGACGCTATACGTTATATCGTAATGCTACATAACGTAATACGTTATATCGTAATGCTACATAACGCTATACGTTATATCGTAATGCTACATAACGTTATACGACATAACCTATTACCATATAACGTTGTACGGTATATCGTAATGCGACATAACGTTATACGTTATATCGTAATGATACATAACGTTATACGTTATAACGTATTACCGTATAACGTTATACGGTATATCGTAATGCTACATAACGCTATACGTTATATCCTAATGCTACATAACGTTATACGTTATATCGTATTGCTACATAACGATATACGCCATAACCTATTACCATATAACGTTATACGGTATATCGTAATGCAACATAACGTTATACGTTATAACGTATTACCATATAACGTTATACGTTATATCGCAATGCTACATAACGTTATACGTTATATCGTAATGCTACATAACGTTATACGACACAACCTATTACCATATAACGTTGTACGGTATATCGTAATGCGACATAACGTTATACGTTGTATCGTAATGATACATAACGTTATACGTTATAACGTATTACCGTATAACGTTATACGTTATATCGCAATGCTACATAACGTTATACGTTATATCGTAATGCTACATAACGTTATACTACATAACCTATTACCATATAACGTTATACGGTATATCGTAATGCTACATAACGTTATACGTTATATCCTAATGCTACATAACGTTATACGTTATAACGTATTACCATAAAACGTTATACGGTATATCACAATGCAACATAACGTTATACGTTACATCGTAATACTACATAACGTTATACGTTATAACGTAATACTACATAAAGTAATACGTTATAACGTAAGACTACATAACGTTAAACGTTATAACGTAATACTATATAACGATATACGTTATATAGTAATGCTACATAACGTTATACGTTATTACGTAATACTACATAACGTAATCCGTTATAACGTAATACTACATACCGTTATACGTTATATCGCTATAACGTATTACCATAAAACGTTATACGGTATATCACAATGCAACATAGCGTTATACGTTACATCGTAATACTACATAACGTTATACGTTATAACGTAATACTACATAAAGTTATACGTTATAACGCAAGACTACATAACGTTGAAAGTTATAACGTAATACTATATAACGATATACGTTATATAGTAATGCTACATAACGTTATACGCTATAACGTATTACCATAAAACGTTATACGGTATATCACAATGCAACATAACGTTATACGTTATATCGAAATGCCACATAACGTTATAAGTTATATCGTAATGTTACATAACGTTATACGTTATATCGTAATACTACAAAACGTTATACGCTATAACGTATTACCATATAACGTTATACGGTATATCGTAATGCTACATTACGTTATACGTTATATCGTAATGCTACATAACGTTACACGGTATATGCTATTGCTACATAACGTTATACGTCATATCGTAATCCTACATAACGTTATGCGTTATGACGTAATACTATATAACGTTATACGTTATATCATAACACTACATAACGTTATACGTTAAAACGTATTACCATATAACGTTATACGGTATATCGTAATGCTACATGACGCTATACGTTATATCGTAATGCTACATAACGTTATACGTTATATCGTAATGCTACATAACGTTATACGTTATAACGTATTACCATATAACGTTATACGGTATATCGTAATGCTACATAACGCTATACGTTATATGCTAATGCTACATAACGTTATACGTTATAACGTATTACCATATAACGTTATACGGTATATCCTATTGCTACATAACGTTATACGTCATATCGTAATCCTACATAACGTTATGCGTTATAACGTAATACTACATAAAGTTATACGTTATAACGCAAGACTACATAACGTTAAACGTTATAACGTAATACTATATAAGGATATACCTTATATAGTAATGCTACATAACGTTACACGTTATTACGTAATGCTACATAACGTTATACGTTAAAACGTATTACCATATAACGTTATACGGTATATCGTAATGCTACATGACGCTATACGTTATATCGTAATGCTACATAACGTTATACGTTATATCGTAATGCTACATAACGTTATACGTTATAACGTATTACCATATAACGTTATACGGTATATCGTAATGCTACATAACGTTATACGTTATATCCTAATGCTACATAACGTTATACGTTATAACGTATTACCATATAACGTTATACGGTATATCCTATTGCTACATAACGTTATACGTCATATCGTAATCCTACATAACGTTATGCGTTATAACGTAATACTACATAAAGTTATACGTTATAACGCAAGACTACATAACGTTAAACGTTATAACGTAATACTATATAACGATATACCTTATATAGTAATGCTACATAACGTTATACGTTATTACGTAATGCTACAAAACGTTATACGTTATTACGTAATACTACATAACGTAATCCGTTATAACGTAATACTACATAACGTTATACATTATATCGTAATGCTACATAACGTTATACGTTATATCGTAATGCTACATAACGTTATACGTTATATCGCAATGCTACATAACGTTATACGTTATATCGTAATGCTACATAACGTTATACGACATAACCTATTACCATATAAGGATATACGGTATATCGTAATGCAACATAACGTTATACGTTATATCGTAATGCTACATAACGTTAAAGGTTATTTCGTAACACTACATAACGTTATGTTTTATAACGTAATACTATGTAACGTTATACGTTATTACGTAATACTACATAAGGTTATACGTTATATCGTAATGCTACATAACGTTAGACGTTATATCGTTTTGCTACATAACGATATACGCCATAACCTATTACCATATAACGTTAACGGTATACCCTATTGCTACATAACGTTATACGTCATATCGTCATCCTACATAACGTTATGCGTTATAACGTAATACTACATAAAGTTATACGTTATAACGTAATACTACATAACGTTATACGTTAAAACTATTACCATATAACGTTATTCGGTATATCGTATTGCTACATTACGTTATACGTTAGATCGTAATGCTACATAACGTTATACGCTATAACGTACTACCATAAAACTTTATACGTTATATCGTAATGCTACATAACGTTATACGTCATATCGTAATGATACATAACGTTACACGGTATATGCTATTGCTACATAACGTTATACGTCATATCGTAATCCTACATAACGTTATGCGTTATGACGTAATACTATATAACGCTATACGTTATATGATAACACTACATAACGTTATACGTTAAAACGTATTACCATATAACGTTATACGGTATATCGTAATGCTACATGACGCATTACGTTATATCGTAATGCTACATAACGTTATACGTTATAACGTATTACCATATAACGTTATACGTTATAACGTATTACCATATAACGTTATACGGTATATCGTAATGCTACATAACGCTATACGTTATATCGTAATGCTACATAACGTTATACGTTATATCGTAATGCTACATAACGTTATACGTTATATCGTAATGCTTCATAACGTTATACGACATAACCTATTACCATATAACGTTATACGGTATATCGTAATGCAACATAACGTTATACGTTATATCGTAATGCTACATAACGTTAAAGGTTATTTCGTAACACTACATAACGTTATGTTTTATAACGTAATACTATGTAACGTTATACGTTATTACGTAATACTACATAAGGTTATACGTTATATCGTAATGCTACATAACGTTATACGTTATAACGTATTACCATATAACGTTATACGTTATAACGTATTACCATATAACGTTATACGGTATATCGTAATGCTACATAACGCTATACGTTATATCGTAATGCTACATAACGCTATGCGTTATAACGTAATACTACATAAAGTTATACGTTATAACGTAATACTACATAACGTTATACGTTAAAACTATTACCATATAACGTTATTCGGTATATCGTAATGCTACATTACGTTATACGTTAGATCGTAATGCCACATAACGTTATACGCTATAACGTATTAACATAAAACGTTATACGTTATATCGTAATGCTACATAACGTTATACGTCATATCGTAATGATACATAACGTTACACGGTATATGCTATTGCTACATAACGTTATACGTCATATCGTAATCCTACATAAAGTTATGCGTTATGACGTAATACTATATAACGTTATACTTTATATCATAATACTACATAACGTTATACGTTAAAACGTATTACCATATAACGTTATACGGTATATCGTAATGCTACATGACGCATTACGTTATATCGTAATGCTACATAACGTTATACGTTATATCGTAATGCTACATAACGCTATACGTTATAACGTATTACCATATAACGTTATACGGTATATCGTAATGCTACATAACGCTATACGTTATATCCTAATGCTACATAACGTTATACGTTATATCGTATTGCTACATAACGTTATACGTTATAACGTATTACCATATAACGTTATACGGTATATCGTAATGCTACATAACGCTATACGTTATATCGTAATGCTACATAACGTTATACGATATATCGTAATGCTACATAACGTTATACGTTATATCGTAATGATACATAACGTTATACGTTATAACGTATTACCATATAACGTTATACGGTATATCCTATTGCTACATAACGTTATACGTCATATCGTAATCCTACATAACGTTATGCGTTATAACGTAATACTACGTAAAGTTATACGTTATAACGCAAGACTACATAACGTTAAACGTTATAACGTAATACTATATAACGATATACGTTATATAGTAATGCTACATAACGTTATACGCTATAACGTATTACCATAAAACGTTATACGGTATATCACAATGCAACATAACGTTATACGTTATATCGCAATGCTACATAACGTTATACGTTATATCGTATTGTTACATAACGTTAGACGTTATATCGTAATACTACAAAACGTTATACGCTATAACGTATTACCATATAACGTTATACGGTATATCGTATTGCTACATTACGTTATACGATATATCGTAACGATACTTAACGTTATACGTTATGACGTAATAATACATAACGTTATCCGTTATAACGTAATACTACATAACGTTATACGTTATAGCGTAATACTATAAAACGTTGTACGTTATATCGTAAAGCTACATAACGTTACACGGTATATGCTATTGCTACATAACGTTATACGTCATATCGTAATCCTACATAACGTTATGCGTTATGACGTAATACTATATAACGTTATACGTTATATCATAACACTACATTACGTTATACGTTAAACGTATTAACGTTATACGGTATATCGTAATGCTACATGACGCTATACGTTATATCGTAATGCTACATAACGTTATACGTTATATCGTAATGCTACATAACGTTATACGTTATAACGTATTACCATATAACGTTATACGGTATATCGTAATGCAACATAACGTTATACGTTATATCGTAATGCTACATAACGTTAAAGGTTATTTCGTAACACTACATAACGTTTAACGTTATAACGTATTACCATATAACGTTTAACGTTATAACGTATTACCATATAACGTTACACGGTATATCGTAATGCTACATAACGCTATACGTTATAACGTAATACTACATAACGTTATACGTTATATCATAACACTACAAAACGTTATACGTTAAAACGTATTACCATATAACGTTATACGGCATATCGTAATGCTACATGACGCTATACGTTATATCGTAATGCTACATAACGTAATACGTTATATCGTAATGCTACATAACGCTATACGTTATATCGTAATGCTACATAACGTTATACGACATAACCTATTACCATATAACGTTGTACGGTATATCGTAATGCGACATAACGTTATACGTTATATCGTAATGATACATAACGTTATACGTTATAACGTATTACCGTATAACGTTATACGGTATATCACAATGCAACATAACGTTATACGTTACATCGTAATACTACATAACGTTATACGTTATAACGTAATACTACATAAAGTAATACGTTATAACGTAAGACTACATAACGTTAAACGTTATAACGTAATACTATATAACGATATACGTTATATAGTAATGCTACATAACGTTATACGTTATTACGTAATACTACATAACGTAATCCGTTATAACGTAATACTACATACCGTTATACGTTATATCGCTATAACGTATTACCATAAAACGTTATACGGTATATCACAATGCAACATAGCGTTATACGTTACATCGTAATGCTACATAACGCTATACGTTATATCCTAATGCGACATAACGTTATACGTTGTATCGTAATGATACATAACGTTATACGTTATAACGTATTACCGCATAACGTTATACGTTATATCGCAATGCTACATAACGTTATACGTTATATCGCAATGCTACATAACGTTAAACGTTATAACGTAATACTATATAACGATATACGTTATATAGTAATGCTACATAACGTTATACGCTATAACGTATTACCATAAAACGTTATACGGTATATCACAATGCAACATAACGTTATACGTTATATCGAAATGCCACATAACGTTATACGTTATATCGCAATGCTACATAACGTTATACGTTATATCGTAATGCTACATAACGTTATACGACATAACCTATTACCATATAACGTTATACGGTATATCGTAATGCTACATTACGTTATACGTTATATCGTAATGCTACATAACGTTACACGGTATATGCTATTGCTACATAACGTTATACGTCATATCGTAATCCTACATAACGTTATGCGTTATGACGTAATACTATATAACGTTATACGTTATATCATAACACTACATAACGTTATACGTTAAAACGTATTACCATATAACGTTATACGGTATATCGTAATGCTACATGACGCTATACGTTATATCGTAATGCTACATAACGTTATACGTTATATCGTAATGCTACATAACGTTATACGTTATAACGTATTACCATATAACGTTATACGGTATATCGTAATGCTACATAACGTTATACGTTATATCCTAATGCTACATAACGTTATACGTTATAACGTATTACCATATAACGTTGTACGGTATATCCTATTGCTACATAACGTTATACGTCATATCGTAATCCTACATAACGTTATGCGTTATAACGTAATACTACATAAAGTTATACGTTATAACGCAAGACTACATAACGTTAAACGTTATAACGTAATACTATATAACGATATACCTTATATAGTAATGCTACATAACGTTATACGTTATTACGTAATGCTACATAACGTTATACGTTATTACGTAATACTACATAACGTAATCCGTTATAACGTAATACTACATAACGTTATACATTATATCGTAATGCTACATAACGTTATACGTTATATCGTAATGCTACATAACGTTATACGTTATATCGCAATGCTACATAACGTTATACGTTATATCGTAATGCTACATAACGTTATACGACATAACCTATTACCATATAACGTTATACGGTATATCGTAATGCAACATAACGTTATACGTTATATCGTAATGCTACATAACGTTAAAGGTTATTTCGTAACACTACATAACGTTATGTTTTATAACGTAATACTATGTAACGTTATACGTTATTACGTAATACTACATAAGGTTATACGTTATATCGTAATGCTACATAACGTTAGACGTTATATCGTTTTGCTACATAACGATATACGCCATAACCTATTACCATATAACGTTAACGGTATACCCTATTCCTACATAACGTTATACGTCATATCGTCATCCTACATAACGTTATGCGTTATAACGTAATACTACATAAAGTTATACGTTATAACGTAATACTACATAACGTTATACGTTAAAACTATTACCATATAACGTTATTCGGTATATCGTATTGCTACATTACGTTATACGTTAGATCGTAATGCTACATAACGTTATACGCTATAACGTACTACCATAAAACGTTATACGTTATATCGTAATGCTACATAACGTTATACGTCATATCGTAATGATACATAACGTTACACGGTATATGCTATTGCTACATAACGTTATACGTCATATCGTAATCCTACATAACGTTATGCGTTATGACGTAATACTATATAACGCTATACGTTATATGATAACACTACATAACGATATACGTTAAAACGTATTACCATATAACGTTATACGGTATATCGTAATGCTACATGACGCATTACGTTATATCGTAATGCTACATAACGTTATACGTTATATCGTAATGCTACATAACGTTATACGTCATATCGTAATGATACATAACGTTACACGGTATATGCTATTGCTACATAACGTTATACGTCATATCGTAATCCTACATAACGTTATGCGTTATGATGTAATACTATATAACGCTATACGTTATATGATAACACTACATAACGATATACGTTAAAACGTATTACCATATAACGTTATACGGTATATCGTAATGCTACATGACGCATTACGTTATATCGTAATGCTACATAACGTTATACGTTATAACGTATTACCATATAACGTTATACGTTATAACGTATTACCATATAACGTTATACGGTATATCGTAATGCTACATAACGCTATACGTTATATCGTAATGCTACATAACGTTATACGTTATATCGTAATGCTACATAACGTTATACGACATAACCTATTACCATATAACGTTATACGTTATATCGTAATGCTACATAACGTTATACGACATAACCTATTACCATATAACGTTGTACGGTATATCGTAATGCAACATAACGTTATACGTTATATCGTAATGATACATAACGTTATACGTTATAACGTATTACCATATAACGTTATACGTTATATCGCAATGCTACATAACGTTATACGTTATATCGTAATGCTACATAACGTTATACGACATAACCTATTACCATATAACGTTGTACGGTATATCGTAATGCAACATAACGTTATACGTTATATCGTAATGATACATAACGTTATACGTTATAACGTATTACCATATAACGTTATACGTTATATCGCAATGCTACATAACGTTATACGTTATATCGTAATGCTACATAACGTTATACGACATAACCTATTACCATATAACGTTATACGGTATATCGTAATGCTACATAACGCTATACGTTATATCCTAATGCTACATAACGTTAAAGGTTATTTCGTAACACTACATAACGTTATACGTTATAACGTATTACCATATAACGTTATACGGTATACCCTATTGCTACATAACGTTATACGTCATATCGTCATCCTACATAACGTTATGCGTTATAACGTAATACTACATAAAGTTATACGTTATAACGTAATACTACATAACGTTATACATTATATCGAAATGCTACATAACGTTATACGATATATCGTAATGCTACATGACGTTATACGTTATATCGTAATGCTACATAACGTTATACGCTATAACGTATTACCATAAAACGTTATACGGTATATCACAATGCAACATAACGTTATATGTTACGTCGTAATACTACATAACGTTATACGTTATAACGTAATACTAAATAAAGTTATACGTTATAACGTAAGACTACATAACGTTAAACGTTATAACGTAATACTATATAACGATATACGTTATATAGTAATGCTACATAACGTTATACGTTATTACGTAATACTACATAACGTAATCCGTTATAACGTAATACTACATACCGTTATACGTTATATCGCTATAACGTATTACCATAAAAGGTTATACGGTATATCACAATGCAACATAGCGTTATACGTTACATCGTAATACTACATAACGTTATACGTTATATCGCAATGCTACATAACGTTATACGTTATATCGCAATGCTACATAACGTTAAACGTTATAACGTAATACTATATAACGATATACGTTATATAGTAATGCTACATAACGTTATACGCTATAACGTATTACCATAAAACGTTATACGGTATATCACAATGCAACATAACGTTATACGTTATATCGAAATGCCACATAACGTTATACGTTATATCGCAATGCTACATAACGTTATACGTTATATCGTAATGCTACATAACGTTATACGACATAACCTATTACCATATAACGTTATACGGTATATCGTAATGCTACATTACGTTATACGTTATATCGTAATGCTACATAACGTTACACGGTATATGCTATTGCTACATAACGTTATACGTCATATCGTAATCCTACATAACGTTATGCGTTATGACGTAATACTATATAACGTTATACGTTATATCATAACACTACATAACGTTATACGTTAAAACGTATTACCATATAACGTTATACGGTATATCGTAATGCTACATGACGCTATACGTTATATCGTAATGCTACATAACGTTATACGTTATATCGTAATGCTACATAACGTTATACGTTATAACGTATTACCATATAACGTTATACGGTATATCGTAATGCTACATAACGTTATACGTTATATCCTAATGCTACATAACGTTATACGTTATAACGTATTACCATATAACGTTGTACGGTATATCCTATTGCTACATAACGTTATACGTCATATCGTAATCCTACATAACGTTATGCGTTATAACGTAATACTACATAAAGTTATACGTTATAACGCAAGACTACATAACGTTATACGACATAACCTATTACCATATAACGTTATACGGTATATCGTAATGCAACATAACGTTATACGTTATATCGTAATGCTACATAACGTTAAAGGTTATTTCGTAACACTACATAACGTTATGTTTTATAACGTAATACTATGTAACGTTATACGTTATTACGTAATACTACATAAGGTTATACGTTATATCGTAATGCTACATAACGTTAGACGTTATATCGTTTTGCTACATAACGATATACGCCATAACCTATTACCATATAACGTTAACGGTATACCCTATTCCTACATAACGTTATACGTCATATCGTCATCCTACATAACGTTATGCGTTATAACGTAATACTACATAAAGTTATACGTTATAACGTAATACTACATAACGTTATACGTTAAAACTATTACCATATAACGTTATTCGGTATATCGTATTGCTACATTACGTTATACGTTAGATCGTAATGCTACATAACGTTATACGCTATAACGTACTACCATAAAACGTTATACGTTATATCGTAATGCTACATAACGTTATACGTCATATCGTAATGATACATAACGTTACACGGTATATGCTATTGCTACATAACGTTATACGTCATATCGTAATCCTACATAACGTTATGCGTTATGACGTAATACTATATAACGCTATACGTTATATGATAACACTACATAACGATATACGTTAAAACGTATTACCATATAACGTTATACGGTATATCGTAATGCTACATGACGCATTACGTTATATCGTAATGCTACATAACGTTATACGTTATATCGTAATGCTACATAACGTTATACGTCATATCGTAATGATACATAACGTTACACGGTATATGCTATTGCTACATAACGTTATACGTCATATCGTAATCCTACATAACGTTATGCGTTATGATGTAATACTATATAACGCTATACGTTATATGATAACACTACATAACGATATACGTTAAAACGTATTACCATATAACGTTATACGGTATATCGTAATGCTACATGACGCATTACGTTATATCGTAATGCTACATAACGTTATACGTTATAACGTATTACCATATAACGTTATACGTTATAACGTATTACCATATAACGTTATACGGTATATCGTAATGCTACATAACGCTATACGTTATATCGTAATGCTACATAACGTTATACGTTATATCGTAATGCTACATAACGTTATACGACATAACCTATTACCATATAACGTTATACGGTATATCGTAATGCAACATAACGTTATACGTTATATCGTAATGCTACATAACGTTAAAGTTATTTCGTAACACTACATAACGTTATTTTTTATAACGTAATACTATGTAACGTTATACGTTATTACGTAATACTACATAAGGTTATACGTTATATCGTAATGCTACATAACGTTAGACGTTATATCGTTTTGCTACATAACGTTATACGTTATATCGCAATGCTACATAACGTTATACGTTATATCGTAATGCTACATAACGTTATACGACATAACCTATTACCATATAACGTTGTACGGTATATCGTAATGCAACATAACGTTATACGTTATATCGTAATGATACATAACGTTATACGTTATAACGTATTACCATATAACGTTATACGTTATATCGCAATGCTACATAACGTTATACGTTATATCGTAATGCTACATAACGTTATACGACATAACCTATTACCATATAACGTTGTACGGTATATCGTAATGCAACATAACGTTATACGTTATATCGTAATGATACATAACGTTATACGTTATAACGTATTACCATATAACGTTATACGTTATATCGCAATGCTACATAACGTTATACGTTATATCGTAATGCTACATAACGTTATACGACATAACCTATTACCATATAACGTTATACGGTATATCGTAATGCTACATAACGCTATACGTTATATCCTAATGCTACATAACGTTAAAGGTTATTTCGTAACACTACATAACGTTATACGTTATAACGTATTACCATATAACGTTATACGGTATACCCTATTGCTACATAACGTTATACGTCATATCGTCATCCTACATAACGTTATGCGTTATAACGTAATACTACATAAAGTTATACGTTATAACGTAATACTACATAACGTTATACATTATATCGAAATGCTACATAACGTTATACGATATATCGTAATGCTACATGACGTTATACGTTATATCGTAATGCTACATAACGTTATACGCTATAACGTATTACCATAAAACGTTATACGGTATATCACAATGCAACATAACGTTATATGTTACGTCGTAATACTACATAACGTTATACGTTATAACGTAATACTACATAAAGTTATACGTTATAACGTAAGACTACATAACGTTAAACGTTATAACGTAATACTATATAACGATATACGTTATATAGTAATGCTACATAACGTTATACGTTATTACGTAATACTACATAACGTAATCCGTTATAACGTAATACTACATACCGTTATACGTTATATCGCTATAACGTATTACCATAAAAGGTTATACGGTATATCACAATGCAACATAGCGTTATACGTTACATCGTAATACTACATAACGTTATACGTTATAACGTAATACTACATAAAGTTATACGTTATAACGCAAGACTACATAACGTTAAACGTTATAACGTAATACTATATAACGATATACGTTATATAGTAATGCTACATAACGTTATACGCTATAACGTATTACCATAAAACGTTATACGGTATATCACAATGCAACATAACGTTATACGTTATGTCGCAATGCTACATAACGTTATACGTTATAACGTAATACTATAAAACGTTGTACGTTATATCGTAATGCTACATAACGTTACACGGTATATGCTATTGCTACATAACGTTATACGTCATATCGTAATACTACATAACGTTATGCGTTATGACGTAATACTACATAACGTTATACGTTATATCGTAACACTACATAACGTTATACGTTAAAACTATTACCATATAACGTTATTCGGTATATCGTAATGCTACATTACGTTATAAGTTAGATCGTAATGCTACATAACGTTATACGCTATAACGTAATGCTACATAACGTTATACGTTATAACGTATTACCATATAACGTTATACGGTATATAGTAATGCAACATAGCGTTATACGTTATATCGTAATGCTACATAACGTTAAAGGTTATTTCGTAACTCTACATAACGTTTAACGTTATAACGTATTACCATATAACGTTACACGGTATATCGTAATGCTACATAACGCTATACGTTATATCGTAATGCTACATAACGTTATACGTTATAACGTAATACTACATAACGTTATACGTTATAACGTAATACTATATAACGTTGTACGTTATATCGTAATGCTACATAACGTTACACGGTATATCGTAATGCTACATGACGCTATACGTTATATCGTAATGCTACATAACGTAATACGTTATATCGTATTGCTACATAAAGTTATACGTTATAACGTATTACCATATAACGTTATACGGTATATCGTAATGCTACATAACGCTATACGTTATATCCTAATGCTACATAACGTTATACGTTATATCGTATTGCTACATAACGTTATACGTTATAACGTATTACCATATAACGTTATACGTTATAACGTATTACCATATAACGTTATACGGTATATCGTAATGCTACATAACGTTATGCGTTATAACGTAATACTACATAAAGTTATACGTTATAACGCAAGACTACATAACGTTAAACGTTATAACGTAATGCTATATAACGATACACCTTATATAGTAATGCTACATAACGTTATACGTTATTACGTAATGCTACATAACGTTATACGTTATTACGTAATACTACATAACGTAATCCGTTATAACGTAATACTACATAACGTTATACATTATATCGTAATGCTACATAACGTTATACGATATATCGTAATGCTACATAACGTTATACGTTATATCGTAATGCTACATAACGTTATACGTTATATCGCAATGCTACATAACGTTATACGTTATATCGTAATGCTACATAACGTTATACGACATAACCTATTACCATATAACGTTATACGGTATATCGTAATGCAACATAACGTTATACGTTATATCGTAATGCTACATAACGTTAAAGGTTATTTCGTAACACTACATAACGTTATGCGTTATAACGTAATACTATGTAACCTTATACGTTATTACGTAATACTACATAAGGTTATACGTTATATCGTAATGCTACATAACGTTAGACGTTATATCGTTTGGCTACATAACGTTATACGTTATAACGTAATACTATATAACGTTATACGTTATATCGTATTGCAACATAACGATATACGCCATAACCTATTAAGATATAACGTTATACGGTATATCGTAATGCAACATAACGTTATACGTTATATCGTAATGATACATAACGTTATACGTTATAACGTATTACCATATAACGTTATACGTTATATCGCAATGCTACATAACGTTATACGTTATATCGTAATGCTACATAACGTTATACGACATAACCTATTACCATATAACGATATACGGTATATCGTAATGCAACATAACGTTATACGTTATATCGTAATGCTACATAACGTTAAAGGTTATTTCGTAACACTACATAACGTTATACGTTATAACGTATTACCATATAACGTTATACGGTATATCCTATTGCTACATAACGTTATACGTTATATCGAAATGCTACATAACGTAATACGTTATATCGTAATGTTACATGACGTTATACGTTATAACATAATACTATATAACGTTACACGTTATATCGTAACACTACATAACGTTATACGTTATAACGTATTACCATATAACGTTATACGGTATATCGTAATGCTACATGACGCTATACGTTATATCGTAATGCTACGTAACATTATACGTTATATCGTAATGCTACATAATGTTATACGTTATAACGTATTACCATATAACGTTATACGGTATATCGTAATGCTACATAACGCTATTCGTTATATCGTAATGCTACATAACGTTATACGTTATATCGTAATGCTACATAACGTTATACGTTATAACGTATTACCATAAAACGTTACACGGTATATCACAATGCAACATAGCGTTATACGTTATATCGTAATGCTACATAACGTTATACGTTATAACGTATTACCATAAAACGTTATACGGTATATCACAATGCGACATAGCGTTATACGTTACATCGTAATACTACATAACGTTATACGGTATATCGTAATGCTACATAACGCTATACGTTATATCGTAATGCTACATAACGTTATACGTTATATCGTAATGCTACATAACGTTATACGTTATATCGTAACACTACATAACGTTATACGTTATAACGTATTACCATACAACGTTATACGGTATATCGTAATGCTACATAACGCTATACGTTATATCGTAATGCTACATAACGTTATACGTTATATCGTAATGCTACATAACGTTATACGTTATAACGTATTACCATAAAACATTATACGGTATATTACAATGCAACATAACGTTATACGTTACATCGTAATACTACATAACGTTATACGTTGTAACGTAATACTACATAAAGTTATACGTTATAACGTTAGACTACATAACGTTAAACGTTATAACGTAATACTATATAACGATATACGTTATATAGTAATGCTACATAACGTTATACGTTATTACGTAATACTACATAACGTAATCCGTTATAACGTAATACTACATACCGTTATACGTTATATCGCTATAACGTATTACCATAAAACGTTATACGGTATATCACAATGCAACATAGCGTTATACGTTACATCGTAATACTACATAACGTTATACGTTATAACGTAATACTACATAAAGTTATACGATATAACGCAGGACTACATAACGTTAAACGTTATAACGTAATACTATATAACGATATACGTTATATAGTAATGCTACATAAAGTTATACGCTATAACGTATTACCATAAAACGTTATACGGTATATCACAATGCAACATAACGTTATACGTTATATCGTAATGCTACATTACGTTATACGTTATATCGTAACGCTACTTAACGTTATACGTTATGACGTAATACTACATAACGTTATCCGTTATAACGTAATACTACATAACGTTAAACGTTATAACGTAATACTATAAAACGTTGTACGTTATATCGTAATGCTACATAACGTTACACGGTATATGCTATTGCTACATAACGTTATACGTCATATCGTAATACTACATAACGTTATGCGTTATGACGTAACACTACATAACGTTATACGTTAAAACTATTACCATGTAACGTTATTCGGTATATCGTAATGCTACATTACGTTATACGTTATATCGTAATGATACATAACGTTATACGTTATAACGTATTACCATATAACGTTATGCGTTATATCGCAATGCTACATAACGTTATGCGTTATATCGTAATGCTACATAACGTTATACGTTATAACGTACTACCATATAACGTTATACGGTATTTCGTAATGCAACATAACGTTATACGTTATATCGTAATGCTACATAACGTTAAAGGTTATTACGTAACACTACATAACGTTATACGTTATAACGTATTACCATATAACGTTATACGTTATAACGTATTAGCATATAACGTTATACGGTATATCGTAATGCAACATAACGTTATACGTTACATCGTAACACTACATAACGTTATGCGTTATAACGTAATACTATGTAACGTTATACGTTATTACGTAATACTACATAAGGTTATACGTTATATCGTAATGCTACATAACGTTAGACGTTATATCGTTATGCTACATAACGTTATACGTTATAACGTAATACTATATAACGTTATACGTTATATCGTATTGCTACATAACGATATACGCCATAACCAATTACCATATAACGTAATACGGTATATCGTAATGCAACATAACGTTATGCGTTATATCGTAATGATACATAACGTTATACGTTATAACGTATTACCATATAACGTTATGCGTTATATCGCAATGCTACATAACGTTAAAGGTTATTTCGTAACACTACATAACGTTATACGTTATAACGTATTACCATATAACGTTATACGGTATATCCTATTGCTACATAACGTTATACGTCATACCGTAATCCTACATAACGATATGCGTTATAACGTAATACTACATAAAGTTATACGTTATAACGCAAGACTACATAACGTTAAACGTTATAACGTAATACTATATAACGATATACCTTATATAGTAATGCTACATAACGTTATACGTTATAACGTATTACCATATAACGTTATACGGTATATCGTAATGCTACATGACGCTATACGTTATATCGTAATGCTACATAACGTTATACGTTATATCGTAATGCTACATAACGTTATACGTTACAACGTATTACCATATAACGTTATAAGGTATATCGTAATGCTACATAACGCTATACGTTATATCGTAATGCTACATAACGTTATACGTTATATCGTTATGCTACATAACGTTATACGTTATATCGTAACACTACATAACGTTATACGTTATAACGTGTTACCATACAACGTTATACGGTATATCGTAATGCTACATAACGCTATACGTTATATCGTAATGCTACATAACGTCATACGTTATATCGTAATGCTACATAACGTTATACGTTATAACGTATTACCATAAAACATTATACGGTATATTACAATGCAAATTAACGTTATACGTTACATCGTAATACCACATAACGTTATACGTTATAACGTAATACTACATAATGTTATACGTTATAACGTTAGACTACATAACGTTAAACGTTATAACGTAATACTATATAACGATATACGTTATATAGTAATGCTACATATCGTTATACGTTATTACGTAGTACTACATAACGTAATCCGTTATAACGTAATACTACATACCGTTATACGATATAACGCAGGACTACATAACGTTAAACGTTATAACGTAATACTATATAACGATATACGTTATATCGTAATGCTACATAACGTTATACGTTATAACGTATTACCATAAAACGTTATACGGTATATCACAATGCAACATAACGTTATACGCTACATCGTAATACTACATAACGTTATACGTTTTAACGTAATACTACATAAAGTTATACGTTATAACGTTAGACTACATAACGTTAAACGTTATAACGTAATACTATATAACGATATACGTTATATAGTAATGCTACATAACGTTATACGTTATTACGTAATACTACATAACGTAATCCGTTATAACGTAATACTACATACCGTTATACGTTATATCGCTATAACGTATTACCATAAAACGTTATACGGTATATCACAATGCGACATAGCGTTATACGTTACATCGTAATACTACATAACGTTATACGGTATATCGTAATGCTACATAACGCTATACGTTATATCGTAATGCTACATAACGTTATACGTTATATCGTAATGCTACATAACGTTATACGTTATATCGTAACACTACATAACGTTATACGTTATAACGTATTACCATACAACGTTATACGGTATATCGTAATGCTACATAACGCTATACGTTATATCGTAATGCTACATAACGTTATACGTTATAACGTAATGCTACATAACGTTATACGTTATAACGTATTACCATAAAACATTATACGGTATATTACAATGCAACATAACGTTATACGTTATATCGAAATGCTACATAACATTATACGTTATATCGTAATGTTACATAACGTTATACGTTATATCGTAATACTACAAAACGTTATACGTTATAACGTATTACCATATAACGTTATACGGTATATCGTAATGCTACATTACGTTATACGTTATATCGTAACGCTACTTAACGTTATACGTTATGACGTAATACTACATAACGTTATCCGTTATAACGTAATACTACATAACGTTATACGATATAACGTAATACTATAAAACGTTGTACGTTATATCGTAATGCTACATAACGTTACACGGTATATGCTATTGCTACATAACGTTATACGTCATATCGTAATACTACATAACGTTATGCGTTATGACGTAACACTACATAACGTTATACGTTAAAACTATTACCATGTAACGTTATTCGGTATATCGTAATGCTACATTACGTTATACGTTAGATCGTAATGCTACATAACGTTATACGCTATAACGTATTACCATAAAACGTTATACGTTATATCGTAATGATACATAACGTTATACGTTATATCGCAATGCTACATAACGTTATACGTTATATCGTAATGCTACATAACGTTATACGACATAACCTATTACCATATAACGTTATACGGTATATCGTAATGCAACATAACGTTATACGTTATATCGTAATGCTACATAACGTTATACGTTATATCGCAATGCTACATAACGTTATACGTTATATCGTAATGCTACATAACGTTATACGACATAACCTATTACCATATAACGTTATACGGTATATCGTAATGCAACATAACGTTATACGTTATATCGTAATGCTACATAACGTTAAAGGTTATTTCGTAACACTACATAACGTTATGTTTTATAACGTAATACTATGTAACGTTATACGTTATTACGTAATACTACATAAGGTTATACGTTATATCGTAATGCTACATAACGTTAGACGTTATATCGTTTTGCTACATAACGATATACGCCATAACCTATTACCATATAACGTTAACGGTATACCCTATTCCTACATAACGTTATACGTCATATCGTCATCCTACATAACGTTATGCGTTATAACGTAATAGTACATAAAGTTATACGTTATAACGTAATACTACATAACGTTATACGTTAAAACTATTACCATATAACGTTATTCGGTATATCGTATTGCTACATTACGTTATACGTTAGATCGTAATGCTACATAACGTTATACGCTATAACGTACTACCATAAAACGTTATACGTTATATCGTAATGCTACATAACGTTATACGTCATATCGTAATGATACATAACGTTACACGGTATATGCTATTGCTACATAACGTTATACGTCATATCGTAATCCTACATAACGTTATGCGTTATGACGTAATACTATATAACGCTATACGTTATATGATAACACTACATAACGATATACGTTAAAACGTATTACCATATAACGTTATACGGTATATCGTAATGCTACATGACGCATTACGTTATATCGTAATGCTACATAACGTTATACGTTATATCGTAATGCTACATAACGTTATACGTCATATCGTAATGATACATAACGTTACACGGTATATGCTATTGCTACATAACGTTATACGTCATATCGTAATCCTACATAACGTTATGCGTTATGATGTAATACTATATAACGCTATACGTTATATGATAACACTACATAACGATATACGTTAAAACGTATTACCATATAACGTTATACGGTATATCGTAATGCTACATGACGCATTACGTTATATCGTAATGCTACATAACGTTATACGTTATAACGTATTACCATATAACGTTATACGTTATAACGTATTACCATATAACGTTATACGGTATATCGTAATGCTACATAACGCTATACGTTATATCGTAATGCTACATAACGTTATACGTTATATCGTAATGCTACATAACGTTATACGACATAACCTATTACCATATAACGTTATACGGTATATCGTAATGCAACATAACGTTATACGTTATATCGTAATGCTACATAACGTTAAAGTTATTTCGTAACACTACATAACGTTATTTTTTATAACGTAATACTATGTAACGTTATACGTTATTACGTAATACTACATAAGGTTATACGTTATATCGTAATGCTACATAACGTTAGACGTTATATCGTTTTGCTACATAACGTTATACGTTATATCGCAATGCTACATAACGTTATACGTTATATCGTAATGCTACATAACGTTATACGACATAACCTATTACCATATAACGTTGTACGGTATATCGTAATGCAACATAACGTTATACGTTATATCGTAATGATACATAACGTTATACGTTATAACGTATTACCATATAACGTTATACGTTATATCGCAATGCTACATAACGTTATACGTTATATCGTAATGCTACATAACGTTATACGACATAACCTATTACCATATAACGTTGTACGGTATATCGTAATGCAACATAACGTTATACGTTATATCGTAATGATACATAACGTTATACGTTATAACGTATTACCATATAACGTTATACGTTATATCGCAATGCTACATAACGTTATACGTTATATCGTAATGCTACATAACGTTATACGACATAACCTATTACCATATAACGTTATACGGTATATCGTAATGCTACATAACGCTATACGTTATATCCTAATGCTACATAACGTTAAAGGTTATTTCGTAACACTACATAACGTTATACGTTATAACGTATTACCATATAACGTTATACGGTATACCCTATTGCTACATAACGTTATACGTCATATCGTCATCCTACATAACGTTATGCGTTATAACGTAATACTACATAAAGTTATACGTTATAACGTAATACTACATAACGTTATACATTATATCGAAATGCTACATAACGTTATACGATATATCGTAATGCTACATGACGTTATACGTTATATCGTAATGCTACATAACGTTATACGCTATAACGTATTACCATAAAACGTTATACGGTATATCACAATGCAACATAACGTTATATGTTACGTCGTAATACTACATAACGTTATACGTTATAACGTAATACTACATAAAGTTATACGTTATAACGTAAGACTACATAACGTTAAACGTTATAACGTAATACTATATAACGATATACGTTATATAGTAATGCTACATAACGTTATACGTTATTACGTAATACTACATAACGTAATCCGTTATAACGTAATACTACATACCGTTATACGTTATATCGCTATAACGTATTACCATAAAAGGTTATACGGTATATCACAATGCAACATAGCGTTATACGTTACATCGTAATACTACATAACGTTATACGTTATAACGTAATACTACATAAAGTTATACGTTATAACGCAAGACTACATAACGTTAAACGTTATAACGTAATACTATATAACGATATACGTTATATAGTAATGCTACATAACGTTATACGCTATAACGTATTACCATAAAACGTTATACGGTATATCACAATGCAACATAACGTTATACGTTATGTCGCAATGCTACATAACGTTATACGTTATAACGTAATACTATAAAACGTTGTACGTTATATCGTAATGCTACATAACGTTACACGGTATATGCTATTGCTACATAACGTTATACGTCATATCGTAATACTACATAACGTTATGCGTTATGACGTAATACTACATAACGTTATACGTTATATCGTAACACTACATAACGTTATACGTTAAAACTATTACCATATAACGTTATTCGGTATATCGTAATGCTACATTACGTTATAAGTTAGATCGTAATGCTACATAACGTTATACGCTATAACGTAATGCTACATAACGTTATACGTTATAACGTATTACCATATAACGTTATACGGTATATAGTAATGCAACATAGCGTTATACGTTATATCGTAATGCTACATAACGTTAAAGGTTATTTCGTAACTCTACATAACGTTTAACGTTATAACGTATTACCATATAACGTTACACGGTATATCGTAATGCTACATAACGCTATACGTTATATCGTAATGCTACATAACGTTATACGTTATAACGTAATACTATATAACGATATACCTTATATAGTAATGCTACATAACGTTATACGTTATTACGTAATGCTACATAACGTTATACGTTATTACGTAATACTACATAACGTAATCCGTTATAACGTAATACTACATAACGTTATACATTATATCGTAATGCTACATAACGTTATACGTTATATCGTAATGCTACATAACGTTATACGTTATTACGTAATACTACATAACGTAATCCGTTATAACGTAATACTACATAACGTTATACATTATATCGTAATGCTACATAACGTTATACGTTATATCGTAATGCTACATAACGTTATACGTTATATCGCAATGCTACATAACGTTATACGTTATATCGTAATGCTACATAACGTTATACGACATAACCTATTACCATAAAACGTTATACGGTATATCACAATGCAACATAACGTTATACGTTATATCGAAATGCCACATAACGTTATACGTTATATCGCAATGCTACATAACGTTATACGTTATATCGTAATGCTACATAACGTTATACGACATAACCTATTACCATATAACGTTATACGGTATATCGTAATGCTACATTACGTTATACGTTATATCGTAATGCTACATAACGTTACACGGTATATGCTATTGCTACATAACGTTATACGTCATATCGTAATCCTACATAACGTTATGCGTTATGACGTAATACTATATAACGTTATACGTTATATCATAACACTACATAACGTTATACGTTAAAACGTATTACCATATAACGTTATACGGTATATCGTAATGCTACATGACGCTATACGTTATATCGTAATGCTACATAACGTTATACGTTATATCGTAATGCTACATAACGTTATACGTTATAACGTATTACCATATAACGTTATACGGTATATCGTAATGCTACATAACGTTATACGTTATATCCTAATGCTACATAACGTTATACGTTATAACGTATTACCATATAACGTTGTACGGTATATCCTATTGCTACATAACGTTATACGTCATATCGTAATCCTACATAACGTTATGCGTTATAACGTAATACTACATAAAGTTATACGTTATAACGCAAGACTACATAACGTTAAACGTTATAACGTAATACTATATAACGATATACCTTATAGAGTAATGCTACATAACGTTATACGTTATTACGTAATGCTACATAACGTTATACGTTATTACGTAATACTACATAACGTAATCCGTTATAACGTAATACTACATAACGTTATACATTATATCGTAATGCTACATAACGTTATACGTTATATCGTAATGCTACATAACGTTATACGTTATATCGCAATGCTACATAACGTTATACGTTATATCGTAATGCTACATAACGTTATACGACATAACCTATTACCATATAACGTTATACGGTATATCGTAATGCAACATAACGTTATACGTTATATCGTAATGCTACATAACGTTAAAGGTTATTTCGTAACACTACATAACGTTATGTTTTATAACGTAATACTATGTAACGTTATACGTTATTACGTAATACTACATAAGGTTATACGTTATATCGTAATGCTACATAACGTTAGACGTTATATCGTTTTGCTACATAACGATATACGCCATAACCTATTACCATATAACGTTAACGGTATACCCTATTCCTACATAACGTTATACGTCATATCGTCATCCTACATAACGTTATGCGTTATAACGTAATACTACATAAAGTTATACGTTATAACGTAATACTACATAACGTTATACGTTAAAACTATTACCATATAACGTTATTCGGTATATCGTATTGCTACATTACGTTATACGTTAGATCGTAATGCTACATAACGTTATACGCTATAACGTACTACCATAAAACGTTATACGTTATATCGTAATGCTACATAACGTTATACGTCATATCGTAATGATACATAACGTTACACGGTATATGCTATTGCTACATAACGTTATACGTCATATCGTAATCCTACATAACGTTATGCGTTATGACGTAATACTATATAACGCTATACGTTATATGATAACACTACATAACGATATACGTTAAAACGTATTACCATATAACGTTATACGGTATATCGTAATGCTACATGACGCATTACGTTATATCGTAATGCTACATAACGTTATACGTTATATCGTAATGCTACATAACGTTATACGTCATATCGTAATGATACATAACGTTACACGGTATATGCTATTGCTACATAACGTTATACGTCATATCGTAATCCTACATAACGTTATGCGTTATGATGTAATACTATATAACGCTATACGTTATATGATAACACTACATAACGATATACGTTAAAACGTATTACCATATAACGTTATACGGTATATCGTAATGCTACATGACGCATTACGTTATATCGTAATGCTACATAACGTTATACGTTATAACGTATTACCATATAACGTTATACGTTATAACGTATTACCATATAACGTTATACGTTATAACGTATTACCATATAACGTTATACGGTATATCGTAATGCTACATAACGCTATACGTTATATCGTAATGCTACATAACGTTATACGTTATATCGTAATGCTACATAACGTTATACGACATAACCTATTACCATATAACGTTATACGGTATATCGTAATGCAACATAACGTTATACGTTATATCGTAATGCTACATAACGTTAATGTTATTTCGTAACACTACATGACGTTATTTTTTATAACGTAATACTATGTAACGTTATACGTTATTACGTAATACTACATAAGGTTATACGTTATATCGTAATGCTACATAACGTTAGACGTTATATCGTTTTGCTACATAACGTTATACGTTATATCGCAATGCTACATAACGTTATACGTTATATCGTAATGCTACATAACGTTATACGACATAACCTATTACCATATAACGTTGTACGGTATATCGTAATGCAACATAACGTTATACGTTATATCGTAATGATACATAACGTTATACGTTATAACGTATTACCATATAACGTTATACGTTATATCGCAATGCTACATAACGTTATACGTTATATCGTAATGCTACATAACGTTATACGACATAACCTATTACCATATAACGTTGTACGGTATATCGTAATGCAACATAACGTTATACGTTATATCGTAATGATACATAACGTTATACGTTATAACGTATTACCATATAACGTTATACGTTATATCGCAATGCTACATAACGTTATACGTTATATCGTAATGCTACATAACGTTATACGACATAACCTATTACCATATAACGTTATACGGTATATCGTAATGCTACATAACGCTATACGTTATATCCTAATGCTACATAACGTTAAAGGTTATTTCGTAACACTACATAACGTTATACGTTATAACGTATTACCATATAACGTTATACGGTATACCCTATTGCTACATAACGTTATACGTCATATCGTCATCCTACATAACGTTATGCGTTATAACGTAATACTACATAAAGTTATACGTTATAACGTAATACTACATAACGTTATACATTATATCGAAATGCTACATAACGTTATACGATATATCGTAATGCTACATGACGTTATACGTTATATCGTAATGCTACATAACGTTATACGCTATAACGTATTACCATAAAACGTTATACGGTATATCACAATGCAACATAACGTTATATGTTACGTCGTAATACTACATAACGTTATACGTTATAACGTAATACTACATAAAGTTATACGTTATAACGTAAGACTACATAACGTTAAACGTTATAACGTAATACTATATAACGATATACGTTATATAGTAATGCTACATAACGTTATACGTTATTACGTAATACTACATAACGTAATCCGTTATAACGTAATACTACATACCGTTATACGTTATATCGCTATAACGTATTACCATAAAAGGTTATACGGTATATCACAATGCAACATAGCGTTATACGTTACATCGTAATACTACATAACGTTATACGTTATAACGTAATACTACATAAAGTTATACGTTATAACGCAAGACTACATAACGTTAAACGTTATAACGTAATACTATATAACGATATACGTTATATAGTAATGCTACATAACGTTATACGCTATAACGTATTACCATAAAACGTTATACGGTATATCACAAAGCAACATAACGTTATACGTTATGTCGCAATGCTACATAACGTTATACGTTATAACGTAATACTATAAAACGTTGTACGTTATATCGTAATGCTACATAACGTTACACGGTATATGCTATTGCTACATAACGTTATACGTCATATCGTAATACTACATAACGTTATGCGTTATGACGTAATACTACATAACGTTATACGTTATATCGTATTGCTACATAAAGTTATACGTTATAACGTATTACCATATAACGTTATACGGTATATCGTAATGCTACATAACGCTATACGTTATATCCTAATGCTACATAACGTTATACGTTATATCGTATTGCTACATAACGTTATACGTTATAACGTATTACCATATAACGTTATACGTTATAACGTATTACCATATAACGTTATACGGTATATCGTAATGCTACATAACGTTATGCGTTATAACGTAATACTACATAAAGTTATACGTTATAACGCAAGACTACATAACGTTAAACGTTATAACGTAATGCTATATAACGATACACCTTATATAGTAATGCTACATAACGTTATACGTTATTACGTAATGCTACATAACGTTATACGTTATTACGTAATACTACATAACGTAATCCGTTATAACGTAATACTACATAACGTTATACATTATATCGTAATGCTACATAACGTTATACGATATATCGTAATGCTACATAACGCTATACGTTATATCGTAATGCTACATAACGTAATACGTTATATCGTATTGCTACATAAAGTTATACGTTATAACGTATTACCATATAACGTTATACGGTATATCGTAATGCAACATAACGTTATACGTTATATCGTAAAGCTACATAACGTTAAAGGTTATTTCGTAACACTACATAACGTTATGCGTTATAACGTAATACTATGTAACCTTATACGTTATTACGTAATACTACATAAGGTTATACGTTATATCGTAATGCTACATAACGTTAGACGTTATATCGTTTGGCTACATAACGTTATACGTTATAACGTAATACTATATAACGTTATACGTTATATCGTATTGCAACATAACGATATACGCCATAACCTATTAAGATATAACGTTATACGGTATATCGTAATGCAACATAACGTTATACGTTATATCGTAATGATACATAACGTTATACGTTATAACGTATTACCATATAACGTTATACGTTATATCGCAATGCTACATAACGTTATACGTTATATCGTAATGCTACATAACGTTATACGACATAACCTATTACCATATAACGATATACGGTATATCGTAATGCAACATAACGTTATACGTTATATCGTAATGCTACATAACGTTAAAGGTTATTTCGTAACACTACATAACGTTATACGTTATAACGTATTACCATATAACGTTATACGGTATATCCTATTGCTACATAACGTTATACGTTATATCGAAATGCTACATAACGTAATACGTTATATCGTAATGTTACATGACGTTATACGTTATAACATAATACTATATAACGTTACACGTTATATCGTAACACTACATAACGTTATACGTTATAACGTATTACCATATAACGTTATACGGTATATCGTAATGCTACATGACGCTATACGTTATATCGTAATGCTACGTAACATTATACGTTATATCGTAATGCTACATAATGTTATACGTTATAACGTATTACCATATAACGTTATACGGTATATCGTAATGCTACATAACGCTATTCGTTATATCGTAATGCTACATAACGTTATACGTTATATCGTAATGCTACATAACGTTATACGTTATAACGTATTACCATAAAACGTTACACGGTATATCACAATGCAACATAGCGTTATACGTTATATCGTAATGCTACATAACGTTATACGTTATAACGTATTACCATAAAACGTTATACGGTATATCACAATGCGACATAGCGTTATACGTTACATCGTAATACTACATAACGTTATACGGTATATCGTAATGCTACATAACGCTATACGTTATATCGTAATGCTACATAACGTTATACGTTATATCGTAATGCTACATAACGTTATACGTTATATCGTAACACTACATAACGTTATACGTTATAACGTATTACCATACAACGTTATACGGTATATCGTAATGCTACATAACGCTATACGTTATATCGTAATGCTACATAACGTTATACGTTATATCGTAATGCTACATAACGTTATACGTTATAACGTATTACCATAAAACATTATACGGTATATTACAATGCAACATAACGTTATACGTTACATCGTAATACTACATAACGTTATACGTTGTAACGTAATACTACATAAAGTTATACGTTATAACGTTAGACTACATAACGTTAAACGTTATAACGTAATACTATATAACGATATACGTTATATAGTAATGCTACATAACGTTATACGTTATTACGTAATACTACATAACGTAATCCGTTATAACGTAATACTACATACCGTTATACGTTATATCGCTATAACGTATTACCATAAAACGTTATACGGTATATCACAATGCAACATAGCGTTATACGTTACATCGTAATACTACATAACGTTATACGTTATAACGTAATACTACATAAAGTTATACGATATAACGCAGGACTACATAACGTTAAACGTTATAACGTAATACTATATAACGATATACGTTATATAGTAATGCTACATAAAGTTATACGCTATAACGTATTACCATAAAACGTTATACGGTATATCACAATGCAACATAACGTTATACGTTATATCGTAATGCTACATTACGTTATACGTTATATCGTAACGCTACATAACGTTATACGTTATGACGTAATACTACATAACGTTATCCGTTATAACGTAATACTACATAACGTTATACGTTATAACGTAATACTATAAAACGTTGTACGTTATATCGTAATGCTACATAACGTTACACGGTATATGCTATTGCTACATAACGTTATACGTCATATCGTAATACTACATAACGTTATGCGTTATGACGTAACACTACATAACTTTATACGTTAAAACTATTACCATGTAACGTTATTCGGTATATCGTAATGCTACATTACGTTATACGTTATATCGTAATGATACATAACGTTATACGTTATAACGTATTACCATATAACGTTATGCGTTATATCGCAATGCTACATAACGTTATGCGTTATATCGTAATGCTACATAACGTTATACGTTATAACGTACTACCATATAACGTTATACGGTATTTCGTAATGCAACATAACGTTATACGTTATATCGTAATGCTACATAACGTTAAAGGTTATTACGTAACACTACATAACGTTATACGTTATAACGTATTACCATATAACGTTATACGGTATATCGTAATGCAACATAACGTTATACGTTACATCGTAACACTACATAACGTTATGCGTTATAACGTAATACTATGTAACGTTATACGTTATTACGTAATACTACATAAGGTTATACGTTATATCGTAATGCTACATAACGTTAGACGTTATATCGTTATGCTACATAACGTTATACGTTATAACGTAATACTATATAACGTTATACGTTATATCGTATTGCTACATAACGATATACGCCATAACCAATTACCATATAACGTAATACGGTATATCGTAATGCAACATAACGTTATGCGTTATATCGTAATGATACATAACGTTATACGTTATAACGTATTACCATATAACGTTATGCGTTATATCGCAATGCTACATAACGTTAAAGGTTATTTCGTAACACTACATAACGTTATACGTTATAACGTATTACCATATAACGTTATACGGTATATCCTATTGCTACATAACGTTATACGTCATACCGTAATCCTACATAACGATATGCGTTATAACGTAATACTACATAAAGTTATACGTTATAACGCAAGACTACATAACGTTAAACGTTATAACGTAATACTATATAACGATATACCTTATATAGTAATGCTACATAACGTTATACGTTATAACGTATTACCATATAACGTTATACGGTATATCGTAATGCTACATGACGCTATACGTTATATCGTAATGCTACATAACGTTATACGTTATATCGTAATGCTACATAACGTTATACGTTACAACGTATTACCATATAACGTTATAAGGTATATCGTAATGCTACATAACGCTATACGTTATATCGTAATGCTACATAACGTTATACGTTATATCGTTATGCTACATAACGTTATACGTTATATCGTAACACTACATAACGTTATACGTTATAACGTGTTACCATACAACGTTATACGGTATATCGTAATGCTACATAACGCTATACGTTATATCGTAATGCTACATAACGTTATACGTTATATCGTAATGCTACATAACGTTATACGTTATAACGTATTACCATAAAACATTATACGGTATATTACAATGCAAATTAACGTTATACGTTACATCGTAATACCACATAACGTTATACGTTATAACGTAATACTACATAATGTTATACGTTATAACGTTAGACTACATAACGTTAAACGTTATAACGTAATACTATATAACGATATACGTTATATAGTAATGCTACATATCGTTATACGTTATTACGTAATACTACATAACGTAATCCGTTATAACGTAATACTACATACCGTTATACGATATAACGCAGGACTACATAACGTTAAACGTTATAACGTAATACTATATAACGATATACGTTATATCGTAATGCTACATAACGTTATACGTTATAACGTATTACCATAAAACGTTATACGGTATATCACAATGCAACATAACGTTATACGCTACATCGTAATACTACATAACGTTATACGTTTTAACGTAATACTACATAAAGTTATACGTTATATCGTAATACTACAAAACGTTATACGTTATAACGTATAACCATATAACGTTATACGGTATATCGTAATGCTACATAACGCTATACGTTATATCGTAATGCTACATAACGTTATACGTTATATCGTAATGCTACATAACGTTATACGTTATATCGTAACACTACATAACGTTATACGTTATAACGTATTACCATACAACGTTATAGGGTATATCGTAATGCTACATAACGCTATACGTTATATCGTAATGCTACATAACGTTATACGTTATAACGTAATGCTACATAACGTTATACGTTATAACGTATTACCATAAAACATTATACGGTATATTACAATGCAACATAACGTTATACGTTATATCGAAATGCTACATAACATTATACGTTATATCGTAATGTTACATAACGTTATACGTTATATCGTAATACTACAAAACGTTATACGTTATAACGTATAACCATATAACGTTATACGGTATATCGTAATGCTACATTACGTTATACGTTATATCGTAACGCTACTTAACGTTATACGTTATGACGTAATACTACATAACGTTATCCGTTATAACGTAATACTACATAACGTTATACGATATAACGTAATACTATAAAACGTTGTACGTTATATCGTAATGCTACATAACGTTACACGGTATATGCTATTGCTACATAACGTTATACGTCATATCGTAATACTACATAACGTTATGCGTTATGACGTAACACTACATAACGTTATACGTTAAAACTATTACCATGTAACGTTATTCGGTATATCGTAATGCTACATTACGTTATACGTTAGATCGTAATGCTACATAACGTTATACGCTATAACGTATTACCATAAAACGTTATACATTATATCGTAATGATACATAACGTTATACGTTATAACGTATTACCATATAACGTTATGCGTTATATCGCAATGCTACATAACGTTATGCGTTATATCGTAATGCTACATAACGTTATACGACATACCCTATTACCATATAACGTTATACGGTATATCGTAATGCAACATAACGTTATACGTTATATCGTAATGCTACATAACGTTAAAGGTTATTTCGTAACACTACATAACGTTATACGTTATAACGTATTACCATATAACGTTATACGGTATATCCTATTGCTACATAACGTTATACGTCATATCGTAATCCTACATAACGATATGCGTTATAACGTAATACTACATAAAGTTATACGTTATAACGCAAGACTACATAACGTTAAACGTTATAACGTAATACTATATAACGATATACCTTATATAGTAATGCTACATAACGTTATACGTTATAACGTATTACCATATAACGTTATACGGTATATCGTAATGCTACATGACGCTATACGTTATATCGTAATGCTACATAACGTTATACGTTACAACGTATTACCATATAACGTTATACGGTATATCGTAATGCTACATAACGCTATACGTTATATCGTAATGCTACATAACGTTATACGTTATATCGTTATGCTACATAACGTTATACGTTATATCGTAATGCTACATAACGTTATACGTTATAACGTATTACCATAAAACGTTATACGGTATATCACAATGCAACATAACGTTATACGCTACATCGTAATACTACATAACGTTATACGTTTTAACGTAATACTACATAAAGTTATTCGTTATAACGTTAGACTACATAACGTTATACGTTATAACGTAATACTATATAACGATATACGTTATATAGTAATGCTACATAACGTTATACGTTATTACGTAATACTACATAACGTAATCCGTTATAACGTAATACTACATACCGTTATACGTTATATCGCTATAACGTATTACCATAAAACGTTATACGGTATATCACAATGCGACATAGCGTTATACGTTACATCGTAATACTACATAACGTTATACGGTATATCGTAATGCTACATAACGCTATACGTTATATCACAATGCAACATAACGTTATACGTTATATCGAAATGCTACATAACATTATACGTTATATCGTAATGTTACATAACGTTATACGGTATATCGTAATGCTACTTTACGTTATACGTTATATCGTAACGCTACTTAACGTTATGCGTTATGACGTAATACTACATAACGTTATCCGTTATAACGTAATACTACATAACGTTATACGTTATAACGTAATACTATAAAACGTTGTACGTTATATCGTAATGCTACATAACGTTACACGGTATATGCTATTGCTACATAACGTTATACGTCATATCGTAATACTACATAACGTTATGCGTTATGACGTAACACTACATAACGTTATACGTTAAAACTATTACCATGTAACGTTATTCGGTATATCGTAATGCTACATTACGTTATACGTTAGATCGTAATGCTACATAACGTTATACGCTATAACGTATTACCATAAAACGTTATACGTTATATCGTAATGCTACATAACGTTATACGTTATAACGTATTACCATATAACGTTATACGTTATAACGTATTACCATATAACGTTATACGGTATATCGTAATGCTACATAACGCTATACGTTATATCGTAATGCTACATAACGTTATACGTTATATCGTAATGCTACATAACGTTATACGTTATAACGTATTACCATAAAACGTTATACGGTATATCACAATGCAACATAACGTTATACGCTACATCCTAATACTACATAACGTTATACGTTTTAACGTAATACTACATAAAGTTATACGTTATAACGTTAGACTACATAACGTTAAACGTTATAACGTAATACTATATAACGATATACGTTATATAGTAATGCTACATAACGTTATACGTTATTACGTAATACTACATAACGTAATCCGTTATAACGTAATACTACATACCGTTATACGTTATATCGCTATAACGTATTACCATAAAACGTTATACGGTATATCACAATGCAACATAGCGTTATACGTTACATCGTAATACTACATAACGTTATACGTTATAACGTATTACCATATAACGTTATACGGTATATCGTAATGCTACATAACGCTATACGTTATATCGTAATGCTACATAACGTTATACGTTATATCGTAATGCTACATAACGTTATACGTTATATCGTAACACTACATAACGTTATACGTTATAACGTATTACCATATAACGTTATATGGTATATCGTAATGCTACATAACGCTATACTTTATATCGTAATGCTACATAACGTTATACGTTATATCGTAATGCTACATAACGTTATACGTTATAACGTATTACCATAAAACATTATACGGTATAGTACAATGCAACATAACGTTATACGTTACATCGTAATACTACATAACGTTATACGTTATAACGTAATACTACATAAAGTTATACGTTATAACGTTAGACTACATAACGTTAAACGTTATAACGTAATACTATATAACGATATACGTTATATAGTAATGCTACATAACGTTATCCGTTATAACGTAATACTACATAACGTTATACGTTATAACGTAATACTATAAAACGTTGTACGTTATATCGTAATGCTACATAACGTTACACGGTATATGCTATTGCTACATAACGTTATACGTCATATCGTAATACTACATAACGTTATGCGTTATGACGTAACACTACATAACGTTATACGTTAAAACTATTACCATGTAACGTTATTCGGTATATCGTAATGCTACATTACGTTATACGTTAGATCGTAATGCTACATAACGTTGTACGCTATAACGTATTACCATAAAACGTTATACGTTATATCGTAATGATACATAACGTTATACGTTATAACGTATTACCATATAACGTTATGCGTTATATCGCAATGCTACATAACGTTATGCGTTATATCGTAATGCTACATAACGTTATACGACATAACCTATTACCATATAACGTTATACGGTATATCGTAATGCAACATAACGTTATACGTAATATCGTAATGCTACATAACGTTAAAGGTTATTTCGTAACACTACATAACGTTATACGTTATAACGTATTACCATATAACGTTATACGGTATATCCTATTGCTACATAACGTTATACGTCATATCGTAATCCTACATAACGATATGCGTTATAACGTAATACTACATAAAGTTATACGTTATAACGCAAGACTACATAACGTTAAACGTTATAACGTAATACTATATAACGATATACCTTATATAGTAATGCTACATAACGTTATACGTTATAACGTATTACCATATAACGTTATACGGTATATCGTAATGCTACATGACGCTATACGTTATATCGTAATGCTACATAACGTTATACGTTATATCGTAATGCTACATAACGTTATACGTTACAACGTATTACCATATAACGTTATACGGTATATCGTAATGCTACATAACGCTATACGTTATATCGTAATGCTACATAACGTTATACGTTATATCGTTATGCTACATAACGTTATACGTTATATCGTAACACTACATAACGTTATACGTTATAACGTGTTACCTTACAACGTTATACGGTATATCGTAATGCTACATAACGCTATACGTTATATCGTAATGCTACGTAACGTTATACGTTATATCGTAATGCTACATAACGTTATACGTTATAACGTATTACCATAAAACATTATACGGTATATTACAATGCAACATAACGTTATACGTTACATCGTAATACCACATAACGTTATACGTTATAACGTAATACTACATAAAGTTATACGTTATAACGGTAGACTACATAACGTTAAACGTTATAACGTAATACTATATAACGATATACGTTATATAGTAATGCTACATAACGTTATACGTTATTACGTAATACTACATAACGTAATCCGTTATAACGTAATACTACATACCGTTATACGATATAACGCAGGACTACATAACGTTAAACGTTATAACGTAATACTATATAACGATATACGTTATATCGTAATGCTACATAACGTTATACGTTATAACGTATTACCATAAAACGTTATACGGTATATCACAATGCAACATAACGTTATACGCTACATCGTAATACTACATAACGTTATACGTTTTAACGTAATACTACATAAAGTTATACGTTATAACGTTAGACTACATAACGTTAAACGTTATAACGTAATACTATATAACGATATACGTTATATAGTAATGCTACATAACGTTATACGTTATTACGTAATACTACATAACGTAATCCGTTATAACGTAATACTACATACCGTTATACGCTATATCGCTATAACGTATTACCATAAAACGTTATACGGTATATCACAATGCGACATAGCGTTATACGTTACATCGTAATACTACATAACGTTATACGGTATATCGTAATGCTACATAACGCTATACGTTATATCGTAATGCTACATAACGTTATACGTTATATCGTAATGCTACATAACGTTATACGTTATATCGTAACACTACATAACGTTATACGTTATAACGTATTACCATACAACGTTATACGGTATATCGTAATGCTACATAACGCTATACGTTATATCGTAATGCTACATAACGTTATACGTTATATCGTAATGCTACATAACGTTATACGTTATAACTTATTACCATAAAACATTATACGGTATATTACAATGCAACATAACGTTATACGTTACATCGTAATACTACATAACGTTATACGTTATAACGTAATACTACATAAAGTTATACGTTATAACGTTAGACTACATAACGTTAAACGTTATAACGTAATACTATATAACGATATACGTTATATAGTAATGCTACATAACGTTATACGTTATTACGTAATACTACATAACGTAATCCGTTATAACGTAATACTACATACCGTTATACGTTATATCGCTATAACGTATTACCATAAAACGTTATACGGTATATCACAATGCAACATAGCGTTATACGTTACATCGTAATACTACATAACGTTATACGTTATAACGTAATACTACATAAAGTTATACGATATAACGCAGGACTACATAACGTTAAACGTTATAACGTAATACTATATAACGATATACGTTATATAGTAATGCTACATAAAGTTATACGCTATAACGTATTACCATAAAACGTTATACGGTATATCACAATGCAACATAACGTTATACGTTATATCGAAATGCTACATAACATTATACGTTATATCGTAATGTTACATAACGTTATACGTTATATCGTAATACTACAAAACGTTATACGTTATAACGTATTACCATATAACGTTATACGGTATATCGTAATGCTACATTACGTTATACGTTATATCGTAACGCTACTTAACGTTATACGTTATGACGTAATACTACATAACGTTATCCGTTATAACGTAATACTACATAACGTTATACGTTATAACGTAATACTATAAAACGTTGTACGTTATATCGTAATGCTACATAACGTTACACGGTATATGCTATTGCTACATAACGTTATACGTCATATCGTAATACTACATAACGTTATGCGTTATGACGTAACACTACATAACGTTATACGTTAAAACTATTACCATGTAACGTTATTCGGTATATCGTAATGCTACATTACGTTATTCGTTAGATCGTAATGCTACATAACGTTATACGCTATAACGTATTACCATAAAACGTTATACGTTATATCGTAATGCTACATAACGTTATACGTTATAACGTATTACCATATAACGTTATACGTTATAACGTATTACCATATAACGTTATACGGTATATCGTAATGCTACATAACGCTATACATTATATCGTAATGCTACATAACGTTATACGTTATATCGTAATGCTACATAACGTTATGCGTTATAACGTATTACCATAAAACGTTATACGGTATATCACAATGCAACATAACGTTATACGCTACATCGTAATACTGCATAACGTTATACGTTTTAACGTAATTCTACATAAAGTTATACGTTATAACGTTAGACTACATAACGTTAAACGTTATAACGTAATACTATATAACGATATACGTTATATAGTAATGCTACATAACGTTATACGTTATTACGTAATACTACACAACGTAATCCGTTATAACGTAATACTACATACCGTTATACGTTATATCGCTATAACGTATTACCATAAAACGTTATACGGTATATCACAATGCAACATAGCGTTATACGTTACATCGTAATACTACATAACGTTATACGTTATAACGTATTACCATATAACGTTATACGGTATATCGTAATGCTACATAACGCTATACGTTATATCGTAATGCAACATAACGTTATACGTTATATCGTAATGCTACATAACGTTATACGTTATATCGTAACACTACATAACGTTATACGTTATAACGTATTACCATATAACGTTATACGGTATATCGTAATGCTACATAACGCTATACGTTATATCGTAATGCTACATAACGTTATACGTTATATCGTAATGCTACATAACGTTATACGTTATATCGTAACACTACATAACGTTATACGTTATAACGTATTACCATATAACGTTATATGGTATATCGTAATGCTACATAACGCTATACGTTATATCGTAATGCTACATAACGTTATACGTTATATCGTAATGCTACATAACGTTATACGTTATAACGTATTACCATAAAACATTATACGGTATATTACAATGCAACATAACGTTATACGTTACATCGTAATACTACATAACGTTATACGTTATAACGTAATACTACATAAAGTTATACGTTATAATGTTAGACTACATAACGTTAAACGTTATAACGTAATACTATATAACGATATACGTTATATAGTAATGCTACATAACGTTATACGTTATTACGAAATACTACATAACGTAATCCGTTATAACGTAATAATGCATACCGTTATACGTTATATCGCTATAACGTATTACCATAAAACGTTATACGGTATATCACAATGCAACATAGCGTTATACGTTACATCGTAATACTACATAACGTTATACGTTATAACGTATTACCATATAACGTTATACGGTATATCGTAATGCTACATAACGCTATACGTTATATCGTAATGCAACATAACGCTATACGTTATATCGTAATGCTACATAACGTTATACGTTATATCGTAACACTACATAACGTTATACGTTATAACGTATTACCATATAACGTTATACGGTATATCGTAATGCTACATAACGCTATACGTTATATCGTAATGCTACATAACGTTATACGTTATATCGTAATGCTACATAACGTTATACGTTATATCGTAACACTACATAACGTTATACGTTATAACGTATTGCCATATAACGTTATATGGTATATCGTAATGCTACATAACGCTATACGTTATATCGTAATGCTACATAACGTTATACGTTATATCGTAATGCTACATAACGTTATACGTTATAACGTATTACCATAAAACATTATAAGGTATATTACAATGCAACATAACGTTATAAGTTACATCGTAATACTACATAACGTTATACGTTATAACGTAATACTACATAAAGTTATACGTTATAATGTTAGACTACATAACGTTAAACGTTATAACGTAATACTATATAACGATATACGTTATATAGTAATGCTACATAACGTTATACGTTATTACGTAATACTACATAACGTAATCCGTTATAACGTAATACTGCATACCGTTATACGTTATATCGCTATAACGTATTACCATAAAACGTTATACGGTATATCACAATGCAACATAGCGTTATACGTTACATCGTAATACTACATAACGTTATACGTTATATCGTAATGCTACATAACGTTATACGTTATAACGTATTACCATAAAACATTATACGGTATATTACAATGCAACATAACGTTATACGTTACATCGTAATACTACATAACGTTATACGTTATAACGTAATACTACATAAAGTTATACGTTATAACGTTAGACTACATAACGTTAAACGTTATAACGTAATACTATATAACGATATACGTTATATAGTAATGCTACATAACGTTATACGTTATTACGTAATACTACATAACGTAATCCGTTATAACGTAATACTACATACCGTTATACGTTATATAGCTATAACGTATTACCATAAAACGTTATACGGTATATCACAATGCAACATAGCGTTATACGTTACATCGTAATACTACATAACGTTATACGTTATAACGTAATACTACATAAGGTTATAAGATATAACGCAGGACTACATAACGTTAAACGTTATAATGTAATACTATATAACGATATACGTTATATAGTAATGCTACATAAAGTTATACGCTATAACGTATTACCATAAAACGTTATACGGTATATCACAATGCAACATAACGTTATACGTTATATCGAAATGCTACATAACATTATACGTTATATCGTAATGTTACATAACGTTATACGTTATATCGTAATACTACAAAACGTTATACGTTATAACGTATTACCATATAACGTTATACGGTATATCGTAATGCTACATTACGTTATACGTTATATCGTAACGCTACTTAACGTTATACGTTATGACGTAATACTACATAACGTTATCCGTTATAACGTAATACTACATAACGTTATACGTTATAACGTAATACTATAAAACGTTGTACGTTATATCGTAATGCTACATAACGTTACACGGTATATGCTATTGCTACATAACGTTATACGTCATATCGTAATACTACATAACGTTATGCGTTATGACGTAACACTACATAACGTTATACGTTAAAACTATTACCATGTAACGTTATTCGGTATATCGTAATGCTACATTGCGTTATACGTTAGATCGTAATGCTACATAACGTTATACGCTATAACGTATTACCATAAAACGTTATACGTTATATCGTAATGCTACATAACGTTATACGTTATAACGTAACACTACATAACGTTATACGTTATAACGTATTACCATATAACGTTATATGGTATATCGTAATGCTACATAACGCTATACGTTATATCGTAATGCTACATAACGTTATACGTTATATCGTAATGCTACATAACGTTATACGTTATAACGTATTACCATAAAACGTTATACGGTATATCACAATGCAACATAACGTTATACGCTACATCGTAATACTACATAACGTTATACGTTTTAACGTAATACTACATAAAGTTATACGTTATAACGTTAGACTACATAACGTTAAACGTTATAACGTAATACTATATAACGATATATGTTATATAGTAATGCTACATAACGTTATACGTTATTACGTAATACTACATAACGTAATCCGTTATAACGTAATACTACATACCGTTATACGTTATATCGCTATAACGTATTACCATAAAACGTTATACGGTATATCACAATGCAACATAGCGTTATACGTTACATCGTAATACTACATAACTTTATACGTTATAACGTATTACCATATAACGTTATACGGTATATCGTAATGCTACATAACGCTATACGTTATATCGTAATGCTACATAGCGTTATACGTTACATCGTAATGCTACATAACGTTATACGTTATATCGTAACACTACATAACGTTATACGTTATAACGTATTACCATATAACGTTATACGGTATATCGTAATGCTACATAACGCTATACGTTATATCGTAATGCTACATAACGTTATACGTTATATCGTAATGCTACATAACGTTATACGTTATAACGTATTACCATAAAACATTATACGGTATATTACAATGCAACATAACGTTATACGTTACATCGTAATACTACATAACGTTATACGTTATAACGTAATACTACATAAAGTTATACGTTATAACGTTAGACTACATAACGTTAAACGTTATAACGTAATACTATATAACGATATACGTTATATAGTAATGCTACATAACGTTATACGTTATTACGTAATACTACATAACGTAATCCGTTATAACGTAATACTGCATACCGTTATACGTTTTATCGCTATAACGTATTACCATAAAACGTTATACGGTATATCACAATGCAACATAGCGTTATACGTTACATCGTAATACTACATAACGTTATACGTTATAACGTAATACTACATAAAGTTATACGATATAACGCAGGACTACATAACGTTAAACGTTATAACGTAATACTATATAACGATATACGTTATATAGTAATGCTACATAAAGTTATACGCTATAACGTATTACCATAAAACGTTATACGGTATATCACAATGCAACATAACGTTATACGTTATATCGAAGTGCTACATAACATTATACGTTATATCGTAATGTTACATAACGTTATACGTTATATCGTAATACTACAGAACGTTATACGTTATAACGTATTACCATATAACGTTATACGGTATATCGTAATGCTACATTACGTTATACGTTATATCGTAACGCTACTTAACGTTATACGTTATGACGTGATACTACATAGCGTTATCCGTTATAACGTAATACTACATAACGTTATACGTTATAACGTAATACTATAAAACGTTGTACGTTATATCGTAATGCTACATAACGTTACACGGTATATGCTATTGCTACATAACGTTATACGTGATATCGTAATACTACATAACGTTATGCGTTATGACGCCACACTACATAACGTTATACGTTAAAATTATTACCATGTAACGTTATTCGGTATATCGTAATGCTACATTACGTTATACGTTAGATCGTAATGCTGCATAACGTTATACGCTATAACGTATTACCATGAAACGTTATGCGTTATATCGTAATGCTACATAACGTTATACGCTATAACGTATTATAATAAAACGTTATACGGTATATCACAATGCAACATAACGTTATACGTTATATCGAAATGCTACATAACGTTGTACGTTATATCGTAATGTTACATAACGTTATACGTTATATCGTAATACTACATAACGTTATACGTTATTACGTAATACTACATAACTTAATCCGTTATAACGTAATACTACATAACGTTATACGTTATAACGTAATACTATATAACGTTATACGTTATATCGTAATGCTACATAACGTTATACGTTATATCGTAATGCTACATGACGTTATAGGTTATATCGTAATACTACATAACGTTATACGTTATAACATAATACTATATAACGTTATACGTTATATCGTAACACTAAATAACGTTATACGTTATAACGTATTACCATATAACGTTATACGGTATATCGTAATGCTACATGACGCTATACGTTATATCGTAATGCTACACATCGTTATACGTTATATCGTAATGCTACATAACGTTATACGTTATAACGTATTACCATATAACGTTATACGGTATATCGTAATGCTACATAACGCTATACGTTATATCGCAATGCTACATAACGTTATACGTTATATCGTAATGCTACATAACGTTATACGTTATATGGTATCACTACATAACGTAATACGTTATAACGTATTACCATATAACGTTATACGTTATATCGTAATGCTACATAACGTTCTACGTTATATCGTAATGCTACATAACGTTATACGTTATAACGTAATACTACATAACGTTATACGTTATAACGTAATACTATAAAACGTTGTACGTTATATCGTAATGCTACATAACGTTACACGGTATATGCTATTGCTACATAACGTTATACGTCATATCGTAATACTACATAACGTTATGCGTTATGACGTAACACTACATAACGTTATACGTTAAAACTATTACCATGTAACGTTATTCGGTATATCGTAATGCTACATTGCGTTATACGTTAGATCGTAATGCTACATAACGTTATACGCTATAACGTATTACCATAAAACGTTATACGTTATATCGTAATGCTACATAACGTTATACGTTATAACGTATTACCATATAACGTTATACGTTATAACGTATTACCATATAACGTTATACGGTATATCGTAATGCTACATAACGCTATACGTTATATCGTAATGCTACATAACGTTATACGTTATATCGTAATGCTACATAACGTTATACGTTATAACGTATTACCATAAAACGTTATACGGTATATCACAATGCAACATAACGTTATACGCTACATCGTAATACTACATAACGTTATACGTTTTAACGTAATACTACATAAAGTTATACGTTATAACGTTAGACTACATAACGTTAAACGTTATAACGTAATACTATATAACGATATATGTTATATAGTAATGCTACATAACGTTATACGTTATTACGTAATACTACATAACGTAATCCGTTATAACGTAATACTACATACCGTTATACGTTATATCGCTATAACGTATTACCATAAAACGTTATACGGTATATCACAATGCAACATAGCGTTATACGTTACATCGTAATACTACATAACTTTATACGTTATAACGTATTACCATATAACGTTATACGGTATATCGTAATGCTACATAACGCTATACGTTATATCGTAATGCTACATAACGTTATACGTTACATCGTAATGCTACATAACGTTATACGTTATATCGTAACACTACATAACGTTATACGTTATAACGTATTACCATATAACGTTATACGGTATATCGTAATGCTACATAACGCTATACGTTATATCGTAATGCTACATAACGTTATACGTTATATCGTAATGCTACATAACGTTATACGTTATAACGTATTACCATAAAACATTATACGGTATATTACAATGCAACATAACGTTATACGTTACATCGTAATACTACATAACGTTATACGTTATAACGTAATACTACATAAAGTTATACGTTATAACGTTAGACTACATAACGTTAAACGTTATAACGTAATACTATATAACGATATACGTTATATAGTAATGCTACATAACGTTATACGTTATTACGTAATACTACATAACGTAATCCGTTATAACGTAATACTGCATACCGTTATACGTTTTATCGCTATAACGTATTACCATAAAACGTTATACGGTATATCACAATGCAACATAGCGTTATACGTTACATCGTAATACTACATAACGTTATACGTTATAACGTAATACTACATAAAGTTATACGATATAACGCAGGACTACATAACGTTAAACGTTATAACGTAATACTATATAACGATATACGTTATATAGTAATGCTACATAAAGTTATACGCTATAACGTATTACCATAAAACGTTATACGGTATATCACAATGCAACATAACGTTATACGTTATATCGAAGTGCTACATAACATTATACGTTATATCGTAATGTTACATAACGTTATACGTTATATCGTAATACTACAGAACGTTATACGTTATAACGTATTACCATATAACGTTATACGGTATATCGTAATGCTACATTACGTTATACGTTATATCGTAACGCTACTTAACGTTATACGTTATGACGTGATACTACATAGCGTTATCCGTTATAACGTAATACTACATAACGTTATACGTTATAACGTAATACTATAAAACGTTGTACGTTATATCGTAATGCTACATAACGTTACACGGTATATGCTATTGCTACATAACGTTATACGTGATATCGTAATACTACATAACGTTATGCGTTATGACGCCACACTACATAACGTTATACGTTAAAATTATTACCATGTAACGTTATTCGGTATATCGTAATGCTACATTACGTTATACGTTAGATCGTAATGCTGCATAACGTTATACGCTATAACGTATTACCATGAAACGTTATGCGTTATATCGTAATGCTACATAACGTTATACGCTATAACGTATTATAATAAAACGTTATACGGTATATCACAATGCAACATAACGTTATACGTTATATCGAAATGCTACATAACGTTGTACGTTATATCGTAATGTTACATAACGTTATACGTTATATCGTAATACTACATAACGTTATACGTTATTACGTAATACTACATAACTTAATCCGTTATAACGTAATACTACATAACGTTATACGTTATAACGTAATACTATATAACGTTATACGTTATATCGTAATGCTACATAACGTTATACGTTATATCGTAATGCTACATGACGTTATAGGTTATATCGTAATACTACATAACGTTATACGTTATAACATAATACTATATAACGTTATACGTTATATCGTAACACTAAATAACGTTATACGTTATAACGTATTACCATATAACGTTATACGGTATATCGTAATGCTACATGACGCTATACGTTATATCGTAATGCTACACATCGTTATACGTTATATCGTAATGCTACATAACGTTATACGTTATAACGTATTACCATATAACGTTATACGGTATATCGTAATGCTACATAACGCTATACGTTATATCGCAATGCTACATAACGTTATACGTTATATCGTAATGCTACATAACGTTATACGTTATATGGTATCACTACATAACGTAATACGTTATAACGTATTACCATATAACGTTATACGTTATATCGTAATGCTACATAACGTTCTACGTTATATCGTAATGCTACATAACGTTATACGTTATAACGTATTACCATAAAACGTTATACGGTATATCACAATGCAACATAACGTTATACGTTACATCGTAATACTACATAACGTTATACGTTATAACGTAATACTACATAAAGTTATACGTTGTAACGTAAGACTACATAACGTTATACGTTATAACGTAATACTATATAATGATATACGTTATATAGTAATGCTACATAACGTTATACGTTATTACGTGATACTACATAACGTAATCCGTTATAACGTAATGCTACATAACGCTATACGTTATATCGTAATGCTACATAACGTTATACGTTATATCGTAATGCTACATAACGTTATACGTTATAACGTAATACTACATAAAGTTATACGTTATAACGTAAGACTACATAACGTTAAACGTTATAACGTAATACTATATAACGATATACGTTATATAGTAATGCTACATAACGTTATACGTTATTACGTAATACTACATAACGTAATCCGTTATAACGTAATACTACATACCGTTATACGTTATATCGCTATAACGTATTACCATAAAACGTTATACGTTATATCACAATGCAACATAGCGTTATACGTTATATCGTAATGCTACATAACGTTATACGTTATATCGTAACACTACATAACGTTATACGTTATAACGTATTACCATATAACGTTATACGGTATATCGTAATGCTACATAACGCTATACGTTATATCGTAATGCTACATAACGTTATACGTTATATCGTAATGCTACATAACGTTATACGTTATATCGTAACACTACATAACGTTATACGTTATAACGTATTACCATATAACGTTATACGGTATATCGTAATGCTACATAACGCTATACGTTATATCGTAATGCTACATAACGTTATACGTTATATCGTAATGCTACATAACGTTATACGTTATAACGTATTACCATAAAACATTATACGGTATATTACAATGCAACATAACGTTATACGTTACATCGTAATACTACATAACGTTATACGTTATAACGTAATACTACATAAAGTTATACGTTATAACGTTAGACTACATAACGTTAAACGTTATAACGTAATACTATATAACGATATACGTTATATAGTAATGCTACATAACGTTATACGTTATTACGTAATACTACATAACGTAATCCGTTATAACGTAATACTGCATACCGTTATACGTTTTATCGCTATAACGTATTACCATAAAACGTTATACGGTATATCACAATGCAACATAGCGTTATACGTTACATCGTAATACTACATAACGTTATACGTTATAACGTAATACTACATAAAGTTATACGATATAACGCAGGACTACATAACGTTAAACGTTATAACGTAATACTATATAACGATATACGTTATATAGTAATGCTACATAAAGTTATACGCTATAACGTATTACCATAAAACGTTATACGGTATATCACAATGCAACATAACGTTATACGTTATATCGAAGTGCTACATAACATTATACGTTATATCGTAATGTTACATAACGTTATACGTTATATCGTAATACTACAGAACGTTATACGTTATAACGTATTACCATATAACGTTATACGGTATATCGTAATGCTACATTACGTTATACGTTATATCGTAACGCTACTTAACGTTATACGTTATGACGTGATACTACATAGCGTTATCCGTTATAACGTAATACTACATAACGTTATACGTTATAACGTAATACTATAAAACGTTGTACGTTATATCGTAATGCTACATAACGTTACACGGTATATGCTATTGCTACATAACGTTATACGTCATATCGTAATACTACATAACGTTATGCGTTATGACGCCACACTACATAACGTTATACGTTAAAATTATTACCATGTAACGTTATTCGGTATATCGTAATGCTACATTACGTTATACGTTAGATCGTAATGCTGCATAACGTTATACGCTATAACGTATTACCATGAAACGTTATGCGTTATATCGTAATGCTACATAACGTTATACGCTATAACGTATTATAATAAAACGTTATACGGTATATCACAATGCAACATAACGTTATACGTTATATCGAAATGCTACATAACGTTGTACGTTATATCGTAATGTTACATAACGTTATACGTTATATCGTAATACTACATAACGTTATACGTTATTACGTAATACTACATAACTTAATCCGTTATAACGTAATACTACATAACGTTATACGTTATAACGTAATACTATATAACGTTATACGTTATATCGTAATGCTACATAACGTTATACGTTATATCGTAATGCTACATGACGTTATAGGTTATATCGTAATACTACATAACGTTATACGTTATAACATAATACTATATAACGTTATACGTTATATCGTAACACTAAATAACGTTATACGTTATAACGTATTACCATATAACGTTATACGGTATATCGTAATGCTACATGACGCTATACGTTATATCGTAATGCTACACATCGTTATACGTTATATCGTAATGCTACATAACGTTATACGTTATAACGTATTACCATATAACGTTATACGGTATATCGTAATGCTACATAACGCTATACGTTATATCGCAATGCTACATAACGTTATACGTTATATCGTAATGCTACATAACGTTATACGTTATATGGTATCACTACATAACGTAATACGTTATAACGTATTACCATATAACGTTATACGTTATATCGTAATGCTACATAACGTTCTACGTTATATCGTAATGCTACATAACGTTATACGTTATAACGTATTACCATAAAACGTTATACGGTATATCACAATGCAACATAACGTTATACGTTACATCGTAATACTACATAACGTTATACGTTATAACGTAATACTACATAAAGTTATACGTTGTAACGTAAGACTACATAACGTTATACGTTATAACGTAATACTATATAACGATATACGTTATATAGTAATGCTACATAACGTTATACGTTATTACGTAATACTACATAACGTAATCCGTTATAACGTAATGCTACATAACGCTATACGTTATATCGTAATGCTACATAACGTTATACGTTATATCGTAATGCTACATAACGTTATACGTTATAACGTATTACCATAAAACGTTATACGGTATATCACAATGCAACATAACGTTATACGTTACATCGTAATACTACATAACGTTATACGTTATAACGTAATACTACATAAAGTTATACGTTATAACGTAAGACTACATAACGTTAAACGTTATAACGTAATACTATATAACGATATACGTTATATAGTAATGCTACATAACGTTATACGTTATTACGTAATACTACATAACGTAATCCGTTATAACGTAATACTACATACCGTTATACGTTATATCGCTATAACGTATTACCATAAAACGTTATACGTTATATCACAATGCAACATAGCGTTATACGTTACATCGTAATACTACATAACGTTAAACGTTATAACGTAATACTACATAAAGTTATAGGTTATAACGCAAGACTACATAACGTTAAACGTTATAACGTAATACTATATAACGATATACGTTATATAGTAATGCTACATAACGTTATACGTTATTTCGTATTACTACATAACGTTAAACGTTATAACGTAATACTATATCGTTGTACGTTATATCGTAATACTACATAACGTTAAATATTATAACGTAATACTATATAACCATATACGTTATATAGTAATTCTACATAACGTTATACGTTATAACGTATTACCATATAACGTTATACGGTATATCGTAATGCTACATAACGCTATACGTTATATCGTAATGCTACATAACGTTATACGATATATCGTTATGCTACATGACGTTATACGTTATATCGTAATGCTACATAACGTTATACGCTATAACGTATTACCATAAAACGTTATACGGTATATCACAATGCAACATAACGTTATACGTTATAACGTATTACCATATAACATTATACGTTATTACAAAATACTACATAACGTTATACGTTATAACGTAATACTACATAACGTTATACGTTATAACGTAATACGATATAACGTTATCCGTTATAACGTAATACTACATAACGTTATACGTTATATCGTAATACTACATAACGTTATACGTTATAACGTAATACTACATAACGTTAAATGTTATAACGTAATACTATATAACCATATACGTTATATAGTAATTCTACATAACGTTATACGTTATAACGTATTACCATATAACGTTATACGGTATATCGTAATGCTACATAACGCTATACGTTATATCGTAATGCTACATAACGTTATACGATATATCGTTATGCTACATGACGTTATACGTTATATCGTAATGCTACATAACGTTATACGCTATAACGTATTTCCATAAAACGTTATACGGTATATCACAATGCAACATAACGTTATACGTTATAACGTAATACTATATAACGTTGTACGTTATATCGTAATGCTACATAACGTTATACGTTATATCGTAATGCTACATGACGTTATACGTTATATTGTAATACTACATAACGTTATACGTTATAACGTATTACCATATAACGTTATACGGTACATCGTAATGCTACATAACGCTATACGTTATATCGTAATGCTACATAACGTTATACGTTATATCGTAATGCTACATAACGTTATGCGTTATATCGTAATGCTACATAACGATATACGTTATAACGTATTACCATAAAACGTTATACGGTATATCACAATGCAACATAACGTTATACGTTACATCGTAATACTACATAACGTTATACGTTATAACGTAATACTACATAACGTTATACGTTATATCGTAATGCTACGTAACGTTATACGTTATATCGTAATGCTACGTGGCGTATACGTTGTATCGTAATGCTACATATCGTTATACGCTATAACGTATTACCATAAAACGTTATAGGGTATATCACAATGCAACATAACGTTATACGTTATATCGTAACGCTACTTAACGTTATACGTTATGACGTAATACTACATAACGTTATACGTTATAACGTAATACTATATAACGTTGTACGGAATATCGTAATGCTACATAACGTTACACGGTATATGCTATTGCTGCATAACGTTATACGTCATATCGTAATACTACATAACGTAATGCGTTATGACGTAATACTATATAACGTTATACGTTATATCGTAGCACTACATAACGTTATACGTTAAAACGTATTACCATATATCGTTATACGGTATATCGTAATGCTACATAACGTTATACGTTATAACGTATTACCATATAACGTTATACGGTATATCGTAATGCTACATATCGCTATACGTTATATCGCAATGCTACATAACGTTATACGTTATATCGTAATGCTACATAACGTTATACGTTATAACGTATTACCATATAACGTTATACGGTATATCGTAATGCTACATAACGCTATACGTTATATCGCAATGCTACATAACGTTATACGTTATATCGTAATGCTACATAACGTTATAAGTTATATGGTATCACTACATAACGTAATACGTTATAACGTATTACCATATAACGTTATACGGTATATCGTAATGCTACATAACGTTATACGTTACATCGTAATACTACATAACGTTATACGTTATAACGTAATACTACATAAAGTTATACGTTATAACGTAAGACTACATAACGTTAAACGTTATAACGTAATACTATATAACGATATACGTTATATAGTACGTTATACGTTATTACGTAATACTACATAACGTAATCCGTTATAACGTAATGCTACATAACGCTATACGTTATATCGTAATGCTACATAACGTTATACGTTATATCGTAATGCTACATAACGTTATACGTGATAACGTATTACCATAAAACGTTATACGGTATATCACAATGCAACATAACGTTATACGTTACATCGTAATACTACATAACGTTATACGTTATAACGTAATACTACATAAAGTTATACGTTATAACGTAATACTATATAACGATATACGTTATATAGTAATGCTACATAACGTTATACGTTAATACGTAATACTACATAACGTAATCCGTTATAACGTAATACTACATACCGTTATACGTTATATCGCTATAACGTATTACCATAAAACGTTATACGTTATATCACAATGCAACATAGCGTTATACGTTACATCGTAATACTACATAACGTTAAACGTTATAACGTAATACTACATAAAGTTATAGGTTATAACGCAAGACTACATAACGTTAAACGTTATAACGTAATACTATATAACGATATACGTTATATAGTAATGCTACATAACGTTATACGTTATTTCGTATTACTACATAACGTTAAACGTTATAACGTAATACTACATAACGTTATACGTTATAACGTAATACTACATAACGTTATACGTTATAACGTAATACGATATAACGTTATACGTTATAACGTAATACTACATAACGTTATACGTTATAACGTAATACGATATAACGTTATCCGCTATAACGTATTACCATAAAACGTTATACGGTATATCACAATGCTACATAACGCTATACGTTATATCGTAATGCCACATAACGTTATACGTTATATCGTAATTCTACATAACGTTATACGTTATTACGTATTGCAACATAACGTTATACGTTATATCGAAATGCTACATAACGTTTTAAGTTATAAAGTATTCACATATGACGTTATACGTTATATCGTAACAGTACATAACGTTATACGTTATAACTTATTATCATATAACGTTATACGGTATATCGAAATAGCACATAACGTTATACATAATAACGTAATACTACATAACGTTAAACGTTATATCGTAACACTACATAACGTTATACGTTATATCGTAATACTACATAACGTTATACGATATAACATAATACTATATAACGTTATACGTTATATCGTAACACTACATAACGTTATACGTTATAACGTATTACCATATAACGTTATACGGTATATCGTAATGTTACATAACGTTATACGTTATATCGTAATACTACATAACGTTACACGATAAAACGTATTACCATATGACGTTATACGGTATATAGTAATGCTACATTACGTTATACGTTATATCGTAATACTATATAACGTTATACGTTATATCGAAATGCTACATAACGTTATACGTTATATCGTAATGCTACATAACGTTATACGTCATAACGTATTACCACATAACGTTATACGTTATATCGTAACACTACATAACGTTGTAAGTTTTTACATAATACTACATAACGTTATACGTTATAATGTATTACCATATAACATTATACGGTATATCGTAATGCTACATAACGTTATACATTATAACGTAATACTACATAACGTTATACGTTATAACGTATTACCATATAACATTATACGGTATATCGTAATGCTACATAACGTTATACATTATAACGTAATACTACATAACGTTATACGTTAAATCGTAATACTACATAATGTTATACGTTATATCGTAATGCTACATAACGTTAGACGTTATACGGTTATACTACATAACGATCTACGTCATATCGTAATGCTACATAACGTTATACGTTATATCGTAATACTACATATCGTTATACCTTTTAACGTAATACTATATAACGTTATACGTTATATCGATATGCTACATACCGTTATACGATATGACGTATTACCATATAACGTTATACGGTATATCGTAATGGTACATAACGTTATACGTTATATCGAAATGCTACATAACGTTATACGTTATATCGTATTGCTACATAACGTTATAGGATATAACGTATTACCATATAACATTATACGTTATTACGCAATACTACATAACGTTATACGTTATAACGTAATACTGCATAACGTTATACGTTATAAAGTAATACGATATAACTTTATACGTTATATCCTAATGCTACATAACGTTATACGTTATAATGTATTACCATATAACGTTATACATTATATCGTAACACTACATAACGTTATACGTTATAACGTAATACTATATAACGTTGTACGTTATATCGTAATGCTACATAACTTTATACATTATATCGTAACGCTACATAAAGTTATACGGTATTTCGTAATGCTACATAACGTTATACATTATAACGTAATACTACATAACGTTATACGTTAAATCGTAATACTACATATCGTTATACCTTTTAACGTAATACTATATAACGTTATACGTTATATCGGTATGCTACATACCGTTATCCGATATGACGTATTACCATATAACGTTATACGGTATATCGTAATGGTACATAACGTTATACGTTATATCGAAATGCTACATAACGTTATACGTTATGACGTAATACTACATATCGTTATACGTTATATCGTAATACTACATAATGTTATACGTTATAACGTAATACTTCATAACGTTAAACGTCATAACGTAATACTACATAAAGTTATAAGTTATAACGTAACACTATATAACGTTATACGTTATATCGTAATGCTACATAACGTTAGACGTTATATGGTTATACTACATAACGATTTACGTCATACCGTAATGCTATATAACGTTATACGTTATAACGCAATACTACATATCGTTATACGTTTTAACGTAATACTATATAATGTTATACGTTATATCGAAATGCTACATAACGTTATACGATATGACGTATTACCATATAATGTTATACGGTATATCGTAACACTACATAACGTTATACGCTATAACGTATTACCATATAACATTATACGTTATTACAAAATACTACATAACGTTATACGTTATAACGTAATACTACATAACGTTATACGTTATAACGTAATACTATATAACGTTGTACGTTATATCGTAATGCTACATAACTTTATACATAATATCGTAACGCTACATAACGTTATACATTATATCGTAACACTACATAAAGTTATACGTAATAACGTAATGCTATATAACTTTGTACGTTATATCGTAATACTACATAACGTTATACGTTATAACGTAATACTATATAACGTTGTACGTTATATCGTAATGCTACATAACTTTATACATTATATCGTAACGCTACATAAAGTTATACGGTATTTCGTAATGCTACATAACGTTATACATTATAACGTAATACTACATAACGTTATACGTTAAATCGTAATACTACATAATGTTATACGTCATATCGTAATGCTACATAACGTTATACGTTATATCGTAATACTACATACCGTTATACCTTTTAACGTAATACTATATAACGTTATACGTTATATCGGTATGCTACATACCGTTATACGATATGACGTATTACCATATAACCTTATACGGTATATCGTAATGGTACATAACGTTATACGTTATATCGAAATGCTACATAACGTTATACGTTATATCGTATTGCTACATAACGTTATACGATATAACGTATTACCATATAACATTATACGTTATTACTCAATACTACATAACGTTATACGTTATAACGCCATACTACATAACGTTATACGTAATAAAGTAATACGATATAACGTTATACGTTATATCGTAATGCTACATAACGTTATACGTTATGACGTAATACTACATATCGTTATACGTTATATCGTAATACTACATAATGTTATACGTTATAACGTAATACTTCATAACGTTAAACGTCATAACGTAATACTACATAAAGTTATAAGTTATAACGTAACACTATATAACGTTATACGTTATATCGTAATGCCACATAACGTTAGACGTTATATGGTTATACTACATGACGTTTTACGTCATATCGTAATGCTACATAACGTTATACGTTATATCGAAATGCTACATAACGTTATACGTTATATCGTATTGCTACATAACGTTATAGGATATAACGTATTACCATATAACATTATACGTTATTACGCAATACTACATAACGTTATACGTTATAACGTAATACTGCATAACGTTATACGTTATAAAGTAATACGATATAACTTTATTCGTTATATCCTAATGCTACATATCGTTATATGTTATAATGTATTACCATATAACGTTATACATTATATCGTAACACTACATAACGTTATACGTTATAACGTATTACCATATAACATTATACGGTATATCGTAATGATACATAAAGTTATACGTTATAACGTATTACCATATAACGTTATACGTTATATCGTAACACTACATAACGTTATAAGTTATTACATAATACTACATAACGTTATCCGTTATAACGTAATACTACATGACGTTATACGTTATAACGTAATACTACATAAAGTTAAACGTCAAAACGTAATACTACATAAAGTCATACCTTATAACGTAATACTATATAACGTTATACGTTATATCGTAATGCTACATAACGTTAGACGTTATATGGTTATACTACATAACGATTTACGTCATATCGTAAAGCTATATAACGTTATACGTTATAACGCAATACTACATATCGTTATACGTTTTAACGTAATACTATATAATGTTATACGTTATATCGAAATGCTACATAACGTTATACGATATGACGTATTACCATATAATGTTATACGGTATATCGTAACACTACATAACGTTATACGCTATACCGTATTACCATATAACATTATACGTTATTACAAAATACTACATAACGTTATACGTTATAACGTAATACTACATAACGTTATACGTTATAACGTAATACTATATAACGTTGTACGTTATATCGTAATGCTACATAACTTTATACATAATATCGTAACGCTACATAACGTTATACATTATATCGTAACACTACATAACGTTATACGGTATATCGTAATGCTACATAACGTTATACGTTATAACGTAATACGATATGACGTTATACGTTATAACGTAATACTATATAACGTTGTACGTTATATCGTAATGCTACATAACTTTATACATTATATCGTAACGCTACATAACGTTATACGGTATATCGTAATGCTACATAACGTTATACGATATAACGTAATACGATATAACATTATACGTTATAACGTAATTTGATATAACGTTATACGTTATATCATAATGCTACATAACGTTATACGTTATAACGTACTACCATATAACGTTATATGTTATATCGTAACACTACATAACGTTATACGCTATAACGTATTACCATATAACAGTATACGTTGTTACAAAATACTACATAACGTTATACGTTATAACGTAATACTACATAACGTTATACGTTATAACGTAATACTATATAACGTTGTACGTTATATCGTAATGCTACATAACTTTATACATTATATCGTAACGCTACATAACGTTATACGGTATATCGTAATGCTATATAACGTTATACGCTATAACGTATTACCATATAACGTTATACGGTATATCTTAATGCTACATGACGTTAAACGATATATCGTAATGCTACATAACGTTATACGCTATAACGTATTACCATAATACGTTATACGGTATATCACAATGCAACATAACGTTATACGTTATATCGAAATGCTACATAACGTTATACGTTATATCGAAATGCTACATAACGTTATACGTTATATCGTAATGCTACATAACGTTATACGTTATAACGTATTACCACATAACGTTATACGTAATATCGTAACACTACATAACGTTATAAGTTTTTACATAATACTACATAACGTTATACGTTATAATGTATTACCATATAACATTATACGGTATATCGTAATGCTACATAACGTTATACATTATAACGTAATACTACATAACGTTATACGCTATAACGTATTACCATATAACATTATACGTTGTTACAAAATACTACATAACGTTATACGTTATAACGTAATACTACATAACGTTATACGTTATAACGTAATACTATATAACGTTGTACGTTATATCGTAATGCTACATAACTTTATACATTATATCGTAACGCTACATAACGTTATACGGTATATCGTAATGCTATATAACGTTATACGCTATAACGTATTACCATATAACGTTATACGGTATATCGTAATGCTACATGACGTTAAACGATATATCGTAATGCTACATAACGTTATACGCTATAACGTATTACCATAATACGTTATACGGTATATCACAATGCAACATAACGTTATACGTTATATCGAAATGCTACATAACGTTTTAAGTTATAAAGTATTCACATATGACGTTATACGTTATATCGTAACAGTACATAACGTTATACGTTATAACTTATTATCATATAACGTTATACGGTATATCGAAATAGCACATAACGTTATACATAATAACGTAATACTACATAACGTTAAACGTTATATCGTAACACTACATAACGTTATACGTTATATCGTAATACTACATAACGTTATACGATATAACATAATACTATATAACGTTATACGTTATATCGTAACACTACATAACGTTATACGTTATAACGTATTACCATATAACGTTATACGGTATATCGTAATGTTACATAACGTTATACGTTATATCGTAATACTACATAACGTTACACGATAAAACGTATTACCATATGACGTTATACGGTATATAGTAATGCTACATTACGTTATACGTTATATCGTAATACTATATAACGTTATACGTTATATCGAAATGCTACATAACGTTATACGTTATATCGTAATGCTACATAACGTTATACGTTATAACGTATTACCACATAACGTTATACGTAATATCGTAACACTACATAACGTTATAAGTTTTTACATAATACTACATAACGTTATACGTTATAATGTATTACCATATAACATTATACGGTATATCGTAATGCTACATAACGTTATACATTATAACGTAATACTACATAACGTTATACGCTATAACGTATTACCATATAACATTATACGTTGTTACAAAATACTACATAACGTTATACGTTATAACGTAATACTACATAACGTTATACGTTATAACGTAATACTATATAACGTTGTACGTTATATCGTAATGCTACATAACTTTATACATTATATCGTAACGCTACATAACGTTATACGGTATATCGTAATGCTATATAACGTTATACGCTATAACGTATTACCATATAACGTTATACGGTATATCGTAATGCTACATGACGTTAAACGATATATCGTAATGCTACATAACGTTATACGCTATAACGTATTACCATAATACGTTATACGGTATATCACAATGCAACATAACGTTATACGTTATATCGAAATGCTACATAACGTTTTAAGTTATAAAGTATTCACATATGACGTTATACGTTATATCGTAACAGTACATAACGTTATACGTTATAACTTATTATCATATAACGTTATACGGTATATCGAAATAGCACATAACGTTATACATAATAACGTAATACTACATAACGTTAAACGTTATATCGTAACACTACATAACGTTATACGTTATATCGTAATACTACATAACGTTATACGATATAACATAATACTATATAACGTTATACGTTATATCGTAACACTACATAACGTTACACGTTATAACGTATTACCATATAACGTTATACGGTATATCGTAATGTTACATAACGTTATACGTTATATCGTAATACTACATAACGTTACACGATAAAACGTATTACCATATGACGTTATACGGTATATAGTAATGCTACATTACGTTATACGTTATATCGTAATACTATATAACGTTATACGTTATATCGAAATGCTACATAACGTTATACGTTATATCGTAATGCTACATAACGTTATACGTTATAACGTATTACCACATAACGTTATACGTAATATCGTAACACTACATAACGTTATAAGTTTTTACATAATACTACATAACGTTATACGTTATAATGTATTACCATATAACATTATACGGTATATCGTAATGCTACATAACGTTATACATTATAACGTAATACTACATAACGTTATACGTTATAACGTATTACCATATAACATTATACGGTATATCGTAATGATACATAACGTTATACATTATAACGTAATACTACATAACGTTATACGTTAAATCGTAATACTACATAATGTTATACGTTATATCGTAATGCTACATAACGTTAGACGTTATACGGTTATACTACATAACGATCTACGTCATATCGTAATGCTACATAACGTTATACGTTATATCGTAATGCTACATAACGTTATACGTTATGACGTAATACTACATATCGTTATACGTTATATCGTAATACTACATAACGTTATACGTTATAACGTAATACTATATAACGTTGTACGTTATATCGCAATGCTACATAACTTTATACATAATATCGTAACGCTACATAACGTTATACATTATATCGTAACACTACATAACGTTATACGGTATATCGTAATGCTACATATCGTTATACGTTTTAACGTAATACCATATAATGTTATACGTTATATCAAAATGCTACATAACGTTATACGATATGACGTATTACCATATAATGTTATACGGTATATCGTAACACTACATAACGTTATACGCTATAACGTATTACCATATAACATTATACGTTATTACAAAATACTACGTAACGTTATACGTTATAACGTAATACTACATAACGTTATACGTTATAACGTAATACTATATAACGTTGTACGTTATATCGTAATGCTACATAACTTTATACATAATATCGTAACGCTACATAACGTTATACATTATATCGTAACGCTGCATAACGTTATACGGTATATCGTAATGCTACATAACGTTATACGATATAACGTAATACGATATAACTTTATACGTTATATCCTAATGCTACATAACGTTATACGTTATAATGTATTACCATATAACGTTATACATTATATCGTAACACTACATAACGTTATACGTTATAACGTATTACCATATAACATTATACGGTATATCGTAATGATACATAACGTTATACGTTATAACGTAATACTACATAACGTTATATGTTAAATCGTAATACTCCATAACGTTATACTTTATAACGTAATACTACATAACGTTAAACGTCATAACGAAATACTACATAAAGTTATACGTAATAACGTAATGCTATATAACTTTGTACGTTATATCGTAATACTACATAACGTTATACGTTATAACGTAATACTATATAACGTTGTACGTTATATCGTAATGCTACATAACTTTATACATTATATCGTAACGCTACATAAAGTTATACGGTATTTCGTAATGCTACATAACGTTATACATTATAACGTAATACTACATAACGTTATACGTTAAATCGTAATACTACATAATGTTATACGTTATATCGTAATGCTACATAACGTTAGACGTTATACGGTTATACTACATAACGATCTACGTCATATCGTAATGCTACATAACGTTATACGTTATATCGTAATACTACATATCGTTATACCTTTTAACGTAATACTATATAACGTTATACGTTATATCGGTATGCTACATACCGTTATACGATATGACGTATTACCATATAACGTTATACGGTATATCGAAATGCTACATAACGTTATACGTTATATCGTATTGCTACATAACGTTATACGATATAACGTATTACCATATAACATTATACGTTATTACTCAATACTACATAACGTTATACGTTATAACGCGATACTACATAACGTTATACGTAATAAAGTAATACGATATAACGTTATACGTTATATCGTAATGCTACATAACGTTATACGTTATGACGTAATACTACGTATCGTTATACGTTATATCGTAATACTACATAATGTTATACGTTATAACGTAATACTTCATAACGTTAAACGTCATAACGTAATACTACATAAAGTTATAAGTTATAACGTAACACTATATAACGTTATACGTTATATCGTAATGCCACATAACGTTAGACGTTATATGGTTATACTACATGACGTTTTACGTCATATCGTAATGCTACATAACGTTATACGTTATATCGAAATGCTACATAACGTTATACGTTATATCGTATTGCTACATAACGTTATAGGATATAACGTATTACCATATAACATTATACGTTATTACGCAATACTACATAACGTTATACGTTATAACGTAATACTGCATAACGTTATACGTTATAAAGTAATACGATATAACTTTATTTGTTATATCCTAATGCTACATAACGTTATACGTTATAATGTATTACCATATAACGTTATACATTATATCGTAACACTACATAACGTTATACGTTATAACGTATTACCATATAACATTATACGGTATATCGTAATGATACATAACGTTATACGTTATAACGTAATACTACATAACGTTATATGTTAAATCGTAATACTACATAACGTTATACTTTATAACGTAATACTACATAACGTTAAACGTCATAACGAAATACTACATAAAGTTATACGTTATAACGTAATGCTATATAACTTTGTACGTTATATCGTAATGCTACATAACGTTATACGATATAACGTTATTCGATAAAACGTTATACGTTATATCGTAATGCTACACAACGTTATACGTTATAACGTATTACCATATAACGTTATACGTTATATCGTAACACTACATAACGTTATAAGTTATTACATAATACTACATAACGTTATCCGTTATAACGTAATACTACATGACGTTATACGTTATAACGTAATACTACATAAAGTTAAATGTCAAAACGTAATACTACATAAAGTTATACCTTATAACGTAATACTATATAACGTTATACGTTATATCGTAATGCTACATAACGTTAGACGTTATATGGTTATACTACATAACGATTTACGTCATATCGTAATGCTATATAACGTTATACGTTATAACGCAATACTACATATCGTTATACGTTTTAACGTAATACTATATAATGTTATACGTTATATCGAAATGCTACATAACGTTATACGATATGACGTATTACCATATAATGTTATACGGTATATCGTAACACTACATAACGTTATACGCTATAACGTATTACCATATAACATTATACGTTATTACAAAATACTACATAACGTTATGCGTTATAACGTAATACTACATAACGTTATACGTTATAACGTAATGCTATATAACGTTGTACGTTATATCGTAATGCTACATAACTTTATACATAATATCGTAACGCTACATAACGTTATACATTATATCGTAACACTACATAACGTTATACGGTATATCGTAATGCTACATAACGTTATACGTTATAACGTAAAACGATATGACGTTATACGTTATAACGTAATACTATATAACGTTGTACGTTATATCGTAATGCTACATAACTTTATACATTATATCGTAACGCTGCATAACGTTATACGGTATATCGTAATGCTACATAACGTTATACGATATAACGTAATACGATATAACTTTATACGTTATATCCTAATGCTACATAACGTTATACGTTATAATGTATTACCATATAACGTTATTCATTATATCGTAACACTACATAACGTTATACGTTATAACGTATTACCATATAACATTATACGGTATATCGTAATGATACATAACGTTATACGTTATAACGTAATACTACATAACGTTATATGTTAAATCGTAATACTACATAACGTTATACTTTATAACGTAATACTACATAACGTTAAACGTCATAACGAAATACTACATAAAGTTATACGTAATAACGTAATGCTATATAACTTTGTACGTTATATCGTAATACTACATAACGTTATACGTTATAACGTAATACTATATAACGTTGTACGTTATATCGTAATGCTACATAACTTTATACATTATATCGTAACGCTACATAAAGTTATACGGTATTTCGTAATGCTACATAACGTTATACATTATAACGTAATACTACATAACTATATACGTTAAATCGTAATACTACATAATGTTATACGTTATATCGTAATGCTACATAACGTTAGACGTTATACGGTTATACTACATAACGATCTACGTCATATCGTAATGCTACATAACGTTATACGTTATATCGTAATACTACATATCGTTATACCTTTTAACGTAATACTATATAACGATATACGTTATATCGGTATGCTACATACCGTTATACGATATGACGTATTACCATATAACGTTATACGGTATATCGTAATGGTACATAACGTTATACGTTATATCGAAATGCTACATAACGTTATACGTTATATCGTATTGCTACATAACGTTATAGGATATAACGTATTACCATATAACATTATACGTTATTACGCAATACTACATAACGTTATACGTTATAAAGTAATACGATATAACTTTATTCGTTATATCCTAATGCTACATAATGTTATACGTTATAATGTATTACCATATAACGTTATACATTATATCATAACACTACATAACGTTATACGTTATAACGTATTACCATATAACATTATACGGTATATCGTAATGATACATAAAGTTATACGTTATAACGTAATACTACATAACGTTATATGTTAAATCGTAATACTACATAACGTTATACTTTATAACGTAATACTACATAACGTTAAACGTCATAACGAAATACTACATAAAGTTATACGTAATAACGTAATGCTATATAACTTTGTACGTTATATCGTAATACTACATAACGTTATACGTTATAACGTAATACTATATAACGTTGTACGTTATATCGTAATGCTACATAACTTTATACATTATATCGTAACGCTACATAAAGTTATACGGTATTTCGTAATGCTACATAACGTTATACATTATAACGTAATACTACATAACGTTATACGTTAAATCGTAATACTACATAATGTTATACGTTATATCGTAATGCTACATAACGTTAGACGTTATACGGTTATACTACATAACGATCTACGTCATATCGTAATGCTACATAACGTTATACGTTATATCGTAATACTACATATCGTTATACCTTTTAACATAATACTATATAACGATATACGTTATATCGGTATGCTACATACCGTTATACGATATGACGTATTACCATATAACGTTATACGGTATATCGTAATGGTACATAACGTTATACGTTATATCGAAATGCTACATAACGTTATACGTTATATCGTATTGCTACATAACGTTATAGGATATAACGTATTACCATATAACATTATACGTTATTACGCAATACTACATAACGTTATACGTTATAAAGTAATACGATATAACTTTATTCGTTATATCCTAATGCTACATAATGTTATACGTTATAATGTATTACCATATAACGTTATACATTATATCATAACACTACATAACGTTATACGTTATAACGTATTACCATATAACATTATACGGTATATCGTAATGATACATAAAGTTATACGTTATAACGTAATACTACATAACGTTATATGTTAAATCGTAATACTACATAACGTTATACTTTATAACGTAATACTACATAACGTTAAACGTCATAACGAAATACTACATAAAGTTATACGTAATAACGTAATGCTATATAACTTTGTACGTTATATCGTAATACTACATAACGTTATACGTTATAACGTAAGACTATATAACGTTGTACGTTATATCGTAATGCTACATAACTTTATACATTATATCGTAACGCTACATAAAGTTATACGGTATTTCGTAATGCTACATAACGTTATACATTATAACGTAATACTACATAACGTTATACGTTAAATCGTAATACTACATAATGTTATACGTTATATCGTAATGCTACATAACGTTAGACGTTATACGGTTATACTACATAACGATCTACGTCATATCGTAATGCTACATAACGTTATACGTTATATCGTAATACTACATATCGTTATACCTTTTAACGTAATACTATATAACGATATACGTTATATCGGTATGCTACATACCGTTATACGATATGACGTATTACCATATAACGTTATACGGTATATCGTAATGGTACATAACGTTATACGTTATATCGAAATGCTACATAACGTTATACGTTATATCGTATTGCTACATAACGTTATAGGATATAACGTATTACCATATAACATTATACGTTATTACGCAATACTACATAACGTTATACGTTATAAAGTAATACGATATAACTTTATTCGTTATATCCTAATGCTACATAACGTTATACGTTATAATGTATTACCATATAACGTTATACATTATATCATAACACTACATAACGTTATACGTTATAACGTATTACCATATAACATTATACGGTATATCGTAATGATACATAAAGTTATACGTTATAACGTAATACTACATAACGTTATATGTTAAATCGTAATACTACATAACGTTATACTTTATAACGTAATACTACATAACGTTAAACGTCATAACGAAATACTACATAAAGTTATACGTAATAACGTAATGCTATATAACTTTGTACGTTATATCGTAATACTACATAACGTTATACGTTATAACGTAATACTATATAACGTTGTACGTTATATCGTAATGCTACATAACTTTATACATTATATCGTAACGCTACATAAAGTTATACGGTATTTCGTAATGCTACATAACGTTAGACGTTATACGGTTATACTACATAACGATCTACGTCATATCGTAATGCTACATAACGTTATACGTTATATCGTAATACTACATATCGTTATACCTTTTAACGTAATACTATATAACGATATACGTTATATCGGTATGCTACATACCGTTATACGATATGACGTATTACCATATAACGTTATACGGTATATCGTAATGGTACATAACGTTATACGTTATATCGAAATGCTACATAACGTTATACGTTATATCGTATTGCTACATAACGTTATAGGATATAACGTATTACCATATAACATTATACGTTATTACGCAATACTACATAACGTTATACGTTATAAAGTAATACGATATAACTTTATTCGTTATATCCTAATGCTACATAACGTTATACGTTATAATGTATTACCATATAACGTTATACATTATATCATAACACTACATAACGTTATACGTTATAACGTATTACCATATAACATTATACGGTATATCGTAATGATACATAAAGTTATACGTTATAACGTAATACTACATAACGTTATATGTTAAATCGTAATACTACATAACGTTATACTTTATAACGTAATACTACATAACGTTAAACGTCATAACGAAATACTACATAAAGTTATACGTTATAACGTAATGCTATATAACTTTGTACGTTATATCGTAATGCTACACAACGTTATACGTTATAACGTATTACCATATAACGTTATACGTTATATCGTAACACTACATAACGTTATAAGTTATTACATAATACTACATAACGTTATCCGTTATAACGTAATACTACATGACGTTATACGTTATAACGTAATACTACATAAAGTTAAACGTCAAAACGTAATACTACATAAAGTTATACCTTATAACGTAATACTATATAACGTTATACGTTATATCGTAATGCTACATAACGTTAGACGTTATATGGTTATACTACATAACGATTTACGTCATATCGTAATGCTATATAACGTTATAAGTTATAACGCAATACTACATATCGTTATACGTTTTAACGTAATACTATATAACGTTGTACGTTATATCGTAATGCCACATAACTTTATACATAATATCGTAACGCTACATAACGTTATACATTATATCGTAACACTACATAACGTTATACGCTATATCGTAATGCTACATAACGTTATACGTTATAACGTAATACGATATGACGTTTTACGTTATTACGTAATACCATATAACGTTGTACGTTATATCGTAATGCTACATAACTTTATACATTATATCGTAACGCTGCATAACGTTATACGGTATATCGTAATGCTACATAACGTTATACGATATAACGTAATACGATATAACGTTATACGTTATAACGTAATTTGATATAACGTTATACGTTATATCATAATGCTACATAACGTTATACGTTATAACGTACTACCATATAACGTTATATGTTATATCGTAACACTACATAACGTTATATGTTAAATCGTAATACTACATAACGTTATACTTTATAACGTAATACTACATAACGTTAAACGTCATAACGAAATACTACATAAAGTTATACGTAATAACGTAATGCTATATAACTTTGTACGTTATATCGTAATACTACATAACGTTATACGTTATAACGTAATACTATATAACGTTGTACGTTATATCGTAATGCTACATAACTTTATACATTATATCGTAACGCTACATAAAGTTATACGGTATTTCGTAATGCTACATAACGTTATACATTATAACGTAATACTACATAACGTTATACGTTAAATCGTAATACTACATAATGTTATACGTTATATCGTAATGCTACATAACGTTAGACGTTATACGGTTATACTACATAACGATCTACGTCATATCGTAATGCTACATAACGTTATACGTTATATCGTAATACTACATATCGTTATACCTTTTAACGTAATACTATATAACGTTATACGTTATATCGGTATGCTACATACCGTTATACGATATGACGTATTACCATATAACGTTATACGGTATATCGTAATGGTACATAACGTTATACGTTATATCGAAATGCTACATAACGTTATACGTTATATCGTATTGCTACATAACGTTATACGATATAACGTATTACCATATAACATTATACGTTATTACTCAATACTACATAACGTTATACGTTATAACGCCATACTACATAACGTTATACGTAATAAAGTAATACGATATAACGTTATACGTTATATCGTAATGCTACATAACGTTATACGTTATGACGTAATACGACATATCGTTATACGTTATATCGTAATACTACATAATGTTATACGTTATAACGTAATACTTCATAACGTTAAACGTCATAACGTAATACTACATAAAGTTATAAGTTATAACGTAACACTATATAACGTTATACGTTATATCGTAATGCCACATAACGTTAGACGTTATATGGTTATACTACATGACGTTTTACGTCATATCGTAATGCTACATAACGTTATACGTTATATCGAAATGCTACATAACGTTATACGTTATATCGTATTGCTACATAACGTTATAGGATATAACGTATTACCATATAACATTATACGTTATTACGCAATACTACATAACGTTATACGTTATAACGTAATACTGCATAACGTTATACGTTATAAAGTAATACGATATAACTTTATTCGTTATATCCTAATGCTACATAACGTTATACGTTATAATGTATTACCATATAACGTTATACATTATATCGTAACACTACATAACGTTATACGGTATATCGTAATGCTACATAACGTTATACGATATAACGTAATACGATATAACGTTATACGTTATAACGTAATTTGATATAACGTTATACGTTATATCATAATGCTACATAACGTTATACGTTATAACGTACTACCATATAACGTTATATGTTATATCGTAACACTACATAACGTTATACGCTATAACGTATTACCATATAACATTATACGTTGTTACAAAATACTACATAACGTTATACGTTATAACGTAATACTACATAACGTTATACGTTATAACGTAATACTATATAACGTTGTACGTTATATCGTAATGCTACATAACTTTATACATTATATCGTAACGCTACATAACGTTATACGGTATATCGTAATGCTATATAACGTTATACGCTATAACGTATTACCATATAACGTTATACGGTATATCGTAATGCTACATGACGTTAAACGATATATCGTAATGCTACATAACGTTATACGCTATAACGTATTACCATAATACGTTATACGGTATATCACAATGCAACATAACGTTATACGTTATATCGAAATGCTACATAACGTTTTAAGTTATAAAGTATTCACATATGACGTTATACGTTATATCGTAACAGTACATAACGTTATACGTTATAACTTATTATCATATAACGTTATACGGTATATCGAAATAGCACATAACGTTATACATAATAACGTAATACTACATAACGTTAAACGTTATATCGTAACACTACATAACGTTATACGTTATATCGTAATACTACATAACGTTATACGATATAACATAATACTATATAACGTTATACGTTATATCGTAACACTACATAACGTTACACGTTATAACGTATTACCATAAAACGTTATACGGTATATCGTAATGTTACATAACGTTATACGATATAACGTAATACGATATAACTTTATACGTTATATCCTAATGCTACATAACGTTATACGTTATAATGTATTACCATATAACGTTATACATTATATCGTAACACTACATAACGTTATACGTTATAACGTATTACCATATAACATTATACGGTATATCGTAATGATACATAACGTTATACGTTATAACGTAATACTACATAACGTTATATGTTAAATCGTAATACTACATAACGTTAAACGTCATAACGAAATACTACATAAAGTTATACGTAATAACGTAATGCTATATAACTTTGTACGTTATATCGTAATACTACATAACGTTATACGTTATAACGTAATACTATATAACGTTGTACGTTATATCGTAATGCTACATAACTTTATACATTATATCGTAACGCTACATAAAGTTATACGGTATTTCGTAATGCTACATAACGTTATACATTATAACGTAATACTACATAACGTTATACGTTAAATCGTAATACTACATAATGTTATACGTTATATCGTAATGCTACATAACGTTAGACGTTATACGGTTATACTACATAACGATCTACGTCATATCGTAATGCTACATAACGTTATACGTTATATCGTAATACTACATATCGTTATACCTTTTAACGTAATACTATATAACGATATACGTTATATCGGTATGCTACATACCGTTATACGATATGACGTATTACCATATAACGTTATACGGTATATCGTAATGGTACATAACGTTATACGTTATATCGAAATGCTACATAACGTTATACGTTATATCGTATTGCTACATAACGTTATAGGATATAACGTATTACCATATAACATTATACGTTATTACGCAATACTACATAACGTTATACGTTATAAAGTAATACGATATAACTTTATTCGTTATATCCAAATGCTACATAATGTTATACGTTATAATGTATTACCATATAACGTTATACATTATATCATAACACTACATAACGTTATACGTTATAACGTATTACCATATAACATTATACGGTATATCGTAATGATACATAAAGTTATACGTTATAACGTAATACTACATAACGTTATATGTTAAATCGTAATACTACATAACGTTATACTTTATAACGTAATACTACATAACGTTAAACGTCATAACGAAATACTACATAAAGTTATACGTAATAACGTAATGCTATATAACTTTGTACGTTATATCGTAATACTACATAACGTTATACGTTATAACGTAATACTATATAACGTTGTACGTTATATCGTAATGCTACATAACTTTATACATTATATCGTAACGCTACATAAAGTTATACGGTATTTCGTAATGCTACATAACGTTATACATTATAACGTAATACTACATAACGTTATACGTTAAATCGTAATACTACATAATGTTATACGTTATATCGTAATGCTACATAACGTTAGACGTTATACGGTTATACTACATAACGATCTACGTCATATCGTAATGCTACATAACGTTATACGTTATATCGTAATACTACATATCGTTATACCTTTTAACGTAATACTATATAACGATATACGTTATATCGGTATGCTACATACCGTTATACGATATGACGTATTACCATATAACGTTATACGGTATATCGTAATGGTACATAACGTTATACGTTATATCGAAATGCTACATAACGTTATACGTTATATCGTATTGCTACATAACGTTATAGGATATAACGTATTACCATATAACATTATACGTTATTACGCAATACTACATAACGTTATACGTTATAAAGTAATACGATATAACTTTATTCGTTATATCCTAATGCTACATAATGTTATACGTTATAATGTATTACCATATAACGTTATACATTATATCATAACACTACATAACGTTATACGTTATAACGTATTACCATATAACATTATACGGTATATCGTAATGATACATAAAGTTATACGTTATAACGTAATACTACATAACGTTATATGTTAAATCGTAATACTACATAACGTTATACTTTATAACGTAATACTACATAACGTTAAACGTCATAACGAAATACTACATAAAGTTATACGTAATAACGTAATGCTATATAACTTTGTACGTTATATCGTAATACTACATAACGTTATACGTTATAACGTAATACTATATAACGTTGTACGTTATATCGTAATGCTACATAACTTTATACATTATATCGTAACGCTACATAAAGTTATACGGTATTTCGTAATGCTACATAACGTTATACATTATAACGTAATACTACATAACGTTATACGTTAAATCGTAATACTACATAATGTTATACGTTATATCGTAATGCTACATAACGTTAGACGTTATACGGTTATACTACATAACGATCTACGTCATATCGTAATGCTACATAACGTTATACGTTATATCGTAATACTACATATCGTTATAACCTTTTAACGTAATACTATATAACGATATACGTTATATCGGTATGCTACATACCGTTATACGATATGACGTATTACCATATAACGTTATACGGTATATCGTAATGGTACATAACGTTATACGTTATATCGAAATGCTACATAACGTTATACGTTATATCGTATTGCTACATAACGTTATAGGATATAACGTATTACCATATAACATTATACGTTATTACGCAATACTACATAACGTTATACGTTATAAAGTAATACGATATAACTTTATTCGTTATATCCTAATGCTACATAACGTTATACGTTATAATGTATTACCATATAACGTTATACATTATATCATAACACTACATAACGTTATACGTTATAACGTATTACCATATAACATTATACGGTATATCGTAATGATACATAAAGTTATACGTTATAACGTAATACTACATAACGTTATATGTTAAATCGTAATACTACATAACGTTATACTTTATAACGTAATACTACATAACGTTAAACGTCATAACGAAATACTACATAAAGTTATATGTAATAACGTAATGCTATATAACTTTGTACGTTATATCGTAATACTACATAACGTTATACGTTATAACGTAATACTATATAACGTTGTACGTTATATCGTAATGCTACATAACTTTATACATTATATCGTAACGCTACATAAAGTTATACGGTATTTCGTAATGCTACATAACGTTATACATTATAACGTAATACTACATAACGTTATACGTTAAATCGTAATACTACATAATGTTATACGTTATATCGTAATGCTACATAACGTTAGACGTTATACGGTTATACTACATAACGATCTACGTCATATCGTAATGCTACATAACGTTATACGTTATATCGTAATACTACATATCGTTATACCTTTTAACGTAATACTATATAACGATATACGTTATATCGGTATGCTACATACCGTTATACGATATGACGTATTACCATATAACGTTATACGGTATATCGTAATGGTACATAACGTTATACGTTATATCGAAATGCTACATAACGTTATACGTTACATCGTATTGCTACATAACGTTATAGGATATAACGTATTACCATATAACATTATACGTTATTACGCAATACTACATAACGTTATACGTTATAAAGTAATACGATATAACTTTATTCGTTATATCCTAATGCTACATAATGTTATACGTTATAATGTATTACCATATAACGTTATACATTATATCATAACACTACATAACGTTATACGTTATAACGTATTACCATATAACATTATACGGTATATCGTAATGATACATAAAGTTATACGTTATAACGTAATACTACATAACGTTATATGTTAAATCGTAATACTACATAACGTTATACTTTATAACGTAATACTACATAACGTTAAACGTCATAACGAAATACTACATAAAGTTATACGTAATAACGTAATGCTATATAACTTTGTACGTTATATCGTAATACTACATAACGTTATACGTTATAACGTAATACTATATAACGTTGTACGTTATATCGTAATGCTACATAACTTTATACATTATATCGTAACGCTACATAAAGTTATACGGTATTTCGTAATGCTACATAACGTTATACATTATAACGTAATACTACATAACGTTATACGTTAAATCGTAATACTACATAATGTTATACGTTATATCGTAATGCTACATAACGTTAGACGTTATACGGTTATACTACATAACGATCTACGTCATATCGTAATGCTACATAACGTTATACGTTATATCGTAATACTACATATCGTTATACCTTTTAACGTAATACTATATAACGATATACGTTATATCGGTATGCTACATACCGTTATACGATATGACGTATTACCATATAACGTTATACGGTATATCGTAATGGTACATAACGTTATACGTTATATCGAAATGCTACATAACGTTATACGTTATATCGTATTGCTACATAACGTTATAGGATATAACGTATTACCATATAACATTATACGTTATTACGCAATACTACATAACGTTATACGTTATAAAGTAATACGATATAACTTTATTCGTTATATCCTAATGCTACATAATGTTATACGTTATAATGTATTACCATATAACGTTATACATTATATCATAACACTACATAACGTTATACGTTATAACGTATTACCATATAACATTATACGGTATATCGTAATGATACATAAAGTTATACGTTATAACGTAATACTACATAACGTTATATGTTAAATCGTAATACTACATAACGTTATACTTTATAACGTAATACTACATAACGTTAAACGTCATAACGATATACTACATAAAGTTATACGTAATAACGTAATGCTATATAACTTTGTACGTTATATCGTAATACTACATAACGTTATACGTTATAACGTAATACTATATAACGTTGTACGTTATATCGTAATGCTACATAACTTTATACATTATAACGTAACGCTACATAAAGTTATACGGTATTTCGTAATGCTACATAACGTTATACATTATAACGTAATACTACATAACGTTATACGTTAAATCGTAATACTACATAATGTTATACGTTATATCGTAATGCTACATAACGTTAGACGTTATACGGTTATACTACATAACGATCTACGTCATATCGTAATGCTACATAACGTTATACGTTATATCGTAATACTACATATCGTTATACCTTTTAACGTAATACTATATAACGATATACGTTATATCGGTATGCTACATACCGTTATACGATATGACGTATTACCATATAACGTTATACGGTATATCGTAATGGTACATAACGTTATACGTTATATCGAAATGCTACATAACGTTATACGTTATATCGTATTGCTACATAACGTTATAGGATATAACGTATTACCATATAACATTATACGTTATTACGCAATACTACATAACGTTATACGTTATAAAGTAATACGATATAACTTTATTCGTTATATCCTAATGCTACATAACGTTATACGTTATAATGTATTACCATATAACGTTATACATTATATCATAACACTACATAACGTTATACGTTATAACGTATTACCATATAACATTATACGGTATATCGTAATGATACATAAAGTTATACGTTATAACGTAATACTACATAACGTTATATGTTAAATCGTAATACTACATAACGTTATACTTTATAACGTAATACTACATAACGTTAAACGTCATAACGAAATACTACATAAAGTTATACGTAATAACGTAATGCTATATAACTTTGTACGTTATATCGTAATACTACATAACGTTATACGTTATAACGTAATACTATATAACGTTGTACGTTATATCGTAATGCTACATAACTTTATACATTATATCGTAACGCTACATAAAGTTATACGGTATTTCGTAATGCTACATAACGTTATACATTATAACGTAATACTACATAACGTTATACGTTAAATCGTAATACTACATAATGTTATACGTTATATCGTAATGCTACATAACGTTAGACGTTATACGGTTATACTACATAACGATCTACGTCATATCGTAATGCTACATAACGTTATACGTTATATCGTAATACTACATATCGTTATACCTTTTAACGTAATACTATATAACGATATACGTTATATCGGTATGCTACATACCGTTATACGATATGACGTATTACCATATAACGTTATACGGTATATCGTAATGGTACATAACGTTATACGTTATATCGAAATGCTACATAACGTTATACGTTATATCGTATTGCTACATAACGTTATAGGATATAACGTATTACCATATAACATTATACGTTATTACGCAATACTACATAACGTTATACGTTATAAAGTAATACGATATAACTTTATTCGTTATATCCTAATGCTACATAATGTTATACGTTATAATGTATTACCATATAACGTTATACATTATATCATAACACTACATAACGTTATACGTTATAACGTATTACCATATAACATTATACGGTATATCGTAATGATACATAAAGTTATACGTTATAACGTAATACTACATAACGTTATATGTTAAATCGTAATACTACATAACGTTATACTTTATAACGTAATACTACATAACGTTAAACGTCATAACGATATACTACATAAAGTTATACGTAATAACGTAATGCTATATAACTTTGTACGTTATATCGTAATACTACATAACGTTATACGTTATAACGTAATACTATATAACGTTGTACGTTATATCGTAATGCTACATAACTTTATACATTATATCGTAACGCTACATAAAGTTATACGGTATTTCGTAATGCTACATAACGTTATACATTATAACGTAATACTACATAACGTTATACGTTAAATCGTAATACTACATAATGTTATACGTTATATCGTAATCCTACATAACGTTAGACGTTATACGGTTATACTACATAACGATCTACGTCATATCGTAATGCTACATAACGTTATACGTTATATCGTAATACTACATATCGTTATACCTTTTAACGTAATACTATATAACGATATACGTTATATCGGTATGCTACATACCGTTATACGATATGACGTATTACCATATAACGTTATACGGTATATCGTAATGGTACATAACGTTATACGTTATATCGAAATGCTACATAACGTTATACGTTATATCGTATTGCTACATAACGTTATAGGATATAACGTATTACCATATAACATTATACGTTATTACGCAATACTACATAACGTTATACGTTATAAAGTAATACGATATAACTTTATTCGTTATATCCTAATGCTACATAACGTTATACGTTATAATGTATTACCATATAACGTTATACATTATATCATAACACTACATAACGTTATACGTTATAACGTATTACCATATAACATTATACGGTATATCGTAATGATACATAAAGTTATACGTTATAACGTAATACTACATAACGTTATATGTTAAATCGTAATACTACATAACGTTATACTTTATAACGTAATACTACATAACGTTAAACGTCATAACGAAATACTACATAAAGTTATACGTAATAACGTAATGCTATATAACTTTGTACGTTATATCGTAATACTACATAACGTTATACGTTATAACGTAATACTATATAACGTTGTACGTTATATCGTAATGCTACATAACTTTATACATTATATCGTAACGCTACATAAAGTTATACGGTATTTCGTAATGCTACATAACGTTATACATTATAACCTAATACTACATAACGTTATACGTTAAATCGTAATACTACATAATGTTATACGTTATATCGTAATGCTACATAACGTTAGACGTTATACGGTTATACTACATAACGATCTACGTCATATCGTAATGCTACATAACGTTATACGTTATATCGTAATACTACATATCGTTATACCTTTTAACGTAATACTATATAACGATATACGTTATATCGGTATGCTACATACCGTTATACGATATGACGTATTACCATATAACGTTATACGGTATATCGTAATGGTACATAACGTTATACGTTATATCGAAATGCTACATAACGTTATACGTTATATCGTATTGCTACATAACGTTATAGGATATAACGTATTACCATATAACATTATACGTTATTACGCAATACTACATAACGTTATACGTTATAAAGTAATACGATATAACTTTATTCGTTATATCCTAATGCTACATAACGTTATAAGTTATTACATAATACTACATAACGTTATCCGTTATAACGTAATACTACATGACGTTATACGTTATAACGTAATACTACATAAAGTTAAACGTCAAAACGTAATACTACATAAAGTTATACCTTATAACGTAATACTATATAACGTTATACGTTATATCGTAATGCTACATAACGTTAGACGTTATATGGTTATACTACATAACGATTTACGTCATATCGTAATGCTATATAACGTTATAAGTTATAACGCAATACTACATATCGTTATACGTTTTAACGTAATACTATATAACGTTGTACGTTATATCGTAATGCCACATAACTTTATACATAATATCGTAACGCTACATAACGTTATACATTATATCGTAACACTACATAACGTTATACGCTATATCGTAATGCTACATAACGTTATACGTTATAACGTAATACGATATGACGTTTTACGTTATAACGTAATACCATATAACGTTGTACGTTATATCGTAATGCTACATAACTTTATACATTATATCGTAACGCTGCATAACGTTATACGGTATATCGTAATGCTACATAACGTTATACGATATAACGTAATACGATATAACGTTATACGTTATAACGTAATTTGATATAACGTTATACGTTATATCATAATGCTACATAACGTTATACGTTATAACGTACTACCATATAACGTTATATGTTATATCGTAACACTACATAACGTTATATGTTAAATCGTAATACTACATAACGTTATACTTTATAACGTAATACTACATAACGTTAAACGTCATAACGAAATACTACATAAAGTTATACGTAATAACGTAATGCTATATAACTTTGTACGTTATATCGTAATACTACATAACATTATACGTTATAACGTAATACTATATCACGTTGTACGTTATATCGTAATGCTACATAACTTTATACATTATATCGTAACGCTACATAAAGTTATACGGTATTTCGTAATGCTACATAACGTTATACATTATAACGTAATACTACATAACGTTATACGTTAAATCGTAATACTACATAATGTTATACGTTATATCGTAATGCTACATAACGTTAGACGTTATACGGTTATACTACATAACGATCTACGTCATATCGTAATGCTACATAACGTTATACGTTATATCGTAATACTACATATCGTTATACCTTTTAACGTAATACTATATAACGTTATACGTTATATCGGTATGCTACATACCGTTATACGATATGACGTATTACCATATAACGTTATACGGTATATCGTAATGGTACATAACGTTATACGTTATATCGAAATGCTACATAACGTTATACGTTATATCGTATTGCTACATAACGTTATACGATATAACGTATTACCATATAACATTATACGTTATTACTCAATACTACATAACGTTATACGTTATAACGCCATACTACATAACGTTATACGTAATAAAGTAATACGATATAACGTTATACGTTATATCGTAATGCTACATAACGTTATACGTTATGACGTAATACTACATATCGTTATACGTTATATCGTAATACTACATAATGTTATACGTTATAACGTAATACTTCATAACGTTAAACGTCATAACGTAATACTACATAAAGTTATAAGTTATAACGTAACACTATATAACGTTATACGTTATATCGTAATGCCACATAACGTTAGACGTTATATGGTTATACTACATGACGTTTTACGTCATATCGTAATGCTACATAACGTTATACGTTATATCGAAATGCTACATAACGTTATACGTTATATCGTATTGCTACATAACGTTATAGGATATAACGTATTACCATATAACATTATACGTTATTACGCAATACTACATAACGTTATACGTTATAACGTAATACTGCATAACGTTATACGTTATAAAGTAATACGATATAACTTTATTCGTTATATCCTAATGCTACATAACGTTATACGTTATAATGTATTACCATATAACGTTATACATTATATCGTAACACTACATAACGTTATACGGTATATCGTAATGCTACATAACGTTATACGATATAACGTAATACGATATAACGTTATACGTTATAACGTAATTTGATATAACGTTATACGTTATATCATAATGCTACATAACGTTATACGTTATAACGTACTACCATATAACGTTATATGTTATATCGTAACACTACATAACGTTATACGCTATAACGTATTACCATATAACATTATACGTTGTTACAAAATACTACATAACGTTATACGTTATAACGTAATACTACATAACGTTATACGTTATAACGTAATACTATATAACGTTGTACGTTATATCGTAATGCTACATAACTTTATACATTATATCGTAACGCTACATAACGTTATACGGTATATCGTAATGCTATATAACGTTATACGCTATAACGTATTACCATATAACGTTATACGGTATATCGTAATGCTACATGACGTTAAACGATATATCGTAATGCTACATAACGTTATACGCTATAACGTATTACCATAATACGTTATACGGTATATCACAATGCAACATAACGTTATACGTTATATCGAAATGCTACATAACGTTTTAAGTTATAAAGTATTCACATATGACGTTATACGTTATATCGTAACAGTACATAACGTTATACGTTATAACTTATTATCATATAACGTTATACGGTATATCGAAATAGCACATAACGTTATACATAATAACGTAATACTACATAACGTTAAACGTTATATCGTAACACTACATAACGTTATACGTTATATCGTAATACTACATAACGTTATACGATATAACATAATACTATATAACGTTATACGTTATATCGTAACACTACATAACGTTACACGTTATAACGTATTACCATATAACGTTATACGGTATATCGTAATGTTACATAACGTTATACGTTATATCGTAATACTACATAACGTTACACGATAAAACGTATTACCATATGACGTTATACGGTATATAGTAATGCTACATTACGTTATACGTTATATCGTAGTACTATATAACGTTATACGTTATATCGAAATGCTACATAACGTTATACGTTATATCGTAATGCTACATAACGTTATACGTTATAACGTATTACCACATAACGTTATACGTAATATCGTAACATTACATAACGTTATAAGTTTTTACATAATACTACATAACGTTATACGTTATAATGTATTACCATATAACATTATACGGTATATCGTAATGCTACATAACGTTATACATTATAACGTAATACTACATAACGTTATACGTTATAACGTATTACCATATAACATTATACGGTATATCGTAATGATACATAACGTTATACATTATAACGTAATACTACATAACGTTATACGTTAAATCGTAATACTACATAATGTTATACGTTATATCGTAATGCTACATAACGTTAGACGTTATACGGTTATACTACATAACGATCTACGTCATATCGTAATGCTACATAACGTTATACGTTATATCGTAATGCTACATAACGTTATACGTTATGACGTAATACTACATATCGTTATACGTTATATCGTAATACTACATAACGTTATACGATATGACGTATTACCATATAATGTTATACGGTATATCGTAACACTACATAACGTTATACGCTATAACGTATTACCATATAACATTATACGTTATTACCAAATACTACATAACGTTATACGTTATAACGTAATACTACATAACGTTATACGTTATAACGTAATACTATATAACGTTGTACGTTATATCGCAATGCTACATAACTTTATACATAATATCGTAACGCTACATAACGTTATACATTATATCGTAACACTACATAACGTTATACGGTATATCGTAATGCTACATATCGTTATACGTTTTAACGTAATACCATATAATGTCATACGTTATATCGAAATGCTACATAACGTTATACGATATGACGTATTACCATATAATGTTATACGGTATATCGTAACACTACATAACGTTATACGCTATAACGTATTACCATATAACATTATACGTTATTACAAAATACTACGTAACGTTATACGTTATAACGTAATACTACATAACGTTATACGTTATAACGTAATACTATATAACGTTGTACGTTGTATCGTAATGCTACATAACGTTATACGTTATAACGTAATACTACATAACGTTATACGTTATAACGTAATACTATATAACGTTGTACGTTATATCGTAATGCTACATAACTTTATACATTATATCGTAACGCTACATAACGTTATACGGTATATCGTAATGCTATATAACGTTATACGCTATAACGTATTACCATATAACGTTATACGGTATATCGTAATGCTACATGACGTTAAACGATATATCGTAATGCTACATAACGTTATACGCTATAACGTATTACCATAATACGTTATACGGTATATCACAATGCAACATAACGTTATACGTTATATCGAAATGCTACATAACGTTTTAAGTTATAAAGTATTCACATATGACGTTATACGTTATATCGTAACAGTACTTAACGTTATACGTTATAACTTATTATCATATAACGTTATACGGTATATCGAAATAGCACATAACGTTATACATAATAACGTAATACTACATAACGTTAAACGTTATATCGTAACACTACATAACGTTATACGTTATATCGTAATACTACATAACGTTATACGATATAACATAATACTATATAACGTTATACGTTATATCGTAACACTACATAACGTTACACGTTATATCGTATTACCATATAACGTTATACGGTATATCGTAATGTTACATAACGTTATACGTTATATCGTAATACTACATAACGTTACACGATAAAACGTATTACCATATGACGTTATACGGTATATAGTAATGCTACATTACGTTATACGTTATATCGTAATACTATATAACGTTATACGTTATATCGAAATGCTACATAACGTTATAAGTTTTTACATAATACTACATAACGTTATACGTTATAATGTATTACCATATAACATTATACGGTATATCGTAATGCTACATAACGTTATACATTATAACGTAATACTACATAACGTTATACGTTATAACGTATTACCATATAACATTATACGGTATATCGTAATGATACATAACGTTATACATTATAACGTAATACTACATAACGTTATACGTTAAATCGTAATACTACATAATGTTATACGTTATATCGTAATGCTACATAACGTTAGACGTTATACGGTTATACTACATAACGATCTACGTCATATCGTAATGCTACATAACGTTATACGTTATATCGTAATGCTACATAACGTTATACGTTATGACGTAATACTACATATCGTTATACGTTATATCGTAATACTACATAACGTTATACGATATGACGTATTACCATATAATGTTATACGGTATATCGTAACACTACATAACGTTATACGCTATAACGTATTACCATATAACATTATACGTTATTACCAAATACTACATAACGTTATACGTTATAACGTAATACTACATAACGTTATACGTTATAACGTAATACTATATAACGTTGTACGTTATATCGCAATGCTACATAACTTTATACATAATATCGTAACGCTACATAACGTTATACATTATATCGTAACACTACATAACGTTATACGGTATATCGTAATGCTACATATCATTATACGTTTTAACGTAATACCATATAATGTTATACGTTATATCGAAATGCTACATAACGTTATACGATATGACGTATTACCATATAATGTTATACGGTATATCGTAACACTACATAACGTTATACGCTATAACGTATTACCATATAACATTATACGTTATTACAAAATACTACGTAACGTTATACGTTATAACGTAATACTACATAACGTTATACGTTATAACGTAATACTATATAACGTTGTACGTTATATCGTAATGCTACATAACTTTATACATAATATCGTAACGCTACATAACGTTATACATTATATCGTAACACTACATAACGTTATACGGTATATCGTAATGCTACATAACGTTATACGTTATAACGTAAAACGATATGACGTTATACGTTATAACGTAATACTATATAACGTTGTACGTTATATCGTAATGCTACATAACTTTATACATTATATCGTAACGCTGCATAACGTTATACGGTATATCGTAATGCTACATAACGTTATACGATATAACGTAATACGATATAACTTTATACGTTATATCCTAATGCTACATAACGTTATACGTTATAATGTATTACCATATAACGTTATACATTATATCGTAACACTACATAACGTTATACGTTATTACGTATTACCATATAACATTATACGGTATATCGTAATGGTACATAACGTTATACGTTATATCGAAATGCTACATAACGTTATACGTTATATCGTATTGCTACATAACGTTATACGATATAACGTATTACCATATAACATTATACGTTATTACTCAATACTACATAACGTTATACGTTATAACGCCATACTACATAACGTTATACGTAATAAAGTAATACGATATAACGTTATACGTTATATCGTAATGCTACATAACGTTATACGTTATGACGTAATACTACGTACCGTTATACGTTATATCGTAATACTACATAATGTTATACGTTATAACGTAATACTTCATAACGTTAAACGTCATAACGTAATACTACATAAAGTTATAAGTTATAACGTAACACTATATAACGTTATACGTTATATCGTAATGCCACATAACGTTAGACGTTATATGGTTATACTACATGACGTTTTACGTCATATCGTAATGCTACATAACGTTATACGTTATATCGAAATGCTACATAACGTTATACGTTATATCGTATTGCTACATAACGTTATAGGATATAACGTATTACCATATAACATTATACGTTATTACGCAATACTACATAACGTTATACGTTATAACGTAATACTGCATAACGTTATACGTTATAAAGTAATACGATATAACTTTATTTGTTATATCCTAATGCTACATAACGTTATACGTTATAATGTATTACCATATAACGTTATACATTATATCGTAACACTACATAACGTTATACGTTATAACGTATTACCATATAACATTATACGGTATATCGTAATGATACATAACGTTATACGTTATAACGTAATACTACATAACGTTATATGTTAAATCGTAATACTACATAACGTTATACTTTATAACGTAATACTACATAACGTTAAACGTCATAACGAAATACTACATAAAGTTATACGTTATAACGTAATGCTATATAACTTTGTACGTTATATCGTAATGCTACATAACGTTATACGATATAACGTTATTCGATAAAACGTTATACGTTATATCGTAATGCTACACAACGTTATACGTTATAACGTATTACCATATAACGTTATACGTTATATCGTAACACTACATAACGTTATAAGTTATTACATAATACTACATAACGTTATCCGTTATAACGTAATACTACATGACGTTTTACGTCATATCGTAATGCTACATAACGTTATACGTTATATCGAAATGCTACATAACGTTATACGTTATATCGTATTGCTACATAACGTTATAGGATATAACGTATTACCATATAACATTATACGTTATTACGCAATACTACATAACGTTATACGTTATAACGTAATACTGCATAACGTTATACGTTATAAAGTAATACGATATAACTTTATTTGTTATATCCTAATGCTACATAACGTTATACGTTATAATGTATTACCATATAACGTTATACATTATATCGTAACACTACATAACGTTATACGTTATAACGTATTACCATATAACATTATACGGTATATCGTAATGATACATAACGTTATACGTTATAACGTAATACTACATAACGTTATATGTTAAATCGTAATACTACATAACGTTATACTTTATAACGTAATACTACATAACGTTAAACGTCATAACGAAATACTACATAAAGTTATACGTTATAACGTAATGCTATATAACTTTGTACGTTATATCGTAATGCTACATAACGTTATACGATATAACGTTATTCGATAAAACGTTATACGTTATATCGTAATGCTACACAACGTTATACGTTATAACGTATTACCATATAACGTTATACGTTATATCGTAACACTACATAACGTTATAAGTTATTACATAATACTACATAACGTTATCCGTTATAACGTAATACTACATGACGTTATACGTTATAACGTAATACTACATAAAGTTAATTGTCAAAACGTAATACTACATAAAGTTATACCTTATAACGTAATACTATATAACGTTATACGTTATATCGTAATGCTACATAACGTTAGACGTTATATGGTTATACTACATAACGATTTACGTCATATCGTAATGCTATATAACGTTATACGTTATAACGCAATACTACATATCGTTATACGTTTTAACGTAATACTATATAATGTTATACGTTATATCGAAATGCTACATAACGTTATACGATATGACGTATTACCATATAATGTTATACGGTATATCGTAACACTACATAACGTTATACGCTATAACGTATTACCATATAACATTATACGTTATTACAAAATACTACATAACGTTATACGTTATAACGTAATACTACATAACGTTATACGTTATAACGTAATACTATATAACGTTGTACGTTATATCGTAATGCTACATAACTTTATACATAATATCGTAACGCTACATAACGTTATACATTATATCGTAACACTACATAACGTTATACGGTATATCGTAATGCTACATAACGTTATACGTTATAACGTAAAACGATATGACGTTATAAGTTATAACGTAATACTATATAACGTTGTACGTTATATCGTAATGCTACATAACTTTATACATTATATCGTAACGCTGCATAACGTTATACGGTATATCGTAATGCTACATAATGTTATACGATATAACGTAATACGATATAACTTTATACGTTATATCCTAATGCTACATAACGTTATACCTTATAATGTATTACCATATAACGTTATACATTATATCGTAACACTACATAACGTTATACGTTATAACGTATTACCATATAACATTATACGGTATATCGTAATGATACATAACGTTATACGTTATAACGTAATACTACATAACGTTATATGTTAAATCGTAATACTACATAACGTTATACTTTATAACGTAATACTACATAACGTTAAACGTCATAACGAAATACTACATAAAGTTATACGTAATAACGTAATGCTATATAACTTTGTACGTTATATCGTAATACTACATAACGTTATACATTATAACGTAATACTACACAACGTTATACGTTAAATCGTAATACTACATAATGTTATACGTTATATCGTAATGCTACATAACGTTAGACGTTATACGGTTATACTACATAACGATCTACGTCATATCGTAATGCTACATAACGTTATACGTTATATCGTAATACTACATATCGTTATACCTTTTAACGTAATACTATATAACGATATACGTTATATCGGTATGCTACATACCGTTATACGATATGACGTATTACCATATAACGTTATACGGTATATCGTAATGGTACATAACGTTATACGTTATATCGAAATGCTACATAACGTTATACGTTATATCGTATTGCTACATAACGTTATAGGATATAACGTATTACCATATAACATTATACGTTATTACGCAATACTACATAACGTTATACGTTATAAAGTAATACGATATAACTTTATTCGTTATATCCTAATGCTACATAACGTTATACGTTATAATGTATTACCATATAACGTTATACATTATATCATAACACTACATAACGTTATACGTTATAACGTATTACCATATAACATTATACGGTATATCGTAATGATACATAAAGTTATACGTTATAACGTAATACTACATAACGTTATATGTTAAATCGTAATACTACATAACGTTATACTTTATAACGTAATACTACATAACGTTAAACGTCATAACGAAATACTACATAAAGTTATACGTTATAACGTAATGCTATATAACTTTGTACGTTATATCGTAATGCTACACAACGTTATACGTTATAACGTATTACCATATAACGTTATACGTTATATCGTAACACTACATAACGTTATAAGTTATTACATAATACTACATAACGTTATCCGTTATAACGTAATACTACATGACGTTATACGTTATAACGTAATACTACATAAAGTTAAACGTCAAAACGTAATACTACATAAAGTTATACCTTATAACGTAATACTATATAACGTTATACGTTATATCGTAATGCTACATAACGTTAGACGTTATATGGTTATACTACATAACGATTTACGTCATATCGTAATGCTATATAACGTTATAAGTTATAACGCAATACTACATATCGTTATACGTTTTAACGTAATACTATATAATGTTATACGTTATATCGAAATGCTACATAACGTTATGCGATATGACGTATTACCATATAATGTTATACGGTATATCGTAACACTACATAACGTTATACGCTATAACGTATTACCATATAACATTATACGTTATTACAAAATACTACATAACGTTATACGTTATAACGTAATACTACATAACGTTATACGTTATAACGTAATACTATATAACGTTGTACGTTATATCGTAATGCCACATAACTTTATACTTAATATCGTAACGCTACATAACGTTATACATTATATCGTAACACTACATAACGTTATACGCTATATCGTAATGCTACATAACGTTATACGTTATAACGTAATACGATATGACGTTTTACGTTATAACGTAATACCATATAACGTTGTACGTTATATCGTAATGCTACATAACTTTATACATTATATCGTAACGCTACATAACGTTATACGGTATATCGTAATGCTACATAACGTTATACGATATAACGTAATACGATATAACGTTATACGTTATAACGTAATTTGATATAACGTTATACGTTATATCATAATGCTACATAACGTTATACGTTATAACGTACTACCATATAACGTTATATGTTATATCGTAACACTACATAACGTTATACGCTATAACGTATTACCATATAACATTATACGTTGTTACAAAATACTACATAACGTTATACGTTATAACGTAATACTACATAACGTTATACGTTATAACGTAATACTATATAACGTTGTACGTTATATCGTAATGCTACATAACTTTATACATTATATCGTAACCCTACATAACGTTATACGGTATATCGTAATGCTATATAACGTTATACGTTATAACGTAATACGATATAACGTTATACGTTATAACGTAATACTACATAACGTTATACGTTATATCGTAATACTACATAACGTGAGACGTTATATCGTTATACTACATAACGTTATACGTTATATCGTAATGCTACATAACGTTATACCTTATATCGTAACACTACATAACGTTATACGTTATAACGTATTACCATATAACATTATACGCTATATCGTAATGCTACATAACGTTATACATTATAACGTAATACTACATAACGTTATACGTTAAATCGTAATACTACATAATGTTAGACGTTATATCGTTATACTACATAACGTTATACGTTATATCGTAATGCTACATAACGTTATACGCTTTAACGTAATACTATAAAACGTTAAACGTCATAACGTAATACTACATAAAGTTATACGTTTTAACGTAATACTATATAATGTTATACGTTGTATCGAAATGCTACATAACGTTATACGATATGACGTATTACCATATAATGTTATACGGTATATCGTAACAGTGCATAACGTTATACGCTATAACGTATTACCATATAACATTATACGTTATTACAAAATACTACATAACGGTATACGTTATAACGTAATACTACATAACGTTATACGTTATAACGTAATACTATATAACGTTGTACGTTATATCGTAATGCTACATAACTTTATACATTATATCGTAACGCTATATAACGTTATACGGTATATCGTAATGCTACATAACGTTATACGTTATAACGTAATACGATATAACGTTATACGATATAACGTTATACGTTATAACGTAATACTACATAACGTTATACGTTATATCGTAATACTACATAACGTTAGACGCTATATCGTTATACTACATAACGTTATACGTTATATCGTAATGCTACATAACGTTATACATTATATCGTAACACTACATAACGTTATACGGTATATCGTAATGCTACATAACGTTATACGTTATAACGTAATACGATATAACGTTATACGTTATAACGTAATACTACATAACGTTATACGTTATATCGTAATACTACATAACGTTAGACGCTATATCGTTATACTACATAACGTTATACGTTATATCGTAATGCTACATAACGTTATACATTATATCGTAACACTACATAACGTTATACGGTATATCGTAATGCTACATAACGTTATACGTTATAACGTAATACGATATGACGTTATACGTTATAACGTAATACTATATAACGTTATACGTTATAACGTAATACTATATAACGTTGTACGTTATATCGTAATGCTACATAACTTTATACATTATATCGTAACGCTACATAACGTTATACGGTATATCGTAATGCTACATAACGTTATACGTTATAACGTAATACGATATAACGTTATACGTTATAACGTAATTCGATAAAACGTTATACGTTATATCGTAATGCTACACAACGTTATACGTTATAACGTATTACCATATAATGTTATACGGTATATCGTAACACTACATAACGTTATACGCTATAACGTATTACCATATAACATTATACGTTATTACAAAATACTACATAACGTTATACGTCATAACGTAATACTACATAACGTTATACGTTATAACGTAATAACGTTACGATACATACGATAACATAACGTTATACGTTTTAACGTAATACTATATAACGTTATACGTTATTTCGAAATGCTACATAACATTATACGTTATAACGTAATTCGATAAAACGTTATACGTTATATCGTAATGCTACACAACGTTATACGTTATATCGTAACACTTCATAACGTTATAAGTTATTACATAATACTACATAACGTTATCCGTTATAACGTAATACTACATGACGTTATACGTTGTAACGTAATACTACATAAAGTTAAACGTCAAAAAGTAATACTACATAAAGTTATACCTTATAACGTAATACTATATAACGTTATACGTTATATCGTAATGCTACATAACGTTAGAAGTTATATGGTTATACTACACAACGATTTACGTCATATCGTAATGATATATAACGTTATACGTTATAACGCAATACTACATATCGTTATACGTTTTAACGTAATACTATATAACGTTATACGTTATATCGTAATGCTACATAACGTTATACGATATGACGTATTACCATATAATGTTATACGGTATATCGTAACACTACATAACGTTACACGCTATAACGTATTACCATATAACATTATACGTTATTACAAAATACTACATAACGTTATACGCTATAACGTAATACTACATAACGTTATACGTTATAACGTAATACTACATAACGTTATACGTTATATCGTAATACTACATAACGTGAGACGGTATATCGTTATACTACATAACGTTATACGTTATATCGTAAGGCTACATAACGTTATACGGTATGTCGTAATGCTACATAACGTTATACGTTATAACGTAATACGATGTAACGTTATACGTTATCACGTAATACGATATGACGTTATACGTTAAACGTAATACTATATAACGTTGTACGTTATATCGTAATGCTACATAACGTGAGACGTTATATCGTTATACTACATAACGTTATACGTTATATCGTAAGGCTACATAACGTGAGACGGTATATCGTTATACTACATAACGTTATACGTTATATCGTAAGGCTACATAACGTTATACGTATAACGTTATATCGTAATACTACATAACGTGAGACGTTATATCGTTATACTACATAACGTTATACGTTATATCGTAAGGCTACATAACGTTATACGTTATAACGTAATACGATATAACGTTATACGTTATAACGTAATACTATATAACGTTGTACGTTATATCGTAATGCTACATAACTTTATACATTATATCGTAACGCTACATAACGTTATACGGTATATCGTAATGCTACATAACGTTATACGTTATAACGTAATACGATGTAACGTTATACGTTATAACGTAATATGATATAACGTTATACGTTATATCGTAATGCTACATAACGTTATACGCTATAACGTATTACCATATAACATTATACGTTATTACAAAATACTACATAACGTTATACGTTATAACGTAATACTACTTAACGTTATACGTTATAACGTAATACTATATAACGTTGTACGTTATATCGTAATGCTACATAACTTTATACATTATATCGTAACGCTACATAACGTTATACGGTATATCGTAATGCTACATAACGTTATACGCTATAACGTAATACGATATAACGTTATACGTTATAACGTAATACTACATAACGTTATACGTTATATCGTAATACTACATAACGTTAGACGTTATATCGTTATACTACATAACGTTATACGTTATATCGTAATGATACATAACGTTATACATTATATCGTAACACTACATAACGTTATACGTTATAACGTATTACCATATAACATTATACGGTATATCGTAATGCTACATAACGTTATACGTTATAACGTAATACTGCATAACGTTATACGTTAAATCGTAATACTATATAACGTTATACGTTATATCGAAATGCTACATAACGTTATACGATATGACATATTACCATATAATGTTATACGGTATATCGTAACACTACATAACGTTATACGCTATAACGTATTACCATATAACATTATACGTTATTACAAAATACTACATAACGTTATACGTTATAACGTAATACTACATAACGTTATACGTTGTAACGTAATACTATATAACGTTGTACGTTATATCGTAATGCTACATAACTTTATACATTATATCGTAACGCTACATAACGTTGTACGTTTTATCGAAATGCTACATAACGTTACACGTTATATCGTATTGCTTCATAACGTTATAGGATATAACGTATTACCATATAACATTATACGTTATTACGCAATACTACATAACGTTATACGTTATAACGTAATACTGCATAACGTTATACGTTATATAGTAATACGATATAACTTTATACGTTATATCGTAATGCTACATAACGTTATACGTTATAACGTATTACCATATAACGTTATACATTATATCGTAACACTACATGACGTTATACGTTATAACGTAATACTACAAAACGTTATATGTTAAATCGTAATACTACATAACGTTATACTTTATAACGTAATACTACATAACGTTAAACGCCATAACGTAATACTACATAAATTTTTACGTTATAACGTAATGCTATATAACGTTGTACGTTATATCGTAATGCTACATAATGTTAGACGTTATATGGATATACTACATAACCTTTTACGTCATATCGTAATGCTATATAACGTTATACGTTATAACGCAATACTACATATCGTTATATGTTTTAACGTAATACTATATAACGTTATACGTTATATCGAAATGCTACATAACGTTATACGTTTTAACGTAATACTATATAACGTTATACGTTATATCGTAATGCTACATAACGTTATACGATATGACGTATTACCATATAATGTTATACGGTATATCGTAACACTACATAACGTTATACGCTATAACGTATTACCATATAACATTATACGTTATTACAAAATACTACATAACGTTATACGCTATAACGTAATACTACATAACGTTATACGTTATAACGTAATACTACATAACGTTATACGTTATATCGTAATACTACATAACGTGAGACGTTATATCGTTATACTACATAACGTTATACGTTATATCGTAAGGCTACATAACGTTATACGTTATAACGTAATACGATATAACGTTATACGTTATATCGTAATACTGCATAACGTGAGACGTTATATCGTTAAACTACATAACGTTATACGTTATATCGTAAGGCTACATAACGTTATACGTTATAACGTAATACGATATAACGTTATACGTTATAACGTAATACTATATAACGTTGTACGTTATATCGTAATGCTACATAACTTTATACATTATATCGTAACGCTACATAACGTTATACGGTATGTCGTAATGCTACATAACGTTATACGTTATAACGTAATACGATGTAACGTTATACGTTATAACGTAATACGATATGACGTTATACGTTATAACGTAATACTATATAACGTTGTACGTTATATCGTAATGCTACATAACTTTATACATTATATCGTAACGCTACATAACGTTATACGGTATATCGTAATGCTACATAACGTTATACGATATATCATAATGCTACATAACGTTATACGTTATAACGTACTACCATATAACGTTATATGTTATATCGTAACACTACATAACGTTATACGCTATAACGTATTACCATATAACATTATACGTTGTTACAAAATACTACATAAAGTTATACGTTATAACGTAATACTACATAACGTTATACGTTATAACGTAATACTATATAACGTTGTACGTTATATCGTAATGCTACATAACTTTATACATTATATCGTAACGCTACATAACGTTATACGGTATATCGTAATGCTATATAACGTTATACGTTATAACGTAATACGATATAACGTTATACGTTATAACGTAATACTACATAACGTTATACGTTATATCGTAATACTACATAACGTGAGACGTTATATCGTTATACTACATAACTTTATACATTATATCGTAACGCTACATAACGTTATACGGTATATCGTAATGCTACATAACGTTATACGTTATAACGTAATACTACATAACGTTATACGTTATATCGTAATACCACATAACGTTAGATGTTATATCGTTATACTACATAACGTTATACGTTATATCGTAATGCTACATAACGTTATACGCTTTAACGTAATACTATAAAACGTTAAACGTCATAACGTAATACTACATAAAGTTATACGTTTTAACGTAATACTATATAATGTTATACGTTATATCGAAATGCTACATAACGTTATACGATATGACGTATTACCATATAATGTTATACGGTATATCGTAACACTACATAACGTTATACGCTATAACGTATTACCATATAACATTATACGTTATTACAAAATACTACATAACGTTATACGTTATAACGTAATACTACATAACGTTATACGTTCTAACGTTATACTATATAACGTTGTACGTTATATCGTAATGCTACATAACTTTATAAATTATATCGTAACGCTACATAACGTTATACGGTATATCGTAATGCTACATAACGTTATACGTTATAACGTAATACGATATAACGTAATACGATATAACTTTATACGTTATAACGTAATACTACATAACGTTATACGTTATATCGTAATACTACATAACGTTAGACGCTATATCGTTATACTACATAACGTTATACGTTATATCGTAATGCTACATAACGTTATACATTATATCGTAACACTACATGACGTTATACGGTATATCGTAATGCTACATAACGTTATACGTTATAACGTAATACGATATGACGTTATACGTTATAACGTAATACTATATAACGTTGTACGTTATATCGTAATGCTACATAACTTTATACATTATATCGTAACGCTACATAACGTTATACGGTATATCGTAATGCTACATAACGTTATACGTTATAACGTAATACTACATAACGTTATACGTTATATCGTAATACTACATAACGTTAGACGCTATATCGTTATACTACATAACGTTATACGTTATATCGTAATGCTACATAACGTTATACGTTATATCGTAATGCTACATAACGTTATACATTATATCGTAACACTACATAACGTTATACGGTATATCGTAATGCTACATAACGTTATACGTTATAACGTAATACGATATGACGTTATACGTTATAACGTAATACTATATAACGTTGTACGTTATATCGTAATGCTACATAACTTTATACATTATATCGTAACGCTACATAACGTTATATGGTATATCGTAATGCTACATAACGTTATACGTTATAACGTAATACGATATAACGTTATACGTTATAACGTAATACGATATAACGTTATACGTTATAACGTAATACGATATAACGTTATACGTTATAACGTAATTCGATAAAACGTTATACGTTATATCGTAATGCTACACAACGTTATACGTTATAACGTATTACCATATAATGTTATACGGTATATCGTAACACTACATAACGTTATACGCTATAACGTATTACCATATAACATTATACGTTATTACAAAATACTACATAACGTTATACGTCATAACGTAATACTACATAACGTTATACGTTATAACGTAATAACGTTACGATACATACGATAACATAACGTTATACGTTTTAACGTAATACTATATAACGTTATACGTTATTTCGAAATGCTACATAACATTATACGTTATAACGTAATTCGATAAAACGTTATACGTTATATCGTAATGCTACACAACGTTATACGTTATAACGTATTACCATATAACGTTATACGTTATAACGTATTACCATATAACGTTATACGTTATATCGTAACACTTCATAACGTTATAAGTTATTACATAATACTACATAACGTTATCCGTTATAACGTAATACTACATGACGTTATACGTTGTAACGTAATACTACATAAAGTTAAACGTCAAAACGTAATACTACATAAAGTTATACCTTATAACGTAATACTATATAACGTTATACGTTATATCGTAATGCTACATAACGTTAGAAGTTATATGGTTATACTACACAACGATTTACGTCATATCGTAATGATATATAACGTTATACGTTATAACGCAATACTACATATCGTTATACGTTTTAACGTAATACTATATAATGTTATACGTTGTATCGAAATGCTACATAACGTTATACGATATGACGTATTACCATATAATGTTATACGGTATATCGTAGCACTACATAACGTTATACGCTATAACGTATTACCATACAACATTATACGTTATTACAAAATACTACATAACGTTATACGTTATAACGTAATACTATATAACGTTATACGTTATATCGTAATGCTACATAACGTTAGAAGTTATATGGTTATACTACACAACGATTTACGTCATATCGTAATGATATATAACGTTATACGTTATAACGCAATACTACATATCGTTATACGTTTTAACGTAATACTATATAATGTTATACGTTTTATCATAATGCTACATAACGTTATACATTATATCGTAACACTACATAACGTTATACGGTATATCGTAATGCTACATAACGTTATACGTTATAACGTAATACGATGTAACGTTATACGTTATAACGTAATATGATATAACGTTATACGTTATATCGTAATGCTACATAACGTTATACGCTATAACGTATTACCATATAACATTATACGTTATTACAAAATACTACATAACGTTATACGTTATAACGTAATACTACATAACGTTATACGTTATAACGTAATACTATATAACGTTGTACGTTATATCGTAATGCTACATAACTTTATACATTATATCGTAACGCTACATAACGTTATACGTTATATCGAAATGCTACATAACGTTACACGTTATATCGTATTGCTTCATAACGTTATAGGATATAACGTAATACCATATAACATTATACGTTATTACGCAATACTACATAACGTTATACGTTATAATGTAATACTGCATAACGTTATACGTTATATAGTAATACGATATAACTTTATACGTTATATCGTAATGCTACATAACGGTATACGTTATAACGTATTACCATATAACGTTATACATTATATCGTAACACTACATGACGTTATACGTTATAACGTAATACTACAAAACGTTATATGTTAAATCGTAATACTACATAACGTTATACTTTATAACGTAATACTACATAACGTTAAACGCCATAACGTAATACTACATAAAGTTTTACGTTATAACGTAATGCTATATAACGTTGTACGTTACATCGTAATGCTACATAATGTTAGACGTTATATGGTTATACTACATAACCTTTTACGTCATATCGTAATGCTATATAACGTTATACGTTATAACGCAATACTACATATCGTTATATGTTTTAACGTAATACTATGTAACGTTATACGTTATATCGAAATGCTACATAACGTTATACGTTTTAACGTAATACTATAAAACGTTATACGTTATATCGTAATGCTACATAACGTTATACGATATGACGTATTACCATATAATGTTATACGGTATATCGTAATACTATATACCGTTGTACGTTATATCGTAATGCTACATAACTTTATACATTATATCGTAACGCTACATAACGTTATACGGTATATCGTAATGCTACATAACGTTATACGTTATAACGTAATACGATGTAACGTTATACGTTATAACGTAATATGATATAACGTTATACGTTATATCGTAATGCTATATAACGTTATACGCTATAACGTATTACCATATAACATTATACGTTATTACAAAATACTACATAACGTTATACGCTATAACGTAATACTACATAACGTGAGACGTTATGTCGTTAAACTACATAACGTTATACGTTATATCGTAAGGCTACATAACGTTATACGTTATAACGTAATACGATATAACGTTATACGTTATAACGTAATACTATATACCGTTGTACGTTATATCGTAATGCTACATAACTTTATACATTATATCGTAACGCTACATAACGTTATACGGTATATCGTAATGCTACATAACGTTATACGTTATAACGTAATACGATGTAACGTTATACGTTATAACGTAATATGATATAACGTTATACGTTATATCGTAATGCTACATAACGTTATACGCAATAACGTATTACCATATAACATTATACGTTATTACAAAATACTACATAACGTTATACGTTATAACGTAATACTACATAACGTTATACGTTATAACGTAATACTATATAACGTTGTACGTTATATCGTAATGCTACAAAACTTTATACATTATATCGTAACGCTACATAACGTTATACGGTATATCGTAAAGCTACATAACGTTATACGCTATAACGTAATACGATATAACGTTATACGTTATAACGTAATACTACATAACGTTATACGTTATATCGTAATACTACATAACGTTAGACGTTATATCGTTATACTACATAACGTTATACGTTATATCGTAATGCTACATAACGTTATACATTATATCGTAACACTTCATAACGTTATACGTTATAACGTATTACCATATAACATTATACGGTATATCGTAATGCTACATAACGTTATACGTTATAACGTAATACTGCATAACGTTATACGTTAAATCGTAATACTATATAACGTTATACGTTATATCGAAATGCTACATAACGTTATACGATATGACATATTACCATATAATGTTATACGGTATATCGTAACACTACATAACGTTATACGCTATAACGTATTACCATATAACATTATACGTTATTACAAAATACTACATAACGTTATACGTTATAACGTAATACTACATAACGTTATACGTTATAACGTAATACTATATAACGTTGTACGTTATATCGTAATGCTACATAACTTTATACATTATATCGTAACGCTACATAACGTTATACGTTATATCGAAATGCTACATAACGTTACACGTTATATCGTATTGCTTCATAACGTTATAGGATATAACGTATTACCATATAACATTATACGTTATTACAAAATACTACATAACGTTATACGTCATAACGTAATACTACATAACGTTATACGTTATAACGTAATAACGTTACGATACATACGATAACATAACGTTATACGTTTTAACGTAATACTATATAACGTTATACGTTATTTCGAAATGCTACATAACATTATACGTTATAACGTAATTCGATAAAACGTTATACGTTATATCGTAATGCTACACAACGTTATACGTTATAACGTATTACCATATAACGTTATACGTTATATCGTAACACTTCATAACGTTATAAGTTATTACATAATACTACATAACGTTATCCGTTATAACGTAATACTACATGACGTTATACGTTGTAACGTAATACTACATAAAGTTAAACGTCAAAACGTAATACTACATAAAGTTATACCTTATAACGTAATACTATATAACGTTATACGTTATATCGTAATGCTACATAACGTTAGAAGTTATATGGTTATACTACACAACGATTTACGTCATATCGTAATGATATATAACGTTATACGTTATAACGCAATACTACATATCGTTATACGTTTTAACGTAATACTATATAATGTTATACGTTGTATCGAAATGCTACATAACGTTATACGATATGACGTATTACCATATAATGTTATACGGTATATCGTAGCACTACATAACGTTATACGCTATAACGTATTACCATACAACATTATACGTTATTACAAAATACTACATAACGTTATACGTTATAACGTAATACTATATAACGTTATACGTTATATCGTAATGCTACATAACGTTAGAAGTTATATGGTTATACTACACAACGATTTACGTCATATCGTAATGATATATAACGTTATACGTTATAACGCAATACTACATATCGTTATACGTTTTAACGTAATACTATATAATGTTATACGTTTTATCGTAATGCTACATAACGTTATACATTATATCGTAACACTACATAACGTTATACGGTATATCGTAATGCTACATAACGTTATACGTTATAACGTAATACGATGTAACGTTATACGTTATAACGTAATATGATATAACGTTATACGTTATATCGTAATGCTACATAACGTTATACGCTATAACGTATTACCATATAACATTATACGTTATTACAAAATACTACATAACGTTATACGTTATAACGTAATACTACATAACGTTATACGTTATAACGTAATACTATATAACGTTGTACGTTATATCGTAATGCTACATAACTTTATACATTATATCGTAACGCTACATAACGTTATACGTTATATCGAAATGCTACATAACGTTACACGTTATATCGTATTGCTTCATAACGTTATAGGATATAACGTAATACCATATAACATTATACGTTATTACGCAATACTACATAACGTTATACGTTATAATGTAATACTGCATAACGTTATACGTTATATAGTAATACGATATAACTTTATACGTTATATCGTAATGCTACATAACGGTATACGTTATAACGTATTACCATATAACGTTATACATTATATCGTAACACTACATGACGTTATACGTTATAACGTAATACTACAAAACGTTATATGTTAAATCGTAATACTACATAACGTTATACTTTATAACGTAATACTACATAACGTTAAACGCCATAACGTAATACTACATAAAGTTTTACGTTATAACGTAATGCTATATAACGTTGTACGTTACATCGTAATGCTACATAATGTTAGACGTTATATGGTTATACTACATAACCTTTTACGTCATATCGTAATGCTATATAACGTTATACGTTATAACGCAATACTACATATCGTTATATGTTTTAACGTAATACTATGTAACGTTATACGTTATATCGAAATGCTACATAACGTTATACGTTTTAACGTAATACTATAAAACGTTATACGTTATATCGTAATGCTACATAACGTTATACGATATGACGTATTACCATATAATGTTATACGGTATATCGTAACACTACATAACGTTATACGCTATAACGTATTACCATATAACATTATACGTTATTACAAAATACTACATAACGTTATACGCTATAACGTAATACTACATAACGTGAGACGTTATGTCGTTAAATTACATAACGTTATACGTTATATCGTAAGGCTACATAACGTTATACGTTATAACGTAATACGATATAACGTTATACGTTATAACGTAATACTATATACCGTTGTACGTTATATCGTAATGCTACATAACTTTATACATTATATCGTAACGCTACATAACGTTATACGGTATATCGTAATGCTACATAACGTTATACGTTATAACGTAATACGATGTAACGTTATACGTTATAACGTAATATGATATAACGTTATACGTTATATCGTAATGCTACATAACGTTATACGCAATAACGTATTACCATATAACATTATACGTTATTACAAAATACTACATAACGTTATACGTTATAACGTAATACTACATAACGTTATACGTTATAACGTAATACTATATAACGTTGTACGTTATATCGTAATGCTACAAAACTTTATACATTATATCGTAACGCTACATAACGTTATACGGTATATCGTAAAGCTACATAACGTTATACGCTATAACGTAATACGATATAACGTTATACGTTATAACGTAATACTACATAACGTTATACGTTATATCGTAATACTACATAACGTTAGACGTTATATCGTTATACTACATAACGTTATACGTTATATCGTAATGCTACATAACGTTATACATTATATCGTAACACTACATAACGTTATACGTTATAACGTATTACCATATAACATTATACGGTATATCGTAATGCTACATAACGTTATACGTTATAACGTAATACTGCATAACGTTATACGTTAAATCGTAATACTATATAACGTTATACGTTATATCGAAATGCTACATAACGTTATACGATATGACATATTACCATATAATGTTATACGGTATATCGTAACACTACATAACGTTATACGCTATAACGTATTACCATATAACATTATACGTTATTACAAAATACTACATAACGTTATACGTTATAACGTAATACTACATAACGTTATACGTTATAACGTAATACTATATAACGTTGTACGTTATATCGTAATGCTACATAACTTTATACATTATATCGTAACGCTACATAACGTTATACGTTATATCGAAATGCTACATAACGTTACACGTTATATCGTATTGCTTCATAACGTTATAGGATATAACGTATTACCATATAACATTATACGTTATTACAAAATACTACATAACGTTATACGTCATAACGTAATACTACATAACGTTATACGTTATAACGTAATAACGTTACGATACATACGATAACATAACGTTATACGTTTTAACGTAATACTATATAACGTTATACGTTATTTCGAAATGCTACATAACATTATACGTTATAACGTAATTCGATAAAACGTTATACGTTATATCGTAATGCTACACAACGTTATACGTTATAACGTATTACCATATAACGTTATACGTTATATCGTAACACTTCATAACGTTATAAGTTATTACATAATACTACATAACGTTATCCGTTATAACGTAATACTACATGACGTTATACGTTGTAACGTAATACTACATAAAGTTAAACGTCAAAACGTAATACTACATAAAGTTATACCTTATAACGTAATACTATATAACGTTATACGTTATATCGTAATGCTACATAACGTTAGAAGTTATATGGTTATACTACACAACGATTTACGTCATATCGTAATGATATATAACGTTATACGTTATAACGCAATACTACATATCGTTATACGTTTTAACGTAATACTATATAATGTTATACGTTGTATCGAAATGCTACATAACGTTATACGATATGACGTATTACCATATAATGTTATACGGTATATCGTAGCACTACATAACGTTATACGCTATAACGTATTACCATACAACATTATACGTTATTACAACATACTACATAACGTTATACGTTATAACGTAATACTATATAACGTTATACGTTATATCGTAATGCTACATAACGTTAGAAGTTATATGGTTATACTACACAACGATTTACGTCATATCGTAATGATATATAACGTTATACGTTATAACGCAATACTACATATCGTTATACGTTTTAACGTAATACTATATAATGTTATACGTTATATCGTAATGCTACATAACGTTATACATTATATCGTAACACTACATAACGTTATACGGTATATCGTAATGCTACATAACGTTATACGTTATAACGTAATACGATGTAACGTTATACGTTATAACGTAATATGATATAACGTTATACGTTATATCGTAATGCTACATAACGTTATACGCTATAACGTATTACCATATAACATTATACGTTATTACAAAATACTAGATAACGTTATACGTTATAACGTAATACTACATAACGTTATACGTTATAACGTAATACTATATAACGTTGTACGTTATATCGTAATGCTACATAACTTTATACATTATATCGTAACGCTACATAACGTTATACGTTATATCGAAATGCTACATAACGTTACACGTTATATCGTATTGCTTCATAACGTTATAGGATATAACGTATTACCATATAACATTATACGTTATTACGCAATACTACATAACGTTATACGTTATAATGTAATACTGCATAACGTTATACGTTATATAGTAATACGATATAACTTTATACGTTATATCGTAATGCTACATAACGGTATACGTTATAACGTATTACCATATAACGTTATACATTATTCCGTAACACTACATGACGTTATACGTTATAACGTAATACTACAAAACGTTATATGTTAAATCGTAATACTACATAACGTTATACTTTATAACGTAATACTACATAACGTTAAACGCCATAACGTAATACTACATAAAGTTTTACGTTATAACGTAATGCTATATAACGTTGTACGTTACATCGTAATGCTACATAATGTTAGACGTTATATGGTTATACTACATAACCTTTTACGTCATATCGTAATGCTATATCACGTTATACGTTATAACGCAATACTACATATCGTTATATGTTTTAACGTAATACTATGTAACGTTATACGTTATATCGAAATGCTACATAACGTTATACGTTTTAACGTAATACTATAAAACGTTATACGTTATATCGTAATGCTACATAACGTTATACGATATGACGTATTACCATATAATGTTATACGGTATATCGTAACACTACTTAACGTTATACGCTATAACGTATTACCATATAACATTATACGTTATTACAAAATACTACATAACGTTATACGCTATAACGTAATACTACATAACGTGAGACGTTATGTCGTTAAACTACATAACGTTATACGTTATATCGTAAGGCTACATAACGTTATACGTTATAACGTAATACGATATAACGTTATACGTTATAACGTAATACTATATACCGTTGTACGTTATATCGTAATGCTACATAACTTTATACATTATATCGTAACGCTACATAACGTTATACGGTATATCGTAATGCTACATAACGTTATACGTTATAACGTAATACGATGTAACGTTATACGTTATAACGTAATATGATATAACGTTATACGTTATATCGTAATGCTACATAACGTTATACGCAATAACGTATTACCATATAACATTATACGTTATTACAAAATACTACATAACGTTATACGTTATAACGTAATACAACATAACGTTATACGTTATAACGTAATACTATATAACGTTGTACGTTATATCGTAATGCTACAAAACTTTATACATTATATCGTAACGCTACATAACGTTATACGGTATATCGTAAAGCTACATAACGTTATACGCTATAACGTAATACGATATAACGTTATACGTTATAACGTAATACTACATAACGTTATACGTTATATCGTAATACTACATAACGTTAGACGTTATATCGTTATACTACATAACGTTATACGTTATATCGTAATGCTACATAACGTTATACATTATATCGTAACACTACATAACGTTATACGTTATAACGTATTACCATATAACATTATACGGTATATCGTAATGCTACATAACGTTATACGTTATAACGTAATACTGCATAACGTTATACGTTAAATCGTAATACTATATAACGTTATACGTTATATCGAAATGCTACATAACGTTATACGATATGACATATTACCATATAATGTTATACGGTATATCGTAACACTACATAACGTTATACGCTATAACGTATTACCATATAACATTATACGTTATTACAAAATACTACATAACGTTATACGTTATAACGTAATACTACATAACGTTATACGTTATAACGTAATACTATATAACGTTGTACGTTATATCGTAATGCTACATAACTTTATACATTATATCGTAACGCTACATAACGTTATACGTTATATCGAAATGCTACATAACGTTACACGTTATATCGTATTGCTTCATAACGTTATAGGATATAACGTATTACCATATAACATTATACGTTATTACGCAATACTACATAACGTTATACGTTATAACGTAATACTGCATAACGTTATACGTTATATAGTAGTACGATATAACTTTATACGTTATATCGTAATGCTACATAACGTTATACGTTATAACGTATTACCATATAACGTTATACATTATATCGCAACACTACATGACGTTATACGTTATAACGTAATACTACAAAACGTTATATGTTAAATCGTAATACTACATAACGTTATACCTTATAACGTAATACTACATAACGTTAAACGCCATAACGTAATACTACATAAAGTTTTACGTTATAACGTAATGCTATATAACGTTGTACGTTATAACGCAATACTACATATTGTTATATGTTTTAAAGTAATACTATATAACGTTATACGTTATATCGAAATGCTACATAACGTTATACGATATGACGTGTTACCATATAATGTTATACGGTATATCGTAACACTACATAACGTTATACGCTATAACGTATTACCATATAACATTATACGTTATTACAAAATACTACATAACGTTATACGCTATAACGTAATACTACATAACGTTATACGTTATAACGTAATACTATATAACGTTGTACGTTATATCGTAACGCTACATAACGTTATACGGTATATCGTAACACTACATAACGTTGTACGGTATATCGTAATGCTACATAACGTTATGCGTTATAACGTAATACGATATAACGTTATACGTTATAACGTAATACTATATAACGTTGTACGTTATATCGTAATGCTACATAACTTTATACATTATATCGTAACGTTACATAACGTTATACGGTATATCGTAATGCTACATATCGTTATACGTTATAACGTAATACGATATAACGTTATACGCTATGACGTTTTACCATATAACATTATGCGTTATTACAAAATACTACATAACGTTATACGTTATAACGTAATACTACATAACGTTATACGTTATAACGTAATACTATATAACGTTGTACGTTATATCGTAATGCTACATAACTTTATACATTATATCGTAACGCTACATAACGTTATACGGTATATCGTAATGCTACATAACGTTATACGTTATAACGTAATACGATATAACGTTATACGTTATAACGTAATAATATATAACGTTGTACGTTATATCGTAATGCTACATAACTTTATACATTATATCGTAACGCCACATAACGTTGTACGGTATATCGTAACACTACATAACGTTATACGCTATAACGTATTACCATATAACATTATACGTTATTACAAAATACTACATAACGTTATACGTTATAACGTAATACTACATAACGTTATACGTTATAACGTAATACTATATAACGTTGTACGTTATATCGTAATGCTACATAACTTTATACATTATATCGTAACGCTACATAACGTTATACGGTATATCGTAATGCTACATATCGTTATACGTTATAACGTAACACGATATAACGTTATACGTTATAATGTAATACTACATAACGTTATACGTTATATCGTAATACTACATAACGTTAGACGTTATATCGTTATACTACATAACGTTATAAGTTATATCGTAATGCTACATAACGTTATACATTATATCGTAACACTACATAACGTTATACGGTATATCGTAATGCTACATAACGTTAGACGTTATATGGTTATACTACATGACGTTATACGTTATATCGTAATGCTACATAACGTTATACGTTATATCGTAATGCTACATAACTTGATACATTATATCGTAACGCTACATAACGTTATACGTTATAACGTAATACGATATAACGTTATACGTTATAATGTAATACTACATAACGTTATACGTTATATCGTAATACTACATAACGTTAGACGTTATATCGTTATACTACATAACGTTCTACGTTATATGGTAATGCTACATAACGTTATACATTATATCGTAACACTACATAACGTTATACGTAATAAAGTAATACGATATAACGTTATACGTTATATCGTAATGCTACATAACGTTATACGTTATAACGTAATACGATATAACGTTATACGTTATAACGCAATACTACATATCGTTATACGTTTTAACGTAATACTATATAACGTTATACGTTATATCGAAATGCTACATAACATTATACGATATGACGTACTATCATATAATGTTATACGGTATATCGTAACACTACATAACGTTATACGCTATAACGTATTACCATATAACATTATACGTTATTACAAAATACTACATAACGTTATACGTTATAACGTAATACTACATAACGTTATACGTTATAACGTAATACTATATAACGTTGTACGTTATATCGTAATGCTACATAGCTTTATACATTATATCGTAACGCTACATACCGTTATACGGTATATCGTAATGCTACATAACGTTATACGTTATAACGTAATACGATATAACGTTATACGTTATAACGTAATACTACATAACGTTATACGTTATATCGTAATACTACATAACGTTAGACGTTATATCGTTATACTACATAACGTTAAACGTAATATCGTAATGCTACATAACGTTATACATTATATCGTAACACTACATAACGTTATACGGTATATCGTAATGCTACATAACGTTAGACGTTATGTGGTTATACTACATGACGTTTTACGTCATATCGTAATGCTACAAAACGTTATACGTTATATCGAAATGCTACATAACGTTATACGTTATATCGTATTGCTTCATATCGTTATATGATATAACGTATTACCATATAACATTATACGTTATTACGCAATACTACATAACGTTATACATTATAACGTAATACTGCATAACGTTGTACGTTATAAAGTAATACGATATAACATTATACGTTATATCGTAATGCTACATTACGTTATACGTTATAACGTATTACCATATAACGTTATACATTATATCGTAACACTACATAAAGTTATACGTTATAACGTATTACCATATAACATTATACGGTATATCGTAATGATACATAACGCTATACGTTATAACGTAATACTACAAAACGTTATATGTTAAATCGTAATACTACATAACGTTATACTTTATACCGTAATACTACATAACGTTAAACGTCATAACGTAATACTACATAAAGTTATACGTTATAACGTAATGCTATATAACGTTGTACGTTATAACGTATTACCATATAACGTTACACGTTATATCGTAACACTACATAACGTTATAAGTTATTACATAATACTACATAACGTTATCCGTTATAACGTAATACTACATGACGTTATACGTTATAACGTATTACCATATAACGTTACACGTTATATCGTAACACTACATAACGTTATAAGTTATTACATAATACTACATAACGTTATCCGTTATAACGTAATACTACATGACGTTATACGTTATAACGTAATACTACATAAAGTTACACGTCAAAACGTAATACTACATAAAGTTATAACTTATAACGTAATACTATATAACGTTATACGTTATATCGTAATGCTACATAACGTTAGACGTTATATGGTTATACTACATAACGATTTACGTCTTATCGTAATGCTATATAACGTTATACGTTATAACGCAATACTACATATCGTTATACGTTTTAACGTAATACTATATAACGTTATACGTTATATCGAAATGCTACATAACGTTATACTATATGACGTATTACCATATAATGTTATACGGTATATCGTAACACTACATAACGTTATACGCTATAACGTATTACCATATAACATTATACGTTATTACAAAATACTACATAACGTTATACGCTATAACGTAATACTACATAACGTTATACGTTATAACGTAATACTATATAACGTTGTACGTTATATGTTAATGCTACATAACTTTATACATTATATCGTAACGCTACATAACGTTATACGGTATATCGTAATGCTACATAACGTTATACGTTATAACGTAATACTACATAACGTTATACGTTATATCGTAATAGTACATAACGTTAGACGTTATATCGTTATACTACATAACGTTATACGTTATATCGTAATGCTACATAACGTTATACTATATATCGTAGCACTACATAACGCTATACAGTATATCGTAATGCTACATAACGTTATACGTTATAACGTAATACGATATAACGTTATACGTTATAACGTAATACTATATAACGTTGTACTTTATATCGTAATGCTACATAACTTTATACATTATATCGTAACGCTACATGACGTTATACGGTATATCGTAATGCTACATAACGTTATACGTTATAGCGTAATACGATATAACGTTATACGTTATAACGTAATATGATATAACGTTATTCGTTATATCGTAATGCTATGTTATAAAGTATTACCATATAACGTTATACGTTATATCGTAACACTACATAACGTTATACGCTATAACGTATTACCATATAACATTATACCTTATTACAAAATACTATATAACGTTATACGTTATAACGAAATACTACATAACGTTATACGTTATAACGTAATACTATATAACGTTGTACGTTATATCGTAATGCTACATAACTTTATACATTATATCGTAACGCTACATAATGTTATACGGTATAACGTAATGCTACATAACGTGATACGTTATAACGTAATACGATATAACGTTATACGTTGTAACGTAATACTACATAACGTTATACGTTATATCGTAATGTTACATAACGTTAGACGTTATATCGTTATACTACATAACATTATACGTTATATCGTAATCCTACATAACGTTATACATTATATCGTAACACTACATAACGTTATACGTTATAACGTATTAGCATATAATATTATACGGTATATCGTAATGCTACATAACGTTGTACATTATAACGTAATACTACATAACGTTATACGTTAAATCGTAATACTACATAATGTGATACGTTATAACATAATATGATATAACGTAATACGTTATACCGTAATATGATATAACGTTATACGTTATGTCGTAATGCTACATAACGTTATACGTTATAACGTATTACCATATAACGTTATACGTTATATCGTAATGCTACATAACGTTATACGTTATAACGTATTACCATATAACGTTATACGTTATATCGTAACACTACATAACGTTATACGCTATAACGTATTACCATATAACATTATACGTTATTACAAAATACTACATAACGTTATACGTTATAACGTAATACTACATAACGTTATACGTTTTAACGTAATACTACATAACGTTATACGTTATATCGTAATACTACATAACGTTATTCGTTATAACGTAATACTACATAACGTTATACGTTTTAACGTATTACTATATAACGATAAACCTTATATCGAAATGCTACATAACGTTATACGATATAACGTATTACCTTACAACATTATACGGTATATCGTAATGCTACATTACGTTATACATTATATCGCAATACTACATAACGTTATACGTTATATCGTAATACTACATAACGTTAGACGTTATATCGTTATACTACATAACGTTATACGTTATATCGTAATGCTACATAACGTTATTCATTATATCGTAACACTACATAACGTTATACGTTATAACGTATTACCATATTACATTATACGGTATATCGTAATGCTACATAACGTTATACATTATCACGTAATACTACATAACGTTATACGTTATATCGTAATACTACATAACGTTATACGTTATATCGTAATACTACATAACGTTAGACGTTATATCGTTATACTACATAACAATATACGGTATATCGTAATGCTACATAACGTTATTCATTATATCGTAACGCTACATAACGTTATACGGTATATCGTAATGCTACATAACGTTATACGTTATAACGTAATACTACATAACGTTATACGTTAAATCGTAATACTACATAATGTTATACGTTATAACATAATACTACATAACTTTAAACGTCATAACGTAATACTACATAAAGTTATAAGTTATAACGTAATACTACATAAAGTTATAAGTTATAACGTAATACTATATAACGTTATACGTTATATCGTAATGCTACATAACGTTAGACGTTATATGGTTATACTACATAACGTTTTGCGTCATATCGTAATGCTACATATCGTTATACGTTATATCGTAATACTACATATCGTTATACCTTTTATCGTAATACTACATAACGTTATACGTTAAATCGTAATACTACATAATGTTATACGTTATAACATAATACTACAAAACGTTAAACGTCATAACGTAATACTACATAAAGTTATAAGTTATAACGTATTACTATATAACGTTATACGTTATATCGTAATGCTACATAACGTTAGACGTTATATGGTTATACTACATAACGTTTTGCGTCATATCGTAATGCTACATAACGTTATACGTTATATCGTAATACTACATATCGTTATACCTTTTAACGTAATACTATATTACGTTATACGTTATATCGATAGGCTACATAACGTTATACGATATGATGTATTACCACATAACGTTATACGGTATATCGTAATGGTACATAACGTTATACGTTATATCGAAATGCAACATAACGTTATACGATATAACGTATTACCAGATAACGTTATACGTTATATCGTAATGCTACATAACGTTATACGTTATAACGTAATACTACATAACGTTATACGTTATATCGTAATGCTACATAACGTTATACATTATATCGTAACACTACATATCGTTATACGTAATAAAGTAATACGATATAACGTTATACGTTATATCGTAATGCTACATAACGTTATACGTTATAACGTAATACGATATAACGTTATACGTTATAACGCAATACTACATATCGTTATACGTTATAACGTAATACGATATAACATTATATGTTATAACGTAATACGATATAACGTTATACGTTATAACGTAATACTACATAACGTTAGACGTCATATCGTTATACTACATAACGTTATACGTAATATCGTAATGCTACATAACGTTATACATTATATCGTAACACTACATAACGTTATACGGTATATCGTAATGCTACATAACGTTAGACGTTATATGGTTATACTACATGACGTTTTACGTCATATCGTAATGCTACATAACGTTATACGTTTTAACGTAATACTATATAACGTTATAAGTTATATCGAAATGCTACATAACGTTATAGGTTATAACGTATTTCGATAAAACGTTATACGTTATATCGTAATGCTACACAACGTTATACGTTATAACGTATTACCATATAACGTTACACGTTATATCGTAACACTACATAACGTTATAAGTTATTACATAATACTACATAACGTTATCCGTTATAACGTAATACTACATGACGTTATACGTTATAACGTAATACTACATAAAGTTAAACGTCAAAACGTAATACTACATAAAGTTATAACTTATAACGTAATACTATATAACGTTATACGTTATATCGTAACGTTAGACGTTATATGGTTATACTACATAACGATTTACGTCTTATCGTAATGCTATATAACGTTATACGTTATAACGCAATACTACATATCGTTATACGTTTTAACGTAATACTATATAACGTTATACGTTATATCGAAATGCTACATAACGTTATACTATATGACGTATTACCATATAATGTTATACGGTATATCGTAACACTACATAACGTTATACGCTATAACGTATTACCATATAACATTATACGTTATTACAAAATACTACATAACGTTATACGCTATAACGTAATACTACATAACGTTATACGTTATAACGTAATACTATATAACGTTGTACGTTATATGTTAATGCTACATAACTTTATACATTATATCGTAACGCTACATAACGTTATACGGTATATCGTAATGCTACATAACGTTATACGTTATAACGTAATACTACATAACGTTATACGTTATATCGTAATACTACATAACGTTAGACGTTATATCGTTATACTACATAACGTTATACGTTATATCGTAATGCTACATAACGTTATACTATATATCGTAGCACTACATAACGCTATACAGTATATCGTAATGCTACATAACGTTATACGTTATAACGTAATACGATATAACGTTATACGTTATAACGTAATACTATATAACGTTGTACTTTATATCGTAATGCTACATAACTTTATACATTATATCGTAACGCTACATGACGTTATACGTTAAATCGTAATACTACATAATGTTATACGTTATAACATAATACTACATAACTTTAAACGTCATAACGTAATACTACATAAAGTTATAAGTTATAACGTAATACTACATAAAGTTATAAGTTATAACGTAATACTATATAACGTTATACGTTATATCGTAATGCTACATAACGTTAGACGTTATATGGTTATACTACATAACGTTTTGCGTCATATCGTAATGCGACATAACGTTATACGTTATATCGTAATACTACATATCGTTATACCTTTTATCGTAATACTACATAACGTTATACGTTAAATCGTAATACTACATAATGTTATACGTTATAACATAATACTACAAAACGTTATTCATTATATCGTAACGCTACATAACGTTATACGGTATATCGTAATGCTACATAACGTTATACGTTATAACGTAATACTACATAACGTTATACGTTAAATCGTAATACTACATAATGTTATACGTTATAACATAATACTACATAACTTTAAACGTCATAACGTAATACTACATAAAGTTATAAGTTATAACGTAATACTACATGAAGTTATAAGTTATAACGTAATACTATATAACGTTATACGTTATATCGTAATGCTACATAACGTTAGACGTTATATGGTTATACTACATAACGTTTTGCGTCATATCGTAATGCTACATAACGTTATACGTTATATCGTAATACTACATATCGTTATACCTTTTATCGTAATACTACATAACGTTATACGTTAAATCGTAATACTACATAATGTTATACGTTATAACATAATACTACAAAACGTTAAACGTCATAACGTAATACTACATAAAGTTATAAGTTATAACGTAATACTATATAACGTTATACGTTATATCGTAAAGCTACATAACGTTAGACGTTATATGGTTATACTACATAACGTTTTGCGTCATATCGTAATGCTACATAACGTTATACGTTATATCGTATTACTACATATCGTTATACCTTTTAACGTAATACTATATTACGTTATACGTTATATCGATAGGCTACATAACGTTATACGATATGATGTATTACCACATAACGTTATACGGTATATCGTAATGGTACATAACGTTATACGTTATATCGAAATGCAACATAACGTTATACGATATAACGTATTACCAGATAACGTTATACGTTATATCGTAATGCTACATAACGTTATACATTATATCGTAACACTACATAACGTTATACGTAATAAAGTAATACGATATAACGTTATACGTTATATCGTAATGCTACATAACGTTATACGTTATAACGTAATACGATATAACGTTATACGTTATAACGCAATACTACATATCGTTATACGTTTTAACGTAATACTATATAACATTATACGTTATATCGAAATGCTACATAACATTATACGATATGACGTACTACCATATAATGTTATACGGTATATCGTAACACTACATAACGTTATACGCTATAACGTATTACCATATAACATTATACGTTATTACAAAATACTACATAACGTTATACGTTATAACGTAATACTACATAACGTTATACGTTATAACGTAATACTATATAACGTTGTACGTTATATCGTAATGCTACATAACTTTATACATTATATCGTAATGCTACATAACGTTATACTATATATCGTAGCACTACATAACGCTATACAGTATATCGTAATGCTACATAACGTTATACGTTATAACGTAATACGATATAACGTTTTACGTTATAACGTAATACTATATAACGTTGTACTTTATATCGTAATGCTACATAACTTTATACATTATATCGTAACGCTACATAACTTTATACATTATATCGTAACGCTACATAACGTTATACGGTATATCGTAATGCTACATAACGTTATACGTTATAACGTAATACGATATAACGTTATATGTTATAACGTAATACGATATAACGTTATACGTTATAACGTAATTCTACATAACGTTAGACGTTATATCGTTATACTACATAACGTTATACGTAATATCGTAATGCTACATAACGTTATACATTATATCGTAACACTACATAACGTTATACGGTATATCGTAATGCTACATAACGTTAGACGTTATATGGTTATACTACATGACGTTTTACGTCATATCGTAATGCTACATAACGTTATACGTTTTAACGTAATACTATATAACGTTATAAGTTATATCGAAATGCTACATAACGTTATAGGTTATAACGTATTTCGATAAAACGTTATACGTTATATCGTAATGCTACACAACGTTATACGTTATAACGTATTGCCATATAACGTTACACGTTATATCGTAACACTACATAACGTTATAAGTTATTACATAATACTACATAACGTTATCCGTTATAACGTAATACTACATGACGTTATACGTTATAACGTAATACTACATAAAGTTAAACGTCAAAACGTAATACTACATAAAGTTATAACTTATAACGTAATACTATATAACGTTATACGTTATATCGTAATGCTACATAACGTTAGACGTTATATGGTTATACTACATAACGATTTACGCCTTATCGTAATGCTATATAACGTTATACGTTATAACGCAATACTACATATCGTTATACGTTTTAACGTAATACTATATAACGTTATACGTTATATCGAAATGCTACATAACGTTATACTATATGACGTATTACCATATAATGTTATACGGTATATCGTAACACTACATAACGTTATACGCTATAACGTATTACCATATAACATTATACGTTATTACAAAATACTACATAACGTTATACGCTATAACGTAATACTACATAACGTTATACGTTATAACGTAATACTATATAACGTTGTACGTTATATGTTAATGCTACATAACTTTATACATTATATCGTAACGCTACATAACGTTATACGGTATATCGTAATGCTACATAACGTTATACGTTATAACGTAATACTACATAACGTTATACGTTATATCGTAATACTACATAACGTTAGACGCTATATCGTTATACTACATAACGTTATACGTTATATCGTAATGCTACATAACGTTATACTATATATCGTAGCACTACATAACGCTATACAGTATATCGTAATGCTACATAACGTTATACGTTATAACGTAATACGATATAACGTTATACGTTATAACGTAATACTATATAACGTTGTACTTTATATCGTAATGCTACATAACTTTATACATTATATCGTAACGCTACATGACGTTATACGGTATATCGTAATGCTACATAACGTTATACGTTATAACGTAATACGATATAACGTTATACGTTATAACGTAATATGATATAACGTTATTCGTTGTATCGTAATGCTATGTTATAAAGTATTACCATATAACGTTATACGTTATATCGTAACACTACATAACGTTATACGCTATAACGTATTACCATATAACATTATACCTTATTACAAAATACTATATAACGTTATACGTTATAACGAAATACTACATAACGTTATACGTTATAACGTAATACTATATAACGTTGTACGTTATATCGTAATGCTACATAACTTTATACATTATATCGTAACGCTACATAATGTTATACGGTATAACGTAATGCTACATAACGTGATACGTTATAACGTAATACGATATAACGTTATACGTTGTAACGTAATAGTACATAACGTTATACGTTATATCGTAATGTTACATAACGTTAGACGTTATATCGTTATACTACATAACATTATACGTTATATCGTAATCCTACATAACGTCATACATTATATCGTAACACTACATAACGTTATACGTTATAACGTATTACCATATAATATTATACGGTATATCGTAATGCTACATAACGTTGTACATTATAACGTAATACTACATAACGTTATACGTTAAATCGTAATACTACATAATGTGATACGTTATAACATAATACGATATAACGTTATACGTTATAACGTAATATGATATAACGTTATACGTTATATCGTAATGCTACATAACGTTATACGTTATAACGTAATACCATATAACGTTATACGTTATATCGTAATGCTACATAACGTTATACGTTATAACGTATTACCATATAACGTTATACGTTATATCGTAACACTACATAACGTTATACGCTATAACGTATTACCATATAACATTATACGTTATTACAAAATACTACATAACGTTATACGTTATAACGTAATACTACATAACGTTATACGTTTTAACGTAATACTACATAACGTTATACGTTATATCGTAATACTACATAACGTTATTCGTTATAACGTAATACTACATAACGTTATACGTTTTAACGTACTACTATATAACGATAAACCTTATATCGAAATGCTACATAACGTTATACGATATAACGTATTACCTTACAACATTATACGGTATATCGTAATGCTACATTACGTTATACATTATATCGCAATGCTACATAACGTTATACGTTATATCGTAATACTACATAACGTTAGACGTTATATCGTTATACTACATAACGTTATACGTTATATCGTAATGCTACATAACGTTATTCATTATATCGTAACACTACATAACGTTATACGTTATAACGTATTACCATATTACATTATACGGTATATCGTAATGCTACATAACGTTATACATTATCACGTAATACTACATAACGTTATACGTTATATCGTAATACTACATAACGTTAGACGTTATATCGTTATACTACATAACAATATACGGTATATCGTAATGCTACATAACGTTATTCATTATATAGTAACGCTACATAACGTTATACGGTATATCGTAATGCTACATAACGTTATACGTTATAACGTAATACTACATAACGTTATACGTTAAATCGTAATACTACATAAAGTTATAAGTTATAACGTAATACTACATAAAGTTATAAGTTATAACGTAATACTATATAACGTTATACGTTATATCGTAATGCTACATAACGATAGACGTTATATGGTTATACTACATAACGTTTTGCGTCATATCGTAATGCTACATAACGTTATACGTTATATCGTAATACTACATATCGTTATACCTTTTATCGTAATACTACATAACGTTATACGTTAAATCGTAATACTACATAATGTTATACGTTATAACATAATACTACATAACTTTAAACGTCATAACGTAATTCTACATAAAGTTATAAGTTATAACGTAATACTACATAAAGTTATAAGTTATAACGTAATACTATATAACGTTATACGTTATATCGTAATGCTACATAACGTTAGACGTTATATGGTTATACTACATAACGTTTTGCGTCATATCGTAATGCTACATAACGTTATACGTTATATCGTAATACTACATATCGTTATACCTTTTATCGTAATACTACATAACGTTATACGTTAAATCGTAATACTACATAATGTTATACGTTATAACATAATACTACATAACGTTAAACGTCATAACGTAATACTACATAAAGTTATAAGTTATAACGTAATACTATATAACGTTGTACGTTATATCGTAATGCTACATAACTTTATACATTATATCGTAACGCTACATAATGTTATACGGTATAACGTAATGCTACATAACGTTATACGTTATAACGTAATACGATATAACGTTATACGTTATAACGTAATACTACATAACGTTATACGTTATATCGTAATATTACATAACGTTAGACGTTATATCGTTATACTACATAACGTTATACGTTATATCGTAATGCTACATAACGTTATGCATTATATCGTAACACTACATAACGTTATACGTTATAACGTATTACCATATAACATTATACGGTATATCGTAATACTACATAACGTTGTACATTATAACGTAATACTACATAACGTTATACGTTAAATCGTAATACTACATAATGTGATACGTTATAACATAATACGATATAACGTTATACGTTATAACGTAATATGATATAACGTTATACGTTATATCGTAATGCTACATAACGTTATGCATTATATCGTAACACTACATAACGTTATACGTTATAACGTATTACCATATAACATTATACGGTATATCGTAATGCTACATAACGTTGTACATTATAACGTAATACTACATAACGTTATACGTTTTAACGTACTACTATATAACGATAAACCTTATATCGAAATGCTACATAACGTTATACGATATAACGTATTACCTTACAACATTATACGGTATATCGTAATGCTACATTACGTTATACATTATATCGCAATGCTACATAACGTTATACGTTATAACGTATTACCATATAACATTATACGGTATATCGTAATGCTACATAACGTTATTCATTATATCGTAACACTACATAACGTTATACGTTATAACGTATTACCATATTACATTATACGGTATATCGTAATGCTACATAACGTTATACATTATCACGTAATACTACATAACGTTATACGTTATATCGTAATACTACATAACGTTAGACGTTATATCGTTATACTACATAACAATATACGGTATATCGTAATGCTACATAACGTTATTCATTATATAGTAACGCTACATAACGTTATACGGTATATCGTAATGCTACATAACGTTATACGTTATAACGTAATACTACATAACGTTATACGTTAAATCGTAATACTACATAAAGTTATAAGTTATAACGTAATACTACATAAAGTTATAAGTTATAACGTAATACTATATAACGTTATACGTTATATCGTAATGCTACATAACGATAAACATTATATGGTTATACTACATAACGTTTTGCGTCATATCGTAATGCTACATAACGTTATACGTTATATCGTAATACTACATATCGTTATACCTTTTATCGTAATACTACATAACGTTATACGTTAAATCGTAATACTACATAATGTTATACGTTATAACATAATACTACATAACTTTAAACGTCATAACGTAATTCTACATAAAGTTATAAGTTATAACGTAATACTACATAAAGTTATAAGTTATAACGTAATACTATATAACGTTATACGTTATATCGTAATGCTACATAACGTTAGACGTTATATGGTTATACTACATAACGTTTTGCGTCATATCGTAATGCTACATAACGTTATACGTTATATCGTAATACTACATATCGTTATACCTTTTATCGTAATACTACATAACGTTATACGTTAAATCGTAATACTACATAATGTTATACGTTATAACATAATACTACATAACGTTAAACGTCATAACGTAATACTACATAAAGTTATAAGTTATAACGTAATACTATATAACGTTGTACGTTATATCGTAATGCTACATAACTTTATACATTATATCGTAACGCTACATAATGTTATACGGTATAACGTAATGCTACATAACGTTATACGTTATAACGTAATACGATATAACGTTATACGTTATAACGTAATACTACATAACGTTATACGTTATATCGTAATATTACATAACGTTAGACGTTATATCGTTATACTACATAACGTTATACGTTATATCGTAATGCTACATAACGTTATGCATTATATCGTAACACTACATAACGTTATACGTTATAACGTATTACCATATAACATTATACGGTATATCGTAATACTACATAACGTTGTACATTATAACGTAATACTACATAACGTTATACGTTAAATCGTAATACTACATAATGTGATACGTTATAACATAATACGATATAACGTTATACGTTATAACGTAATATGATATAACGTTATACGTTATATCGTAATGCTACTTAACGTTATGCATTATATCGTAACACTACATAACGTTATACGTTATAACGTATTACCATATAACATTATACGGTATATCGTAATGCTACATAACGTTGTACATTATAATGTAATACTACATAACGTTATACGTTAAATCGTAATACTACATAATGTGATACGTTATAACATAATACGATATAACGTTATACGTTATAACGTAATATGATATAACGTTATACGCTATATCGTAATGCTACATAACGTTATACGTTATAACGTATTACCATATAACGTTATACGTTATATCGTAACACCACGTAACGTTATACGCTATAACGTATTACCATATAACATTATACGTTATTACAAAATACTACATAACGTTATACGTTATAACGTAATACTACATAACGTTATACGTTTTAACGTAATACTACATAACGTTATACGTTATATCGTAATACTACATAACGTTATACGTTATATCGTAATACTACATAACGTTAGACGTTATATCGTTATACTACATAACGTTATACGTTATATCGTAATGCTACATAACGTTATTCATTATATCGTAACACTACATAACGTTATACGTTATAACGTATTACCATATAACATTATACGGTATATCGTAATGCTACATAACGTTATACATTATCACGTAATACTACATAAAGTTATACGTTATATCGTAATACTACATAACGTTAAACGTTATATCGTTATACTACATAACGTTATACGTTATATCGTAATGCTACATAACGTTAGTCATTATATCGTAACGCTACATAACGTTATACGGTATATCGTAATGCTACATAACGTTATACGTTATAACGTAATACGATATAACGTTATACGTTATAACGTAATACTACATAACGTTATACGTTATATCGTAATACTACATAACGTTAGACGTTATATCGTTATACTACATAACGTTATACGTTATATCGTAATGCTACATAACGTTATTCATTATGTCGTAACACTACATAACGTTATACTATATAACGTAATACTATATAACGTTATACGTTATATCGATAGGCTACATAACGTTATACGATATGACGTATTACCATATAACGTTATACGGTATATCGTAATGGTACATAACGTTATACGTTATATCGAAATGCAACATAACGTTATACGTTATATCGTATTGCTACATAACGTTATACGATATAATGTATTACCAGATAACGTTATACGTTATATCGTAATGCTACATAACGTTATACGTTATAACGTAATACTACATATCGTTATACGGTATATCGTAATACTACATAATGTTATACGTTATAACGTAATACTTCATAACGTTAAACGACATAACGTAATACTACATAAAGTTATAAGTTATGACGTAATACTATATAACGTTATACGTTATATCGTAATGCTACATAACGTTAGACGTTATATGGTTATACTACATGACGTTTTACGTCATATGGTAATGCTACATAACGTTATACGTTATATCGAAATGCTACATAACGTTATACGTTATATCGTATTGCTACATAACGTTATAGGATATAACGTATTACCATATAACATTATACGTTATTACGCAATACTACATAACGTTATAAGTTATTACATAATGCTACATAAAGTTATCCGCTATAACGTAATACTACATGACGTTATACGTTATAACGTAATACTACATAAAGTTAAACGTCAAACCGTAATACTACATAAAGTTATACCTTATAACGTAATACTATATAACGTTATACGTTATATCGTAATGCTACATAACGTTAGACGTTATATGGATATGCTACATAACGATTTACGTCATATCGTAATGCTATATAACGTTATACGTTATAACGCAATACTACATACCGTTATACGTTTTAACGTAATACTATATAACGTTATACGTTATATCGAAATGCTACATAACGTTATACGTTATACCGTATTGCTACATAACGTTATACGATATAACGTATTACCATATAACGTTAAACGTTATGACGTAATACTACATAACGTTATGCGTTATAACGTAATACTATATAACGTTATACGTTATAACGTATTACCATATAACGTTATGCGGTATATCGTAATGCTACATAAAGTTATACGTTGTATCGAATTGCTACATAACGTTATACGTTATATCGTAACACTACATAACGTTTTACGTTATAACGTATCACCATGTAACGCTATACAGTATATCGTAATGCTACATAACGTTATACGGTATATCGTAATGCTACATAACGTTATACGTTATAACGTAATACCACATAACGTTATACGTTATATCGTAATACTACATAACGTTATATCTTATAGCGTAATACTATATAACGTTATACGTTATATCGTAATGCTACATAACGTTATAAGTTATTACGTTATACTACATAAATATATCCGTTATAACGTAATACTACATAACGTTATACGTCATAACGTATTACCATATAACGATATACATTATATCGTAACACTACATAACGTTATACGTTATAACGTATTACCATATAACATTATACGTTACAACGTAATACTACATATCGTTATACGTTTTAACGTAATACCATATAACGTTATACGGAATATCGTAATGCTACATAACGTTATACGTTATATCGAGATGCTACATAACGTTATACGTTATATCGTATTCCTACATAACGTTATACGATATAACGTATTACCATATAACATTATACGTTATATCGTAATGCTACATAACGTTATACATTATAACGTAATACTACATAACGTTATACGTTATAACGTAGTACTACATAACGTTATACGTTATATGGTTATACTACATAACGTTTTACGTCATATCACAATGCTACATAACGTTATACGATATAACGTATTACCATGTAACATTATACGTTATATCGTAATGCTACATAACGTTATACATTATAACGTAATTCTACATAACGTTATACGTTATAACGTAATACTACATAACGTTATACGTTATAACGTAATACTACATAACGTTATGCGTTATATCGTAATGCTACATAGCGTTAGACGTTATATGGTTATACTACATAACGTTTTACGTCATATCACAATGCTACATAACGTTATACGTTATAACGTAATACTACATAACGTTATACGTTTTAACGTATTACTATATAACGATAAACCTTATATCGAAATGCTACATAACGTTATACGATATAACGTATTACCTTATAACATTATACGGTATATCGTAATGCTACATAACGTTATACATTATATCGCAATGCTACATAACGTTATACGTTATATCGTAATACGATATAACGTTGTACGTTATAACGTAATGCTACATAACGTTATACGTTATATCGTAATACTACATAACGTTATACCTCATAACGTAATACTGTATAACATTAAACGTTATAACGTAATACTACATAACGTTATACCTTATATCGAAATGATACATAACGTTATACGTTATATCGTATTACCATATAACATTATACGGTATATCGTAATGCTACATAACGTTGCACATTATAACGTAATACTACATAACGTTATACGTTAAATCGTAATACTACATAATGTGATACGTTATAACATAATACGATATAACGTTATTCGTTATAACGTAATATGATATAACGTTATACGTTATATCGTAATGCTACATAACGTTATACGTTATAACGTATTACCATATAACGTTATACGTTATATCGTAACACTACATAACGTTATACGCTATAACGTATTACCATATAACATTATACGTTATTACAAAATACTACATAACGTTATACATTATAACGTAATACTACATAACGTTATACGTTAAATCGTAATACTACATAATGATATACGTTATAACATAATACTACATAACGTTAAACGTTATAACGTAATGCTACATAAAGTTATAAGTTATAACGTAGTACTATATTACGTTATACGTTATATCGTAATGCTACATAACGTTAGACGTTATCTGGTTATACTACATAACGTTTTACGTCATATCGTAATGCTACATAACGTTATACGTTATATCGTAATACTACATATCGTTATACCTTTTAACGTAATACTATATAACGTTATACGTTATATCGATATGCTACATAACGTTATACGATATGACGTATTACCATATAACGTTATACGGTATATCGTAATGGTACATAACGTTATACGTTATATCGAAATGCTACATAACGTTATACGTTATATCGTATTGCTACATAACGTTATACGATATAACGTATTACCAGATAACATTATACGTTATTACGCAATACTACATAACGTTATACGTTATAACGCAATACTACATAACGTTATACGTAATAAAGTAATACGATATAACGTTATACGTGATATCGCAATGCTACATAACGTTATACGTTATAACGTAATACTACATATCGTTATACGTTATATCGTAATACTACATAATGTTATACGTTATAACGTAATACTTCATAACGTTAAACGACATAACGTAATACTACATAAAGTTATAAGTTATAACGAGATACTATATAACTTTATACGTTATATCGTAATGCTACATAGCGTTATACGTTATAACGTATTACCATATAACATTATACGTTATTACAAAATACTACATAACGTTATACGATATAACGTAATACTAAATAACGTTATACGTTATAACGTAATACTATATAACGTTGTACGTTATATCGTAATGCTACATAACTTTATACATTATATCGTAATGCTACATAACGTGATACGGTATATCGTAATGATACATAACGTTATACGTTATAACGTAATACGATATAACGTTATAAGTTATAACGTAATACTACATAACGTTATACGTTATATCGTAATACTACATAACGTTAGACGTTATATCGTTATACTACATAACGTTATACGTTATATCGTAATGCTACATAACGTTATACATTATATCGTAACACTACATAACGTTATACGTTATAACATATTACCATATAACATCATACGGTATATCGTAATGCTACATAACGTTATACATTATAACGTAATACTACATAACGTTATACGTTAAATCGTAATACTACATAATGTTATACGTTATAACATAATACTACATAACGTTAAACGTCATAGCGTAATACTACATAAAGTTATAAGTTATAACGTAATACTATATAACGTTATACGTTATATCGTAATGCTACATAACGTTAGACGTTATATGGTTCTACTACATAACGTTTTACGTCATATCGTAATGCTACATAACGTTATACGTTATATCGTAATACTACATATCGTTATACCTTTTAACGTAATACTATATAACGTTATACGTTATATCTATATGCTACATAACGTTATACGATATGACGTATTACCATATAACGTTATACGGTATATCGTAATACTACATAACGTTATACGTTATAACGTAATACTACATATCGTTATACGTTTTAACGTAATACTAAATAACGTTATACGTTATATCGTAATGCTACATAACGTTATAAGTTATTACGTAATACTACATTACGTTATCCGTTATATCGTAATACTACATAACGTTATACGTTATAACGTAATACTATATAACGTTGTACGTTATATCGTAAAGCTACATAACCGTATACATTATATTGTAATGCTATATAACGTTATACGCTATGTCGTAATGCTACATAACGTTATACGTTATAACGTAATACGTTATAACGTTATACGTTATATCGTAATGCTACATAACGTTATAGGTTATTACATAATACTACATTACGTTATCCGTTATAACGTAATACTACATAACGTTATACTTTATAATGTAATACTACATAACGTTAAACGTCATAACGTAATACTACATAAAGTTATACGTTATAGCGTAATGCTATATAACGTTGTACTTTATATAGTAATGCTACATAATGTTAGACGTTATATGGTTATACTACATAACGTTTTACGTCATATCGTAATGCTACATAACGTTATACGTTTTAACGTAATACTATATAACGTTATACGTTATATCGAAATGCTACATAACGTTATACGTTATAACGTAATTCGATATAACGTTATACGTTATATCGTAATGCTACACAACGTTATACGTTATAACGTAATACCATATAACGTTATACGTTATATCGTAATGCTACACAACGTTATACGTTATAACGTAATACCATATAACGTTATACGTTATATCGTAACACTACATAACGTTATAGGTTATTACATAATACTACATAACGTTATCCTTTCTAACGTAATACTACATGACGTTATACGTTATAACGTAATACTACATAAAGTTAAACGTCAAAACGTAATACTACATAAAGTTATACCTTATATCGTAATACTATATAACGTTATACGTTATATCGTAATGCTACATATCGTTAGACGTTATATGGTTATACTACATAACGATTTACGTCATATCGAAATGCTATATAACGTTATACGTTATAACGCAATACTACATATCGTTATACGTTTTAATATAATACTATATAACGTTATACGTTATATCTATATGCTACATAACGTTATACGATATGACGTATTACCATATAACGTTATACGGTATATCGTAATACTACATAACGTTATACGTTATAACGTAATACTACATATCGTTATACGTTTTAACGTAATACTAAATAACGTTATACGTTATATCGTAATGCTACATAACGTTATAAGTTATTACGTAATACTACATTACGTTATCCGTTATATCGTAATACTACATAACGTTATACGTTATAACGTAATACTATATAACGTTATACGTTATATCGAAATGCTACATAACGTTATACGTTATAACGTAATTCGATATAACGTTATACGTTATATCGTAATGCTACACAACGTTATACGTTATAACGTAATACCATATAACGTTATACGTTATATCGTAACACTACATAACGTTATAGGTTATTACATAATACTACATAACGTTATCCTTTATAACGTAATACTACATGACGTTATACGTTATAACGTAATACTACATAAAGTTAAACGTCAAAACGTAATACTACATAAAGTTATACCTTATATCGTAATACTATATAACGTTATACGTTATATCGTAATGCTACATATCGTTAGACGTTATATGGTTATACTACATAACGATTTACGTCATATCGTAATGCTATATAACGTTATACGTTATAACGCAATACTACATATCGTTATACGTTTTAACATAATACTATATAACGTTATACGTTATATCGAAATGCTACATAACGTTATACGTTATACCGTATTGCTACATAACGTTATACGGTATAACGTATTACCATATAACGTTATACGTTATTACGCAATACTACATAACGTTATACGTTATAACGTAATACTACATAACGTTATACCTTATAACGTAATACGATATAACGTTATACGATATATCGTAATGCTACATAACGTTATACTTTATAACGTATTACCATATAATGTTATACGTTATATCGTAACACTACATAACGTTATACGCTATAACGTATTACCATATAACATTTTACGGTATATCGTAATGCTACATAACGTTATACGTTATTACGCAATATTACATAAAGTTATACGTTATATCGTAATGCTACATAACGTTAGACGTTATATGGTTATACTACATAACGTTTTACGTCATATCGTAATGCTACATGACGTTATACGTTATATCGTAATACTACATATCGTTATACCTTTTAACGTAATACTATATAACGTTATACGTTATATCGAAATGCGACATAACGTTATACGATATAACGTATTACCTTATAACGTTATACGGTATATCGTAATGCTACATAACGTTATACGTTATATCGAAATACTACATAACGTTATACGTTATATCGTATTCCTACATAACGTTATACGATATAAAGTATTGCCATATAGCATTATACGTTATTACGCAATACTACAATACGTTATACGTTATAACGTAATACCACATAACGTTATGCGTTATAACGTTATACTACATATGGTAATACGTTATATCGTAATACTACATAATGTTATACGTTATAACGTAATACTTCATAACGTTAAACGTCATAACGTAATACTACATAAAGTTATAAGTTATAACGTAATACTATATAACGTTATACGTTATATCGTAATGCTACATAACGTTAGATGTTATATGGTTATACTACATGACGTTTTACGTCATATCGTAATGCTACATAACGTTATACGTTATATCGAAATGGTACATAACGTTATACGTAATATCGTATTGCTACATAACGTTATAGGATATAACGTATTACCATATAACATTATACGTTATTACGCAATACTACATAACGTTATACGTCATATCGTAATACTACATAACGTTAGACGTTATATCGTTATACTACATAACGTTATACGTTATAACGTAATTCGATATAACGTTATACGATATAACGTAATACTATATAACGTTGTACGTTATATCGTAATGCTACATCACTTTATACATTATATCGTAACGCTACATGACGTTATACGGTATATCGTAATGCTACATAACGTTGTACGTTATAACGTAATACGATATAACGTTATACGTTATAACGTAATATGATATAACGTTATACGTTATATCGTAATGCTATGTTATAAAGTATTACCATATAACGTTATACGTTATATCGTAACACTACATAACGTTATACGCTATAACGTATTACCATATAACATTATACCTTATTACAAAATACTACATAACGTTATACGTTATAACGAAATACTACATAACGTTATACGTTATAACGTAATACTATATAACGTTGTACGTTATATCGTAATGCTACATAACTTTATACATTATATCGTAACGCTACATAATGTTATACGGTATAACGTAATGCTACATAACGTTATACGTTATAACGTAATACTACATAAAGTTATCCGATATAACGTAATACTATATAACGTTATACGTTATATCGAAATGCTACATAACGTATTACGTTATAACGTATCACCATATAACGCTATACAGTATATCGTAATGCTACATAACGTTATACGGTATATCGTAATGCTACATAACGTTATACGTTATATCGTAACACTACATAACGTATTACGTTATAACGTATCACCATATAACGCTATACAGTATATCGTAATGCTACATAACGTTATACGGTATATCGTAATGCTACATAACGTTATACGTTATAACGTAATACCACATAACGTTATAGGTTATATCGTAATACTACATAGCGTTATATCTTATAGCGTAATACTATATAACGTTATACGTTATATCGTAATGCTACATAACGTTATAAGTTATTACGTTATACTACATAAATATATCCGTTATAACGTAATACTACATAACGTTATACGTCACAACGTATTACCATATAACGATATACATTATATCGTAACACCTCATAACGTTATACGTTATAACGTATTACCATATAACATTATACGGTATATCGTAATGCTACATAACGTTATACATTATAACGTAATACTACATAACGTTATACGTTATAACGTAATACAACATAACGTTATACGTTATATCGTAATGCTACATAACGTTAGACGTTATATGGCTATACTACATAACGTTTTACGTCATATCACAATGCTACATAACGTTATACGATATAACGTATTACCATATAACATTATACGTTATATCGTAATGCTACATAACGTTATACATTATAACGTAATACTACATAACGTTATACATTATAACGTAATACTACATAACGTTATTCGTTATAACGTAATACTACATAACGTTAGACGTTATATGGTTATACTACATAACGTTATACGTCATATCACAATGCTACATAACGTTATACGATATAACGTATTACCATATAACATAATACGTTATATCGTAATGCTACATAACGTTATACATTATAACGTAATACTACATAACGTTATACGTTATAACGTAATACTACATAACGTTATTCGTTATAACGTAATACTACATAACGTTATACGTTTTAACGTATTACTATATAACGATAAACCTTATATCGAAATGATACATAACGTTATACGTTATAACGTATTACCATATAACATTATACGGTATATCGTAATGCTACATAACGTTGTACATTATAACGTAATACTACATAACGATATACGTTAAATCGTAATACTACATAATGTGATACGTTATAACATAATACGATATAACGTTATACGTTATAACGTAATATGATATAACGTTATACGTTATATCGTAATGCTACATAACGTTATACGTTATAACGTATTACCATATAATGTTATACGTTATATCGTAACACTACATAACGTTATACGCTATAACGTATTACCATATAACATTATACGTTATTACAAAATACTACATAACGTTATACGTTATAACGTGATACTACATAACGTTATACATTATATCGTAACACTACATAACGTTATACGGTATATCGTAATGCTACATAACGTTATACGTTATAACGTAATACGATATAACGTTATACGTTATAACGTAATACTATATAACGTTGTACGTTATATCGTAATACTACATAACGTTAAACGTCATAACGTAATACTACATAAAGTTATAAGTTATAACGTAATACTATATAACGTTATACGTTATATCGTAATGCTACATAACGTTAGACGTTACATGGTTATACTACATGACGTTTTACGTCATATCGTAATGCTACATAACGTTATACGTTATATCGAAATGCTACATAACGTTATACGATATAACGTATTACCATATAACTTTATACGTTATTACGCAATACTACATAACATTATACGTTATAACGTAATACTACATAAGGTTATAAGTTATTACATAATACTACATAACGTTATCCTTTATAACGTAATACTACATGACGTTATACGTTATAACGTAATACTACATAAAGTTAAACGTCAAAACGTAATACTACATAAAGTTATACCTTATATCGTAATACTATATAACGTTATACGTTATATCGTAATGCTACATAAGGTTAGACGTTATATGGTTATACTACATAACGATTTACGTCATATCGTAATGCTATATAACGTTATACGTTTTAACGTAATTCGATATAACGTTATACGTTATATCGTAATGCTACACAACGTTATACGTTATAACGTATTACCATATAACGTTATACGTTATATCGTAACACTACATAACGTTATAAGTTATTACATAATACTACATAACGTTATCCTTTATAACGTAATACTACATGACGTTATACGTTGTAACGTAATACTACATAAAGTTAAACGTCAAAACGTAATACTACATAAAGTTATACCTTATATGGTAATACTATATAACGTTATACGTTATATCGTAATGCTACATAAGGTTAGACGTTATATGGTTATACTACATAACGTTATACGTTGTATCGAATTGCTACATAACGTTATACGTTATATCGTAACACTACATAACGTTTTACGTTATAACGTATCACCATATAACGCTATACAGTATATCGTAATGCTACATAGCGTTATACGGTATATCGTAATGCTACATAACGTTATACGTTATAACGTAATACCACATAACGTTATACGTTATATCGTAATACTACATAACGTTATATCTTATAGCGTAATACTATATAACGTTATACGTTATATCGTGATGCTACATAACGTTATAAGTTATTACGTAATACTACATAAATATATCCGTTATAACGTAATACTACATAACGTTATACGTCATAACGTATTACCATATAACGATATACATTATATCGTAACACTACATAACGTTATACGTTATAACGTATTACCATATAACATTATACGGTATATCACAATGCAACATAACGTTATACGTTGTATCGAATTGCTACATAACGTTATACGTTATATCGTAACACTACATAACGTTTTACGTTATAACGTATCACCATATAACGCTATACAGTATATCGTAATGCTACATAGCGTTATACGGTATATCGTAATGCTACATAACGTTATACGTTATAACGTAATACCACATAACGTTATACGTTATATCGTAATACTACATAACGTTATATCTTATAGCGTAATACTATATAACGTTATACGTTATATCGTGACGCTACATAACGTTATAAGTTATTACGTAATACTACATAAATATATCCGTTATAACGTAATACTACATAACGTTATACGTCATAACGTATTACCATATAACATTATACGGTATATCACAATGCAACATAACGTTATACGTTGTATCGAATTGCTACATAACGTTATACATTATATCGTAACACTACATAACGTTATACGTTATAACGTATTACCATATAACATTATACGGTATATCGTAATGCTACATAACGTTATACGTTATTATGCAATATTACATAAAGTTATACGTTAAATCGTAATACTACATAACGTTGTACGTCATAACGTAATACTACATAACGTTAAACGTCATAACGTAATACTACATAAAGTTATACCTTATAACGCAATACTATATATCGTTATATGTTATAACGTATTACCATATAACATTATACGTTATTACGCAATACTACATAACGTTATACGTTATTACGCAATATTACATAACGTTATACGTAATATCGTAATACTACATAAATATATCCGTTATAACGTAATACTACATAACGTTATACGTCATAACGTATTACCATATAACGATATACATTATATCGTAACACTACATAACGTTATACGTTATAACGTATTACCATATAACATTATACGGTATATCGTAATGCTACATAACGTTATACGTTATTACGCAATATTACATAACGTTATACGTAATAACGTAATACTACATAACGTTATACGTTATATTGTAATGCTACATAACGTTAAACGTTATAACGTATTACCATATAACGCTATACGGTATATCGTAATGCTACATAACGTTATACGTTATAGCGTAATACTACATAACGTTATACGTTATAACGTAATACTACATAACGTTATACGTTATAACGTAATACTACATAACGTTATACGTTATAGCGTAATACTATATAATGTTATACGCTATATCGTAATGCTATATAACGTTATTCGTTATATCGTTATGCTACATAACGTTATACGTTATATCGTAATGCTACATAACGTTTTACGTTATAACGTAATACTATATAAAGTTATACGGTATATCGTAATGCTACATAACGTCTTACGTTATAACGTAATACTACATAACGTTATACTTTATAACGTAATTCTACATAACGTCATACGTTATAACGTAATACTACATAACGTTATACGTTACAACGTATTACTACATAACGTCAACCGTTATAGCGTAATACTATATAACGTTATACGCCATATCGTAATACTATATAACGTTATACGCTATATCGCAATGCTACATAACGTTATACGTTATAACGTAATACTACATATCGTTATACGCTATAACGTAAGACTACATAACGTTATACGTTATAACGTAATACTACGTAACGTTATACGTTATAACGTAATACTATATAACGTTATACGTTATAACGTAATACTACATAACGTTATACGTTATAACGTAATTCTATATAACGTCATACGTTATAACGTAATACTACATAACGTTATATGTTATAACGTAATACTATATAACGTTATACGTTATAACGTAATTCTACATAACGTCATACGTTATAACGTAAGACTACGTAACGTTATACGTTACAACGTATTACTACATAACGTCATCCGTTATAGCGTAATACTATATAACGTTATACGCTATATCGTAATGCTACATAACGTTATACGTTATAACGTAATACTACATAACGTTATACGTTATAACGTAATTCTACATAACGTCATACGTTATAACGTAATACTACATAACGTTATACGTTATAACGTAATACTACATAACGTTATATGTTATAACGTAATACTATATAACGTTATACGCTATATCATAATGGTACATAACGTTATACGTTATAACGTAATACTACATAACGTTATGCGTTATAACGTAATACTTTATAACGCTATTCGTTATATCGTTATGCTACATAACGTTATACGTTATAACGTAATACTACATAACATTATATGTTATTACGTAATTCTACATAACGCTATACGTTATAACGTAATTCTACATAACGCTATACGTTATAACGTAATACTACATAACGTTATACGTTATAACGTAATACTATATAACGTTATACGTTATAACGTAATACTACATAACGTTATACGTTATAACGTAATACTACATAACGTTATACGTTATAACGTAATTCTACATAACGCTATACGTTATAACGTAATACTACATAACGTTATACGTTATAACGTAATACTACATAACGTTATACGTTATAACGTAATACTACATAACGTTATACGTTATAGCGTAATACTATATAATGTTATACGCTATATCGTAATGCTATATAACGTTATTCGTTATATCGTTATGCTACATAACGTTATACGTTATATCGTAATGCTACATAACGTTTTACGTTATAACGTAATACTATATAAAGTTATACGGTATATCGTAATGCTACATAACGTCTTACGTTATAACGTAATACTACATAACGTTATACTTTATAACGTAATTCTACATAACGTCATACGTTATAACGTAATACTACATAACGTTATACGTTACAACGTATTACTACATAACGTCAACCGTTATAGCGTAATACTATATAACGTTATACGCCATATCGTAATACTATATAACGTTATACGCTATATCGCAATGCTACATAACGTTATACGTTATAACGTAATACTACATATCGTTATACGCTATAACGTAAGACTACATAACGTTATACGTTATAACGTAATACTACGTAACGTTATACGTTATAACGTAATTCTACATAACGTCATACGTTATAACGTAATACTACATAACGTTATACGTTATAACGTAATACTACATAACGTTATATGTTATAACGTAATACTATATAACGTTATACGCTATATCATAATGCTACATAACGTTATACGTTATAACGTAATACTACATAACGTTATGCGTTATAACGTAATACTTTATAACGCTATTCGTTATATCGTTATGCTACATAACGTTATACGTTATAACGTAATACTACATAACATTATATGTTATTACGTAATTCTACATAACGCTATACGTTATAACGTAATTCTACATAACGCTATACGTTATAACGTAATACTACATAACGTTATACGTTATAACGTATTACCATATAACGTTATACGTTATAACGTAATACTACATATCGTTATACGTTTTAATGTAATACTAAATAACGTTATACGTTATATCGTAACGCTACATAACGTTATACATTATATCGCAATGCTACATAACGTTATACGTTATAACGTAATACTACATAACGTTATACCTCATAACGTAATACTATATAACATTAAACGTTATAACGTAATACTACATAACGATATACCTTCTATCGAAATGATACATAACGTTATACGAAATAACGTATCACCATATAACGTTATACGGTATATCGTAATGCTACATAACGTTAAACGTTAAAACGTAATACTAGATAACGTTATACCTTATATCGAAATGATACATAACGCTATACGACATAACGTATTACCATATAACGTTATACGGTATATCGTAATGCTACATAACGTTATACGTTATGTCGAGATGCTACATAACGTTATACGTTATATCCTATTCCCACATAACCTTATACGATATAACGTATTACCATATAACATTATACGTTATATCGTAATGCTACATAACGTTATACGTTATAACGTAATACTACATAACGTTATATGTTAAATCGTAATACTACATAACGTTACACTTTATAACGTAATACTACATAACGTTAAACGTCATAACGTAATACTACATAAAGTTATACGTTATAACGTAATGCTATATAACGTTGTACGTTATATAGTAATGCTACATAATGTTAGACGTTATATGGTTATACTACATAACGTTTTACGTCATATCGTAATGCTACATAACGTTATACGTTTTAACGTAATACTATATAACGTTATACGTTATATCGAAATGCTACATAACGTTATACGTTATACCGTATTGCTATATAACGTTAAACGATATAACGTATTACCATATAACGTTATACGTTATTACGCAATACTACATAACGTTATACGTTATAACGTAATACTACATAACGTTATACCTTATAACGTAATACGATATAACGTTATACGATATATCGTAATGCTACATAACGTTATACTTTATAACGTATTACCATATAACGTTATACGTTATATCGTAACACTACATAACGTTATACGCTATAACGTATTACCATATAACATTATACGGCATATCGTAATGCTACATAACGTTATACGTTATAACGTAATACCATATAACGTTATACGGTATATCACAATGCAACATAACGATATACGTTATATCGTAATACTATATAACGTAAAACGTTATAACGTAATACTACATAACGTTATGCGTTATAACGTAATACCATATAACGTTACACGTTATAACGTATTACCATATAACGTTATACGGTATATCGTAATGCTACATAACGTTATACGTTATAACGTAATACCACATAACGTTATACGTTATATCGTAATACTACATAACGTTATATCTTATAGCGTAATACTATATAACGTTATACGTTATATCGTAATGCTACATATCGTTATAAGTTATTACGTAATGCTACATAAATATATCCGTTATAACGTAATACTACATAACGTTATACGTCGTAACGTATTACCATATAACGATATACATTATGTCGTAACACTACATAACGTTATACGTTATAACGTATTACCATATAACATTATACGGTATATCGTAATGCTACATAACGTTATACGTTATTACGCAATACTACATAACGTTATCCGTTATAACGTAATACTACATAACGTTATACGTTATAACCTAATGCTACATAACGTTATAAGTTATTACGTAATACTACATTACGTTATCCGTTATAGCGTAATACTATATAACGTTATACGTTAAATCGTAATACTACATAACGTTATACGATATAACGTATTACCATATAAAATTATACGGTGTATCGTAATGCTACATAAACGTTATACGTTATATCGAAATGCTACATAACGTTATACGTTATATCGTATTGCTACATAACGTTATACGTTTTAACGTAATACTATATAACGTTATACGTTATATCGTAATGCTACGTAACGTTATACGTTATATCGTATTGCTACATAACGTTATACGATATAACGTATTACCATATAACATTATACGTTATTACGCAATACTACATAACGTTATACGTCATAACGTAATACTACATAACGTTATACGTTATATCGTAATGCTACGTTACGTTATACGTTATATCGGTATGCTACATAACGTTATACGTTTTGACGTAATACTATATAACGTTATACGTTATATCGAAATGCTACCAAACGTTATACGTTGTATCGTAACACTACATAACGTTATACGTTATAACGTAATACGATATAACGTTATACGTTATATCGCAATGCTACATAACGTTATACGTTATATCGCAATGCTACATAACGTTGTACGTTATAACGAAATTCTACATAACGTTATACGTTTTAACGTAATACTATATAACGTTATACGTTATAACGTAATATTATCTAACGTTATGCGTTATATCGCAATGCTACATAACGTTATACGTTATAACGAAATACTACATAACGTTATACGTTTTGACGTAATACTATATAACGTTGTACGTTATAACGAAATTCTACATAACGTTATACGTTATATCGCAATGCTACATAACGTTGTACGTTATATCGTATTGCTACATAACGTTATACGTTTTAACGTAATACTATATAACATTATACGTTATACTGTAATACTACATAACGTTATGCGTTATATCGAAATGCTACATAACGTTATACGATATAACGAATTACCATATAACGTTATACGGTATATCGTAATGCTACATAATGTTATACGTTATATCGTATCACTACATAACGTTATACGTTATAACGTAATACTACATAACGTTATACGTTATAACGGAATGTGATTTAACGTTATGCGTTATATCGCAATGCTACATAACGTTATACGTTATAACGAAATACTACATAACGTTATACGTTTTGACGTAATACTATATAACGTTATACGTTATATCGAAATGCTACCAAACGTTATACGTTGTATCGTAACACTACATAACGTTATACGTTATAACGTAATACGATATAACGTTATACGTTATATCGCAATGCTACATAACGTTATACGTTATATCGCAATGCTACATAACGTTGTACGTTATAACGAAATTCTACATAACGTTATACGTTTTAACGTAATACTATATAACGTTATACGTTATAACGTAATATTATCTAACGTTATGCGTTATATCGCAATGCTACATAACGTTATACGTTATAACGTAATACTATATAACGTTTTACGATATATCGTAGTGCTATATAACTTTATACCTTATATCGTAATGCTACATAACGCTATACGTTACAACGTAATGCGATATAACGTTATACGTTATATCGTAATGGTACATAACGTTATACGTTATATCGTAACACTACATAACGTTACACGTTATAACGTAATACTACATAACGTTATACGTTATAACGTAATACGATATAACGTTATACGTTATATCGCAATGCTACATAACGTTATACGTTATAACGAATTACTACATAACGTTACACGTTTTAACGTAATACTATATAACGTTATACGTTATATCGAAATGCTACCTAACGTTATACGTTATATCGTAACACTACATAACGTTATACGTTATAACGTATTACAATATAACGTTATACGATATATCGTAATGCTACATAACGTTATACGTTATATCGTATTGCTACATAACGTTATACGATATAACGTATTACCATATAACGTTATACGGTATATCACAATGCTACATAACGTTATACGTTATATCGTAATGCTGCGTAACGTTATCCGTTATAACGTAATACGATATAACGTTATACGTTATATCGTAATGCTACATAACGGAATACGTTATAACGTAATGCTACATTACGTTATACGTTATATCGGTATACTACATAACTTTATACGTTATATCGTATTCCTACATAAGGCTATACGATATAACGTATTACCATATAACATTATACGTTATTACGCAATACTACATAACGTTATACGTTACAACGTTATACTACATAACGTTATCCGTTATAACGTAATACTACATAACGTTGTACGTAATACCGTATTAACATATAACTTATACGATATATCGTTATGCTACATAACGTTATACGTTATATCGTAATGCTACATATCGTTATACGTTATATCGTAATGCTACATAATGTTATACGTTATATCGTAACACTACATAACGTTATACGTTATAACGTAATACTACATAACGTTATACGTTTTGACGTAATACTATATAACGTTATACGTTATATCGAAATGCTACATAACGTTATACGATATAACGAATTACCATATAACGTTATACGGTATATCGCAATGCTACATAACCGTTATAAGTTATATCGAAATGCTACATAATGTTATACGTTATATCGTATTGCTACATAACGTTATACGTTTTAACGCAATACTATATAACATTATACGTTATATCGTAATGCTACATAACGTTATGCGTTATATCGAAATGCTACATATCGTTATACGATATAACGAATTACCATATAACGTTATACGGTATATCGTAATGCTACATAATGTTATACGTTATATCGTAACACTACATAACGTTATACGTTATAACGTAATACTACATAACGTTATACGTTATAACGGAATGTGATTTAACGTTATGCGTTATATCGCAATGCTACATAACGTTATACGTTATAACGAAATACTACATAACGTTATACGTTTTGACGTAATACTATATAACGTTATGCGTTATATCGCAATGCTACATAACGTTATACGTTATAACGAAATACTACATAACGTTATACGTTTTGACGTAATACTATATAAAGTTATACGTTATATCGAAATGCTACCAAACGTTATACGTTATATCGTAACACTACATAACGTTATACGTTATAACGTAATACGATATAACGTTATACGTTATATCGCAATGCTACATAACGCTATACGTTATATCGTTATGCTACATAACGTTATACGTTATAACGAAATACTACATAACGTTATACGTTTTGACGTAATACTATCTAACGTTATACGTTATATCGAAATGCTACCAAACGTTATACGTTATATCGTAACACTACATAACGTTGTACGTTATAACGTAATACGGTATAACGTTATACGTTATATCGCAATGCTACATAACGCTATACGTTATATCGTTATGCTACATAACGTTATACGCTATAACGTAATACTACATAACGTTATACGTTATAACGTATTACCATATAACGTTATACGTTATATCGCAATGCTACATAACGTTATACGTTATAACCAAATTCTACATAACGTTATACGTTTTAACGTAATACTATATAACGTTATACGTTATAACGAAATACTACATAACGTTATACGTTTTGACGTAATACTATCTAACGTTATACGTTATATCGAAATGCTACCAAACGTTATACGTTATATCGTAACACTACATAACGTTGTACGTTATAACGTAATACGGTATAACGTTATACGTTATATCGCAATGCTACATAACGCTATACGTTATATCGTTATGCTACATAACGTTATACGCTATAACGTAATACTACATAACGTTATACGTTATAACGTATTACCATATAACGTTATACGTTATATCGCAATGCTACATAACGTTATACGTTTTAACGTAATACTATATAACGTTATATGTTATATCGAAATGCTACATAACGTTCTACGATATAACGTATTACCATATAACGTTATACGGTATATCGTCGTGCTACATAATGTTATACGTTATAACGTAATACTACATAACGTTATACGTTATAACGTAATACGATATAACGTTATACGTTATATCGCAATGCTACATAACGTTATACGTTATAACGAAATACTACATAGCGTTATACGTTTTAACGAAATACTACATAGGGTTATACGTTTTAACGTAATACTATATAATATTATACGTTATATCGTAATAGTACATAACGTTATACCTTATAACGCAATACTATATGACGTTAAACGATATAACGTAATACTACATAACGTTATACCTTATATCGAAATGCTACATAACGTTATACGATATAACGTATGACCATATAACGTTATACGTTATATCGCTATGCCACATAACGTTATACGTTATAACGTAATACGATATAACGTTATACGTTATATCGCAATGCTACATAACGTTATACGTTATAACGAAATACTACATAGCGTTATACGTTTTAACGAAATACTACATAGCGTTATACGTTTTAACGTAAAACTATATAATATTATACGTTATATCGTAATACTACATATCGTTATAAGTTATAACGTAATACTATATAACGTTGTACGTTATATCGTAATGCTACATAACGTTATACGTTATATCGTAATGCTACATAACGCTATACAGTATATCGGAATGCTACATAACGATATACGTTGTAACGCAATACTACATAACGTTATACGTTATAACGTAGTACTATATAACGTTTTACGATATATCGTAGTGCTACATAACTTTATACCTTATATCGTAATGCTACATAACCCTATACGTTATAACGTAATGCGATATAACGTTATACGTTATATCGTAATGGTACATAACGTTATACGTTATATCGTAACACTACATAACGTTACACGTTATAACGTAATACTACATAACGTTATACGTTATAACGTAATACGATATAACGTTATACGTTATATCGCAATGCTACATAACGTTATACGTTATAACGAAATACTACATAACGTTACACGTTTTAACGTAATACTATATAACGTTATACGTTATATCGAAATGCTACCTAACGTTATACGTTATATCGTAACACTACATAACGTTATACGTTATAACGTATTACCATATAACGTTATACGATATATCGTAATGCTACATAACGTTATACGTTATATCGTAACACTACATAACGTTATACGTTCTAACGTATTACCATATAACATTATACGGTATATCGTAATGCTACCTATCGTTATACGTTATAACGTAATATTACATAACGTTATACAATAAATCGTAATACTACATATCGTTATACGTTTTTACGTAATACTATATAACGTTATACGTTATATCGAAATGCTACATAACGTTATACGATATAACGTATTACCATATAACGTATAACGTTATATCGTATTGCTACATAACGTTATACGATATAACGTATTACCATATAACGTTATACGGTATATCGCAATACTACATAACGTTATACGTCATAACGTATTACTACATAACGTTAAACGTAATATCGTAATGCTACATTACGTTATACGTTATATCGGTATGCTACATAACGATATACGTTATTACGTAATACTGCAAAACGTTATCCGTTATAACGTAATACTACATAACGTTATACGTTATAACGTAATGCTGATAAGGTTATACGTTATATCGTAATACTACATAAAGTTATACGTTATATCGGCGTGCGACATAACGTTATACGTTATAACGTAATATTAGATAACTTTATACATTAAATTGTAATACTACATATCGTTATACGTTTTATCGTAATACTATATAACGTTATACGTTATATCGAAATGCTACATAACGTTATACGATATAACGTATTACCATATAACGTTATACGTTATATCGTAATGCTACATAACGTTATACATTATAACGTAATACTATATAACGTTATACGTTATATCGTAATGCTACATAACGTTATACGTTATATCGTAACACAACATAACGTTATACGTTATAACGTATTACCATATAACATTATACGTTATTACGCAATACTACATAACGTTATACGTTACAACGTAATACTACATAACGTTATCCGTTATAACGTAATACTACATAACGTTGTACGTTATACCGTATTAACATAAAACTTATACGATATATCGTTATGCTACATAACGTTATACGTTATATCGTAATGCTACATATCGTTATACGTTATATCGTTATGCTACATAACGTTATACGTTATTACGTAACACTACATAACGTTATCCGTTATAACGTAATACTACATAACGTTACACGTTATAACGTAATACTATATAACGTTGTACGTTATAACGTAATATTGCATAACGTTATATATTAAATCGTAATACTACATATCGTTATACGTTTTTACGTAATACTACATAACGTTATACGTTATATCGAAATGCTACATAACGTTATACATTATAACGTAATACTATATAACGTTATACGTTATATCGTAATGCTACATAACGTTATACGTTATATCGTAACACTACATAACGTTATACGTTCTAACGTATTACCATATAACATTATACGGTATATCGTAATGCTACCTATCGTTATACGTTATAACGTAATATTACATAACGTTATACAATAAATCGTAATACTACATATCGTTATACGTTTTTACGTAATACTATATAACGTTATACGTTATATCGTATTGCTACATAACGTTATACGTTTTAACGTAATACTATATAACGTTATACGTTATATCGTATTCCTACATAACGTTATACGATATAACGTATTATCATATAACGTTATACGGTGTATCGTAATGCTACATAACCGTTATACGTTATATCGAAATGCTACATGACGTTATACGTTATATCGTATTGCTACATAACGTTATACGTTTTAACGTAATACTATATAACGTTATACGTTATATCGTATTCCTACATAACGTTATACGATATAACGTATTACCATATAACATTATACGTTATTACGCAATACTACATAACGTTGTACGTCATAACGTAATACTACATAACGTTATACGTTATATCGTAATGCTACATTACGTTATACGTTATATCGGTATGCTACATAACGTTATACGTTATAACGAAATACTACATAACGTTATACGTTTTAACGTAATACTATATAACGTTATACGTTATATCGAAATGCTACCTAACGTTATACGTTATATCGTAACACTACATAACGTTATACGTTATAACGTATTACCATATAACGTTATACGATATATCGTAATGCTACATAACGTTATACGTTATATCGTATTGCTACATAACGTTATACGATATAACGTATTACCATATAACGTTATACGGTATATCGCAATGCTACATAACGTTATACGTTATATCGTAATGCTGCATAACGTTGTCCGTTTTAACGTAATACGATATAACGTTATACGTTATATCGTAATGCTGCATAATGTTATACGTTATAACGTAATGCTACATAAGGTTATACGTTATATCGTAATACTACATAATGTTATACGTTTTAACGTAATATTACATAACGTTATACATTAAATCGTAATACTACATATCGTTATACGTTTTAACGTAATACTATATAACGTTATACGTTATATCGAAATGCTACATAACGTTATACGATATAACGAATTACCATATAACGTTATACGGTATATCGCAATGCTACATAACCGTTATACGTTATATCGAAATGCTACATAATGTTATACGTTATATCGGTATGCTACATAACGTTATACGTTATATCGTATTCCTACATAACGTTATACGATATAACGTATTACCATATAACGTTATACGGTGTATCGTAATGCTACATAACCGTTATACGTTATATCGAAATGCTACATAACGTTATACGTTATATCGTATTGCTACATAACGTTATACGTTTTAACGTAATACTATCTAACGTTATACGTTATATCGTATTCCTACATAACGTTATACGATATAACGTATTACCATATAACATTATACGTTATTACGCAATACTACATAACGTTATACGTCATAACGTAATACTACATAACGTTATACGTTATATCGTAATGCTACATTACGTTATACGTTATATCGGTAAGCTACATAACGTTATACGTTATTACGTAATACTACATAACGTTATCCGTTATAACGTAATACTACATAACGTTATACGTTATAACGTAATGCTACATAAGGTTATACGTTATATCGTAATACTACATAATGTTATACGTTTTAACGTAATATTACATAACGTTATACATTAAATCGTAATACTACATATCGTTATACGTTTTAACGTAATACTATATAACGTTATACGTTATATCGAAATGCTACATAACCGTTATACGTTATATCGAAATGCTACATAATGTTATACGTTATATCGTATTGCTACATAACGTTATACGTTTTAACGTAATACTATATAACGTTATACGTTATATCGTAATGCTACATAACGTTATACGTTATATCGTATTCCTACAAAACGCTATACAGTATATCGGAATGCTACATAACGATATACGTTGTAACGCAATACTACATAACGTTATACGTTATAACGTAGTACTATATAACGTTTTACGATATATCGTAGTGCTACATAACTTTATACCTTATATCGTAATGCTACATAACCCTATACGTTATAACGTAATGCGATATAACGTTATACGTTATATCGTAATGGTACATAACGTTATACGTTATATCGTAACACTACATAACGTTACACGTTATAACGTAATACTACATAACGTTATACGTTATAACGTAATACGATATAACGTTATACGTTATATCGCAATGCTACATAACGTTATACGTTATAACGAAATACTACATAACGTTACACGTTTTAACGTAATACTATATAACGTTATACGTTATATCGAAATGCTACCTAACGTTATACGTTATATCGTAACACTACATAACGTTATACGTTATAACGTATTACCATATAACGTTATACGATATATCGTAATGCTACATAACGTTATACGTTATATCGTAACACTACATAACGTTATACGTTCTAACGTATTACCATATAACATTATACGGTATATCGTAATGCTACCTATCGTTATACGTTATAACGTAATATTACATAACGTTATACAATAAATCGTAATACTACATATCGTTATACGTTTTTACGTAATACTATATAACGTTATACGTTATATCGAAATGCTACATAACGTTATACGATATAACGTATTACCATATAACGTATAACGTTATATCGTATTGCTACATAACGTTATACGATATAACGTATTACCATATAACGTTATACGGTATATCGCAATACTACATAACGTTATACGTCATAACGTATTACTACATAACGTTAAACGTAATATCGTAATGCTACATTACGTTATACGTTATATCGGTATGCTACATAACGATATACGTTATTACGTAATACTGCAAAACGTTATCCGTTATAACGTAATACTACATAACGTTATACGTTATAACGTAATGCTGATAAGGTTATACGTTATATCGTAATACTACATAAAGTTATACGTTATATCGGCGTGCGACATAACGTTATACGTTATAACGTAATATTAGATAACTTTATACATTAAATTGTAATACTACATATCGTTATACGTTTTATCGTAATACTATATAACGTTATACGTTATATCGAAATGCTACATAACGTTATACGATATAACGTATTACCATATAACGTTATACGTTATATCGTAATGCTACATAACGTTATACATTATAACGTAATACTATATAACGTTATACGTTATATCGTAATGCTACATAACGTTATACGTTATATCGTAACACAACATAACGTTATACGTTATAACGTATTACCATATAACATTATACGTTATTACGCAATACTACATAACGTTATACGTTACAACGTAATACTACATAACGTTATCCGTTATAACGTAATACTACATAACGTTGTACGTTATACCGTATTAACATAAAACTTATACGATATATCGTTATGCTACATAACGTTATACGTTATATCGTAATGCTACATATCGTTATACGTTATATCGTTATGCTACATAACGTTATACGTTATTACGTAACACTACATAACGTTATCCGTTATAACGTAATACTACATAACGTTACACGTTATAACGTAATACTATATAACGTTGTACGTTATAACGTAATATTGCATAACGTTATATATTAAATCGTAATACTACATATCGTTATACGTTTTTACGTAATACTACATAACGTTATACGTTATATCGAAATGCTACATAACGTTATACATTATAACGTAATACTATATAACGTTATACGTTATATCGTAATGCTACATAACGTTATACGTTATATCGTAACACTACATAACGTTATACGTTCTAACGTATTACCATATAACATTATACGGTATATCGTAATGCTACCTATCGTTATACGTTATAACGTAATATTACATAACGTTATACAATAAATCGTAATACTACATATCGTTATACGTTTTTACGTAATACTATATAACGTTATACGTTATATCGTATTGCTACATAACGTTATACGTTTTAACGTAATACTATATAACGTTATACGTTATATCGTATTCCTACATAACGTTATACGATATAACGTATTATCATATAACGTTATACGGTGTATCGTAATGCTACATAACCGTTATACGTTATATCGAAATGCTACATGACGTTATACGTTATATCGTATTGCTACATAACGTTATACGTTTTAACGTAATACTATATAACGTTATACGTTATATCGTATTCCTACATAACGTTATACGATATAACGTATTACCATATAACATTATACGTTATTACGCAATACTACATAACGTTGTACGTCATAACGTAATACTACATAACGTTATACGTTATATCGTAATGCTACATTACGTTATACGTTATATCGGTATGCTACATAACGTTATACGTTATAACGAAATACTACATAACGTTATACGTTTTAACGTAATACTATATAACGTTATACGTTATATCGAAATGCTACCTAACGTTATACGTTATATCGTAACACTACATAACGTTATACGTTATAACGTATTACCATATAACGTTATACGATATATCGTAATGCTACATAACGTTATACGTTATATCGTATTGCTACATAACGTTATACGATATAACGTATTACCATATAACGTTATACGGTATATCGCAATGCTACATAACGTTATACGTTATATCGTAATGCTGCATAACGTTGTCCGTTTTAACGTAATACGATATAACGTTATACGTTATATCGTAATGCTGCATAATGTTATACGTTATAACGTAATGCTACATAAGGTTATACGTTATATCGTAATACTACATAATGTTATACGTTTTAACGTAATATTACATAACGTTATACATTAAATCGTAATACTACATATCGTTATACGTTTTAACGTAATACTATATAACGTTATACGTTATATCGAAATGCTACATAACGTTATACGATATAACGAATTACCATATAACGTTATACGGTATATCGCAATGCTACATAACCGTTATACGTTATATCGAAATGCTACATAATGTTATACGTTATATCGGTATGCTACATAACGTTATACGTTATATCGTATTCCTACATAACGTTATACGATATAACGTATTACCATATAACGTTATACGGTGTATCGTAATGCTACATAACCGTTATACGTTATATCGAAATGCTACATAACGTTATACGTTATATCGTATTGCTACATAACGTTATACGTTTTAACGTAATACTATCTAACGTTATACGTTATATCGTATTCCTACATAACGTTATACGATATAACGTATTACCATATAACATTATACGTTATTACGCAATACTACATAACGTTATACGTCATAACGTAATACTACATAACGTTATACGTTATATCGTAATGCTACATTACGTTATACGTTATATCGGTAAGCTACATAACGTTATACGTTATTACGTAATACTACATAACGTTATCCGTTATAACGTAATACTACATAACGTTATACGTTATAACGTAATGCTACATAAGGTTATACGTTATATCGTAATACTACATAATGTTATACGTTTTAACGTAATATTACATAACGTTATACATTAAATCGTAATACTACATATCGTTATACGTTTTAACGTAATACTATATAACGTTATACGTTATATCGAAATGCTACATAACCGTTATACGTTATATCGAAATGCTACATAATGTTATACGTTATATCGTATTGCTACATAACGTTATACGTTTTAACGTAATACTATATAACGTTATACGTTATATCGTAATGCTACATAACGTTATACGTTATATCGTATTCCTACAAAACGTTACACGATATAACGTATTACCATATAACATTATACGTTACTACGCAATACTACATAACGTTATACGTTATAACGTAATACTACATAACGTTATGCGTTTTAACGTAATACTATATAACGTTATACGTTATATCGAAATGCTACCTAACGTTATACGTTATATCGTATTCCTACATAGCGTTATACGTTATAACGTAATACGACATAACGTTATACGTTATAACGTATTACCATATAACGTTATACGTTATATCGCAATGCTACATAACGTTATACGTTATAACGAAATACTACATAACGTTATACGTTTTAACGTAATACTATATAACGTTATACGTTATATCGAAATGCTACCTAACGTTATACGTTATATCGTAACACTACATAACGTTATACGTTATAACGTATTACCATATAACGTTATACGATATATCATAATGCTCCATAACGTTATACGTTATATCGTATTGCTACATAACGTTATACGATATAACGTATTACCATATAACGTTATACGGTATATCGCAATGCTACATAACGTTATACGTTATATCGTAATGCTACATAACGGTATACGTTATAACGTAATGCTACATTACCTTATACGTTATATCGGTATGCTGCATAACGTTATACGTTATATCGTATTCCTACATAACGTTATACGATATAACGAATTACCATATAACGTTATACGGTATATCGTAATGCTCCATAACGTTATACGTTATATCGTATTGCTACATAACGTTATACGATATAACGTATTACCATATAACGTTATACGGTATATCGCAATGCTACATAACGTTATACGTTATATCGTAATGCTACATAACGGTATACGTTATAACGTAATGCTACATTACGTTATACGTTATATCGGTATGCTACATAACGTTATACGTTATATCGTATTCGTACATAACGTTATACGATATAACGAATTACCATATAACGTTATACGGTATATCGCAATACTACATAACGTTATACGTTATATCGTAATGCTACATTACGTTATACGTTATATCGGTATGCTACATAACGTTATACGTTATTACGTAATACTACATAACTTTATACGTTATAACGTAATGCTACATAAGGTTATACGTTATATCGTAATACTACATAAAGTTATACGTTATATCGGTGTGCTACATAACGTTATACGTTATAACGTTATATTAGATAACTTTATACATTAAATCGTAATACTACATATCGTTATACGTTTTAACGTAATACTATATAACGTTATACGTTATATGGAAATGCTACATAACGTTATACGTTATATCGTAACTCAACATAACGTTATACGTTATAATGTATTACCATATAACATTATACGTTATGACGCAATACTACATAACGTTGTACGTTATATCGCAATGCTACATAACGTTTTACGTTATAACGAAATACTACATAGCGTTATACGTTTTAACGTAATATTACATAACGTTATACATTAAATCGTAATACTACATATCGTTATACGTTTTAACGTAATACGATATAACGTTATACGTTATATCGAAATGCTACATAACGTTATACGATATAACGAATTACCATATAACGTTATACGGTATATCGCAATGTTACATAACCGCTATACGTTATATCGAAATGCTACATAATGTTATACGTTATATCGTATTGCTACATAACGTTATACGTTTTAACGTAATGCTATATAACGTTATACGTTATATCGAAATGCTACATAATGTTATACGTTATAACGTATTACCATATAACGTTATACGTTATATCGCAATGCTACATAACGTTATACGTTATAACGAAATACTACATAACGTTATACGTTTTAACGTAATACTATATAACGTTATACGTTATATCGAAATGCTACCTAACGTTATACGTTATATCGTAACACTACATAACGTTATACGTTATAACGTATTACCATATAACGTTATACGGTATATCGCAATGCTACATAACGTTATACGTTATATCGTAATGCTGCATAACGTTATCCGTTATAACGTAATATATCGTATAACGTTATATCGTAATGCTACATAACGGTATACGTTATAACGTAATGCTACATTACGTTATACGTTATATCGGTATGCTACACAACGTTATACGTTATATCGTATTCCTACATAACGTTATACGATATAACGTATTACCATATAACGTTATAGGGTGTATCGTAATGCTACATAACCGTTATACGTTATATCGAAGTGCTACATAACGTTATATGTTATATCGTATTGCTACATAACGTTATACGTTTTAACGTAATACTATATAACGTTATACGTTATTACGTAATACTACATAACGTTATCCGTTATAACGTAATACAAGATAACGTTATACGTTATAACGTAATGCTACATAACGTTATACGTTATAACGTAATACTACATAAATTTATCAGTTATAACGTAATACTACATAACGTTATACGTTATAACGTATTACCATATAACGTTATACATTAAATCGTAACGCTACATAACGTTATACGTTATAACGTAATACTATATAACGTTATACGTTATATCGAAATGCTACATAACCTTATACGTTATATCGTAATGCTACATAACGTTATACGTTATAACGTAATACGATATATATATGTCGGAGATGAAAGAACACCGGAGCCTCCCTTTGGAACTTTGGGAAAATCCCGTAATATTGTAATCTAGATTCTACCACAGCCGTAATTAAACAATTGTCATTCAATCCGATTGCATTTATTCGAGATTTGTAACAGTGAGCTTGGGCTCGAGGCGACAACCAGTCGCCAACGTAGCCGCGGTCAAGGGATGAATGTTTGTCTAACAAAGGTATGGAGTAATAGTATAGCTCTCCTTAAAAGAAATAGTTGTAGCGATACTTGACAGTAGACATTCCAACTGTCTCTGTCCCGTGGCTCGCCACACGCAGACCCTATTGTCTGGGTAAGATGATTGCCAGATGTCGATGCGTCTCCGCAGTGCATGTTCAGTTAGCCTGAGGACCCGTTATAAATCTTAAGATTTAGTTAACTAAAGTCCTTTAAACGGACAAACAGTCTTTGTCCCAACTACGGGAAGATAGGGGAAACCTACTCTCTCACGAACGACGCCTCCCGCTAGCAACTTTTCCTCAAGGGCGGCTAGCATCCTTTTCTAACCACCGATATGGAAATTGACCAATTAACAGCAACGTCAATTTCCCTCACCTTCTGAACGAAGGCATCGCTCCACGAATCCGATGATCTCGTGCCCTTAGACACACCCCGTTATAGTTTTCCTCTGTGGCATCATCGCGACGGAAAGTCACTTCTTTTTTGCGATCTCATTGACGAGAAAGAATAACGTCTTTACAATCAGTGAATATTCCACGCTTGCTAACCAAGAGTCGGACTTAGAGTTTGTGAAAACATACATCTATTACCCCCTTGACCGCGGATTCGTTATCGAACCCAGGACCATTGTCATTAGCGTCTCGAGTATCAAATTACCACGGTTACTTGTCGATATCTGTAACAATCATATTTGCTCTAGTCAATATCTTCTCTGTTGCATAACGACGACGTCTAATCACAACGAAGATTCGTTTCACGCCCTTAACCCCAACCCTAATTATAACGCCAACCCGACATCAGAAGTGGGATCAGTGCCGGTTATAACAGAGAAAGAGCTTACGACCATAGTGCGCGAGTTAATTCAGTCGCTAGTGCAAAATCGAGTGCGGAATCTAACAATTTTTCCCTACTGCGTTTCAACCCTGGAACCTCGAGCTCCGACCCCGCTGCATGATTCGCGGCTATCAATCTGATTATGGAGGAAAATCCTTTACAAAGCAGTGCTCCGAAAGGAAACTATAAATTCGATGACGAGCGTCGAGTCGATTTCTACTTAGTGGATGCGTCAACTGGTAGATCAAGTCACCTGGGTGAGTCGTTTCCATTTTACTCCGATTTTGGAACCGAGTGTTCACTGATTAAAGAATCCGTGGTCTTGAGATTTTCTGGCAAAAGAACGATTGATATAGCAGCAAAGCGAGGAATAAGAAATGTTTGTATTAAAGGTACATCCCAAACCTTTTCCATCGTATGTACTAATGGTTTTACATTGTAGATAAATTCTCATGTTCTTACCGATGATTATTTAAAATATGATATCGTGATTGACCGTGAAATTTTAAGTCCAATATTTTTTACGTAATATTGCACAAAATAGCCTCGTTATGTGTAAAACCAAATTAACTAACGTCTGTAATAAAACCGCTGAAAACGAGATCGATATTATTGAAGTTGACACTGACGTATATGGGAATGATAAAAGTCGATTAATTTCTCTTCTCGAAAATTCAAAGATTCATTCGTTACGGGTTTCCTACGTACTTGCGTAAATAAAAGCTAGTTGGAAATACGATTAATTGGCACTAACATCACCGTACAAAGAAGTCCTTATAGATTTAGCGAGGAGGAGCGCAGAATAGCACGTGAGAGAATAAGCGAATCAATTCGAGCAATAATCATAAGGCCTAGTAATTCACCGTTCGCGAGCCCTATGTTACTCGTAGGGAAGAAAGACTCCTCAGATAGATCATGTGTAGATTTTCGAGGACTAAGAGAAGTTACGGTCGCGGATCGGTATCCCCCACCTCTCATTGCGGATCAAATCGCGAAGTTGCAAAAAGCGAGGTGCTTTTATTCATTTTTAATTCTACGGAGCATACAACATTTGTTACCCCCGACGGGAAATACGAGTATATGACGATGCCGTTTGGATTGAAAAAAAATGTACCGTTTGTTTTTCATAAGGCCATTCTCAATGTCTTGGACGACCTCGCCTACTCGTACGTTATTGTTTATTGGATAACGTCCTAATTATCGCCGACTCGATAGATCAAGCCATAGAAAGATTGGACATGGTTTAAATACCTACGTAAAAGCCGGATTCTCTTTTAATTTTTCCAAATGCTCTTTTCTAAAGACATTGACACTCTATCTTGGGATATGTGATTCATAACGGAGAAGTTCGTCCCAACCCGGGTAAAACACACGCATTGAATTCTTTACCTGCGCTAACGAGCATCACACAGCTTAGGCAATTCATGGGTTTAGCCTCCCACTTCCGAAAATTCGTCCCTAAATTTTCACGGGTAATGAAACCCCTGTATGCACTTACTTCCGGCAACAAAAACATAACTGGGACAGATAGGCATGAAAAATAAGGCGAAAAATCATTTCTGTTCTGACTGACGAGCCGGTGTTAATGATATTCGACCCCAATTATCCGACAGCAATACACACTGACGCTAGTCCGGATGGATATAGGGCCATTTTAATGAATAAGATTGACGGTAAAACAGAGTAGTAGAATACTGTAGTAAGAAAACTAGTCCCGCGGAATCCAAGTATCATCCGTATGAACGAGAGACGTTAGCAGTTGTAAACACCGTTAAACGTTTTCACCAGTATCTACATGGACAAGAACTTTTCGTTATCGACTGTAATTCTTCGTAGGCATCTTGCAATAGAGTGAATTTAAATGACAGAGTTTACAGGTAGTGGGCTTGCTTACGAACTTTTAATTTTGATATTATGTATTGATAAGGCAAACGAATGGCTCACGTAGATTTCTTCTAGCGGAATCCCATAGACGTGGATCACAGTATAACTAACGAAGTCGCGGATAAAGAAATTAATCTGGTCGAAATCTCAGGAGATTAGCTATTAGCGGAACGACGTCGCGATCCCCCAAATTCCATAAACCGTCAATAAATTGCAAAACGATGAGCTTGCGGAAGGCGTCGCAAATACCTATGAATTACGATCCGATACCTTTTATTGCAGAATACGAAGAAAAGGCAGAACTCTCTGCTTGCTCAGTGTCCCGGTAGTTTTAGGTGGTCCGTTATTAGTCGTGTGCATCAGTCAATTATGCACTTAGGTTGGGGTAAAACGCTCGAGAAGCTGTACGGGTATTACTGGTTCGAAGGAATAGCGAAATATGTTCGTAAATTCGTAGAGAGCTGTCATGCTCGTCCAGTTTCTAAGGCAAGTTCAGGTAAGATACAAGCCGAACTACATCCTATACCTAAGACCAGCATACCTTGGCATACAGTGCACATGGACGTATCGGGCAAACTAAGCGGTAAAAGTGAATTGAAAGAATATGTTATTATTTTGGTCGATGCTTTCACTAAATTCGCGTACCTGCATCGTATCCGTAAAATAGATTACCTTAATACCCCTAAAGCGCTCAAGTCCGCTATATTTTTATTCGACAGTCCCTGCCGGATAATAGCAGATCAAGGAAGATGTTTTACGGTCGAAGAATTCCAAGATTTTGTCAAAGTAAAAATTATTAAACTCCACTTAATAGTAACCAGTGCTAGTAGAGTCAATGGACAGATAGAGCGTATTATGGGCACGCTGAAGAACATGTGTACAACAATAGAAATGACCCGGCGGTCATGACAAGACGCGATTGGGGAAATACAATTGTCCTTGAATTGCACCACCAACCGCGTGACTAAATCGAGTTCGTTAGAATTACTAACCGGTAAAACAGTAAGACCATAAGATTTATTGCTACCCGACAATATTGAAGGAAGAGAAGTAGATATCTCCAATGTAAGACAGCAGGCAATAGAGGACATAGAGAATAGCGCTAAGTATGATAAAGATAGATTCGACAAAACTAAAGTTATAGTGGTTAGGTTTAATCTCGGTGATTTTGTATTACGAAAAAAAACGAGGAAAGAAATCAAACCAAACTAGACCAAAATTCCGAGGTCCATTTGTAATAGCAGAAGTTTTGGAAGGAGACAGGTATATCTTAAAGACATTAGACGGTAAACGGTCGTATAAATACAGTCACGATAGATTGAGAAAATGCCAGATAGTTGCATTCCTGCTGAGTTGGACGTCTGTAGTGATGGCAACCACAGTGACCATGACGATATGAGTACCCCGATCTCGGAAGATCAGTAGCACTGGCCATAACACCTGGCGGAGCGTAGTTCATACGCATCTCGGGGCGACAATGTAATAAAGCTCAGTGAGAACGTGTGATGCTGTTCACATGCATTCCGGGGCAATAATATAGTAAAGCTCAGTGAGAACGTGTGATGCTGTTCACATGCATTTCGGGGCAATACTATAGTCAAGCTCAGTGAGAATGTGTGATACTGCTCACATGCATTTCGGGGCAATAATATAGTAAAGCTCAGTGAGAACGTGTGATGCTGTTCACATGCATTCCGGGGCAATAATATAGTAAAGCTCAGTGAGAACGTGTGATGCTGTTCACATGCATTTCGGGGCAATACTATAGTCAAGCTCAGTGAGAATGTGTGATACTGCTCACATGCATTTCGGGGCAATATTATGGTAAAGTTTGATGAGAACGTGCGATGTAATTCACATGCACCTTGAGATCACATTATGGTAAAGTTTGACGAGAACGTGCGATGTAATTCACATGCACCTTGAGATCACATTATGGTAAAGTTTGATGAGAACGTGCGATGTAGTTCACATGCACCTTGAGATCACATTATGGTAAAGTTTGATGAGAACGTGCGATGTAGTTCACATGCACCTTGAGATCACATTATGGTAAAGTTTGATGAGAACGTGCGATGTAGTTCACATGCACCTTGAGATCACATTATGGTAAAGTTTGTTGAGAACGTGCGATGTAGTTCACATGCACCTTGAGATCACAGTATAGTAAAGTTTGATGAGAACGTGCGATGTAGTTCACATGCACCTTGAGACCACAGTATGGTAGAGTTTGATGAAAACGTGAAATTCAATTCACATGCACAGTATGGTAAAGTTTGATGAAAACGTGTAATGCAGTTCACATGCATCTTGAGATCACAGTATGGTGAAGCTCGACGAGAACGTGTGATGTAATTCACATGCATCTTGGGGCGATAGTATGGTAAAGCTCGGCGAGAACGTGGAACAAAACTCTATGTGCTCGCACGATCTATAAAAACGAGACTCACTTGGGTACGAAATCGAGAAATGGTCCATCATGTCATTACGATCTGACTGACAACCCACAGGATGCAGCTAGCCCTCTGAATACTAATTATAGCATTATTAATTTTTGTTCTCTTTTATTTTTCGTTGCCAAATCTCCGAACAAAATTTTGTTCTTGAACTGGATCCTTAGCTTATTTGGACATTTAATTAAATTGTAAATAATGTTAGTTGTATCAAGTCTAATGTTATAAGACTCAATATTTTAGTTACACCCGAGGACGTGTGATAGTCAGAATGGCCGTGTCGGAGATGAAAGAACACCGGAGCCTCCCTTTGGAACTTTGGGAAAATCCCGTAATATTGTAATCTAGATTCTACCACAGCCGTAATTAAACAATTGTCATTCAATCCGATTGCATTTATTCGAGATTTGTAACAGTGAGCTTGGGCTCGAGGCGACAACCAGTCGCCAACGTAGCCGCGGTCAAGGGATGAATGTTTGTCTAACAAAGGTATGGAGTAATAGTATAGCTCTCCTTAAAAGAAATAGTTGTAGCGATACTTGACAGTAGACATTCCAACTGTCTCTGTCCCGTGGCTCGCCACACGCAGACCCTATTGTCTGGGTAAGATGATTGCCAGATGTCGATGCGTCTCCGCAGTGCATGTTCAGTTAGCCTGAGGACCCGTTATAAATCTTAAGATTTAGTTAACTAAAGTCCTTTAAACGGACAAACAGTCTTTGTCCCAACTACGGGAAGATAGGGGAAACCTACTCTCTCACGAACGACGCCTCCCGCTAGCAACTTTTCCTCAAGGGCGGCTAGCATCCTTTTCTAACCACCGATATGGAAATTGACCAATTAACAGCAACGTCAATTTCCCTCACCTTCTGAACGAAGGCATCGCTCCACGAATCCGATGATCTCGTGCCCTTAGACACACCCCGTTATAGTTTTCCTCTGTGGCATCATCGCGACGGAAAGTCACTTCTTTTTTGCGATCTCATTGACGAGAAAGAATAACGTCTTTACAATCAGTGAATATTCCACGCTTGCTAACCAAGAGTCGGACTTAGAGTTTGTGAAAACATACATCTATTACCCCCTTGACCGCGGATTCGTTATCGAACCCAGGACCATTGTCATTAGCGTCTCGAGTATCAAATTACCACGGTTACTTGTCGATATCTGTAACAATCATATTTGCTCTAGTCAATATCTTCTCTGTTGCATAACGACGACGTCTAATCACAACGAAGATTCGTTTCACGCCCTTAACCCCAACCCTAATTATAACGCCAACCCGACATATATATAACGTTATACGTTATATCGTAATGCTACATAACGTTATACGTTATATCGTTATGCTACATAACGTTATACGTTATAACGTAATACGATAAAACATTATACGTTATATCGTAATTCTACATAACGTTATACGTTATATCGTTATGCTACATAACGTTATACGTTATTACGCAATACTACATAACGTTATCCGTTACAACGTAATACTACATAACGTTATACGTTATAACGTAATACGATATAACGTTATACGTTATATCGCAGTGCTACATAACGTTTTACGTTATAACGAAATACTACATAGCGTTATACGTTTTAACGAAATACTACATTGCGTTATACGTTTTAACTTAATACTATATAATATTACACGTTATATCGTAATACTAAATAACGTTATACCTTATATCGAAATGCTACATAACGTTATACGATATAACTTATTACCATATAACGTTATACGGTATATCGTAATGCTACATAACGTTATACGTTATATCGAAATGCTACATAACGTTATACATTATATCGTATTCCTACATAACGTTATACGATATAACGTATTACCATATAACATTATACGTTATTACGCAATACTACATAACGTTATACGTTATAACGTAATACAACATAACGTTATCCGTTATAACGTAATACTACATAACGTTATACGTTATAACGTAATAACATATAACGTTATACGATATATCGTTATGCTACATAACGTTATACGTTATATCGTAATGCTACATATCGTTATACGTTATATCGTTATGCTACATAACGTTATACGTTACTACGTAATACTTCATAACGTTATCCGTTATAACGTAATACTACATAACGTTATACGTTATAACGTATTACCATATAACATTATACGGTATATCGTAATGCAACATAACGTTATACATTATAACGTAATACTACATAACGTTATACGTTAAATCGTAATACTACATAATGTTATACGTTATAACATAATACTACATAACGTTAAACGTCATAACGTAATACTACATAAAGTTATAAGTTATAACGTAATACTATATAACGTTATACGTTATATCGTAATGCTACATAACGTTAGACGTTATACGGTTATACTACATAACGATTTACGTCATATCGTAATGCTACATAACGTTATACGTTATATCGTAATACTACATATCGTTATACCTTTTAACGTAGTACTATATAACGTTATACGTTATATCGATATGCTACATACCGTTATACGATATGACGTAATACCATATAACGTTATACGGTATATCGTAATGGTACATAACGTTATACGTTATATCGAAATGCTACATAACGGTATACGTTATATCGTACTGCTACATAACGTTATACGATATAACGTATTACCATATAACATTATATGTTATTACTCAATACTACATAACGTTATACGTTATAACGCAATACTACATAACGTTATACGTAATAAAGTAATACGATATAACGTTATACGTTATATCGTAATGCTACATAACGTTATACGTTATAATGTATTACCATATAACGTTATACATTATATCGTAACACTACATAACGTTATACGTTATAACGTAATGCTACATAAGGTTATACGTTATATCGTAATACTACATAACGTTATACGTTATAACGTAATACTATATAACGTTGTACGTTATATCGTAATGCTACATTACTTTATACACTATATCGTAACGCTACATAACGTTATACGGTATATCGTAATGCTACATAACGTTATACATTATAACGTAATACGATATAACGTTATACGTTATAACGTAATGCTACATAACGTTATACATTACACCGTAACACTACATAACGTTATAAGTTATAACGTATTACCATATAACATTATACGGTATATCTTAATGCTACATAACGTTATACATTATAACGTAATACTACATGACGTTATACGTTAAATCGTAATACTACATAATGTTATACGTTATAACATAATACTACATGACGTTAAACGTCATAACGTAATACTACATAAAGTTATAAGTTATAACGTAATACTATATAACGTTATACGTTATATCGTAATGCTACATAACGTTAGACGTTATATGGTTATGCTACATAACGTTTTAGGTCATATCGTAATACTACATAACGTTATACGTTATAACGTAATACTACATAACGTTATACGTTATAACGTAATACTATATAACGTTGTACGTTATATCGTAATGCTACATAACGTTATACATTATATCGTAACGCTACATAACGTTATATGGTATATCGTAATGCAACATAACGTTATACATTTTAACGTAATACTACATAACGTTATACGTTAAATCGTAATACTACATAATGTTATACGTTATAACATAATACTACATAACGTTAAACGTCATAACGTAATACTACATAAAGTTATAAGTTATAACGTAATACTATATAACGTTATACGTTATATCGTAATGCTACATAACGTTAGACGTTATACGGTTATACTACATAACGATTTACGTCATATCGTAATGCTACATAACGTTATACGTTATATCGTAATACTACATATCGTTATACCTTTTAACGTAGTACTATATAACGTTATACGTTATATCGATATGCTACATACCGTTATACGATATGACGTAATACCATATAACGTTATACGGTATATCGTAATGGTACATAACGTTATACGTTATATCGAAATGCTACATAACGATATACGTTATATCATACTGCTACATAACGTTATACGATATAACGTATTACCATATAATATTATATGTTATTACTCAATACTACATAACGTTATACGTTATAACGCAATACTACATAACGTTATACGTAATAAAGTAATACGATATAACGTTATACGTTATATCGTAATGCTACATAACGTTATACGTTATAATGTATTACCATATAACGTTATACATTATATCGTAACACTACATAACGTTATACGTTATAACGTAATGCTACATAAGGTTATACGTTATATCGTAATACTACATAACGTTATACGTTATAACGTAATACTATATAACGTTGTGCGTTATATCGTAATGCTACATTACTTTATACACTATATCGTAACGCTACATAACGTTATACGGTATATCGTAATGCTACATAACGTTATACATTATAACGTAATACGATATAACGTTATACGTTATAACGTAATGCTACATAACGTTATACATTACACCGTAACACTACATATCGTTATAAGTTATAACGTATTACCATATAACATTATACGGTATATCGTAATGCTACATAACGTTATACATTATAACGTAATACTACATGACGTTATACGTTAAATCGTAATACTACATAATGTTATACGTTATAACATAATACTACATGACGTTAAACGTCATAACGTAATACTACATAAAGTTATAAGTTATAACGTAATACTATATAACGTTATACGTTATATCGTAATGCTACATAACGTTAGACGTTATATGGTTATGCTACATAACGTTTTAGGTCATATCGTAATACTACATAACGTTATACGTTATAACGTAATACTACATAACGTTATACGTTATAACGTAATACTATATAACGTTGTACGTTATATCGTAATGCTACATAACGTTATACATTATATCGTAACGCTACATAACGTTATATGGTATATCGTAATGCTACATAACGTTATACGTCATAACGTAATACGATATAACGTTATACGTTATAACGTAATACTACATAACGTTATACGTTATATCGTAATACTACATAACGTTAGACGTTATATCGTACACTACATAACGTTATACGTTATATCGTAATGCTACATAACGTTATACATTATATCGTAACACTACATAACGTTATACGTAATAAAGTAATACGATATAACGTTATACGTTATATCGTAATGCTTCATAACGTTATACGTTATAACGTAATACTACATATCGTTATACGTTATATCGTAATACTACATAATGTTATACGTTATAACGTAATACTTCATAACGTTAAACGTCAAAACGTAATACTACATAAAGTTATAAGTTATAACGTAATACTATATAACGTTATACGTCATATCGTAATGCTACATAACGTTATACGTTATATCGATGTGCTACATAACGTTATACGTTATATCATATTGCTACATAACGTTATAGGATATAACGTATTACCATATAACATTATACGTTATTACGCAATACTACATAACGTTATACGTTATAACGTAATACTGCATAACGTTATACGTTATAAAGTAATACGATATAACTTTATACGTTATATCGTAATGCTACATATCGTTATACGTTATAACGTATTACCATATAACGTTATACATTATATCGTAACACTACATAACGTTATACGTTATAACGTATTACCATATAACATTATACGGTATATCGTAATGATACATAACGTTATACGTTATAACGTAATACTACATAACGTTATATGTTAAATCGTAATACTACATAACGTTATACTTTATAAGGTAATACTACATAACGTTAAACGTCATAACGTAATACTACATAAAGTTATACGTTATAACGTAATGCTATATAACGTTGTACGTTATATCGTAATGCTACATAATGTTAGACGTTATATGGTTATACTACATACCGTTTTACGTCATATCGTAATGCTACATAACGTTATACGTATTAACGTAATACTGTATAACGTTATACGTTATATCGAAATGCTACATAACGTTATACGTTATAACGTAATTCGATAAAACGTTATACGTTATATCGTAATGCTACACAACGTTATACGTTATATCGAAATGCTACATAACGTTATACGTTATAACGTAATTCGATAAAACGTTATACGTTATATCGTAATGCTACACAACGTTAGACGTTATATGGTTATACTACATAACGTTTTACGTCATATCGTAATACTACATAACGTTATACGTTATAACGTAATACTACATAACGTTATACGTTATATCGTAACGCTACATAACGTTATAAGTTATTACATAATACTACATAACGTTATCAGTTATAACGTAATACTAGAGGACGATATACGTTATAACGTAATACTACATAAAGTTAAACGTCAAAACGTAATACTACATTAAGTTATACCTTATAGCGTAATACTCTATAACGTTATACGTTATATCGTAATGCTACATAACGTTAGACGTTATATCGAAGTGCTATATAACGTTATCCGTTATAACGTAATACTACATAACGTTATACGTTATAACGTATTACCATATAACATTATACGGTATATCGTAATGCTACATAACGTTATACATTATAACGTAATACTACATAACGTTATACGTTAAATCGTAATACTACATAATGTTATACGTTATAACATAATACTACATAACGTTAAACGTCATAACGTAATACTACATAAAGTTATAAGTTATAACGTAATACTATATAACGTTGTACGTTATAACGTAATTCGATAAAACGTTGTACGTTATATAGTAATGCTACACAACGTTATACGTTATATCGAAATGCTACATAACGTTATACGTTATAACGTAATTCGATGAAACGTTAAACGTTATAACGTAATGCTATATAACGTTGTACGTTATATCGTAATGCTACATAATGTTAGACTTTATATGGTTATACTACATAACGTTTTACGTCATATCGTAATACTACATAACGTTATACGTATTAACGTAATACTGTATAACGTTATACGTCATATCGAAATGCTACATAACGTTATACGTTATAACGTAATTCGATAAAACGTTATACGTTATATAGTAATGCTACACAACGTTATACGTTATATCGAAATGCTACATAACGTTATACGTTATAACGTAATTCGATAAAACGTTACACGTTATATCGTAATGCTACACAACGTTATACGTTATAACGTATTACCATATAACGTTATACGTTATATCGTAACGCTACATAACGTTATAAGTTATTACATAATACTACATAACGTTACCAGTTATAACGTAATACTACAGGACGTTATACGTTATAACGTAATACTACATAAAGTTAAACGTCAAAACGTAATACTACATTAAGTTATACCTTATAGCGTAATACTCTATAACGTTATACGTTATATCGTAATGCTACATAACGTTAGACGTTATATGGTTATACTACATGACGTTTTACGTCATATCGTAATGCTACATAACGTTATACGTTATAACGTAATACTACATAACGTTATACGTTATAACGTAATAACATATACCGTTATACGATATATCGTTATGCTACATAACGTTATACGTTATATCGTAATGCTACATATCGTTATACGTTATATCGTTATGCTACATAACGTTATACGTTACTACGTAATACTTCATAACGTTATCCGTTATAACGTAATACTACATAACGTTATACGTTATTACGTATTACCATAAAACATTATACGGTATATCGTAATGCTACATAACGTTATACATTATAACGTAATACTACATAACGTTATACGTTAAATCGTAATACTACATAATGTTATACGTTATAACATAATACTACATAACGTTAAACGTCATAACGTAATACTACATAAAGTTATAAGTTATAACGTAATACTATATAACGTTATACGTTATATCGTAATGCTACATAACGTTAGACGTTATACGGTTATACTACATAATGATTTACGTCATATCGTAATGCTACATAACGTTATACGTTATATCGTAATACTACATATCGTTATACCTTTTAACGTAGTACTATATAACGTTATACGTTATATCGATATGCTACATACCGTTATACGATATGACGTAATACCATATAACGTTATACGGTATATCGTAATGGTACATAACGTTATACGTTATATCGTAATGCTACATAACGTTATACGTTATAATGTATTACCATATAACGTTATACATTATATCGTAACACTACATAACGTTATACGTTATAACGTAATGCTACATAAGGTTATACGTTATATCGTAATACTACATAACGTTATACGTTATAACGTAATACTATATAACGTTGTACGTTATATCGTAATGCTACATTACTTTATACACTATATCGTAACGCTACATAACGTTATACGGTATATCGTAATGCTACATAACGTTATACATTATAACGTAATACGATATAACGTTATACGTTATAACGTAATGCTACATAACGTTATACATTACACCGTAACACTACATAACGTTATAAGTTATAACGTATTACCATATAACATTATACGGTATATCGTAATGCTACATAACGTTATACATTATAACGTAATACTACATGACGTTATACGTTAAATCGTAATACTACATAATGTTATACGTTATAACATAATACTACATGACGTTAAACGTCATAACGTAATACTACATAAAGTTATAAGTTATAACGTAATACTATATAACGTTATACGTTATATCGTAATGCTACATAACGTTAGACGTTATATGGTTATGCTACATAACGTTTTAGGTCATATCGTAATACTACATAACGTTATACGTTATAACGTAATACTACATAACGTTATACGTTATAACGTAATACTATATAACGTTGTACGTTATATCGTAATGCTACATAACGTTATACATTATATCGTAACGCTACATAACGTTATATGGTATATCGTAATGCTACATAACGTTATACGTCAGAACGTAACACGATATAACGTTATACGTTATAACGTAATACTACATAACGTTATACGTTATATCGTAATACTACATAACGTTAGACGTTATATCGTTACACTACATAACGTTATACGTTATATCGTAATGCTACATAACGTTATACATTATATCGTAACACTACATAACGTTATACGTAATAAAGTAATACGATATAACGTTATACGTTATATCGTAATGCTTCATAACGTTATACGTTATAACGTAATACTACATATCGTTATACGTTATATCGTAATACTACATAATGTTATACGTTATAACGTAATACTTCATAACGTTAAACGTCAAAACGTAATACTACATAAAGTTATAAGTTATAACGTAATACTATATAACGTTATACGTCATATCGTAATGCTACATAACGTTATACGTTATATCGATGTGCTACATAACGTTATACGTTATATCGTATTGCTACATAACGTTATAGGATATAACGTATTACCATATAACATTATACGTTATTACGCAATACTACATAACGTTATACGTTATAACGTAATACTACATAACGTTATATGTTAAATCGTAATACTACATAACGTTATACTCTATAACGAAATACTACATAACGTTAAACGTCATAACATAATACTACATAAAGTTATACGTTATAACGTAATGCTATATAACGTTGTACGTTATATCGTAATGCTACATAATGTTAGACGTTATATGGTTATACTACATAACGTTTTACGTCATATCGTAATGCTACATAACGTTATACGTATTAACGTAACACTGTATAACGTTATACGTCATATCGAAATGCTACATAACGTTATACGTTATAACGTAATTCGATAAAACGTTATACGTTATATAGTAATGCTACACAACGTTATACGTTATATAGAAATGCTACATAACGTTATACGTTATAACGTAATTCGATAAAACGTTATACGTTATATCGTAATGCTACACAACGTTATACGTTATAACGTATTACCATATAACGTTATACGTTATATCGTAACGCTACATAACGTTATAAGTTATTACATAATACTACATAACGTTATCAGTTATAACGTAATACTACAGGACGTTATACGTTATAACGTAATACTACATAAAGTTAAACGTCAAAACGCAATACTACATTAAGTTATACCTTATAGTGTAATACTCTATAACGTTATACGTTATATCGTAATGCTACATAACGTTAGACGTTATATGGTTATACTACATGACGTTTTACGTCATATCGTAATGCTACATAACGTTATACGTTATATCGAAGTGCTATATAACGTTATCCGTTATAACGTAATACTACATAACGTTATACGTTATAACGTATTACCATATAACATTATACGGTATATCGTAATGCTACATAACGTTATACATTATAACGTAATACCACATAACGTTATACGTTAAATCGTAATACTACATAATGTTACACGTTATAACATAATACTACATAACGTTAAACGTCATAACGTAATACTACATAAAGTTATATGTTATAACGTAATACTATATAACGTTATACGTTATATCGTAATGCTACATAACGTTAGACGTTATACGGTTATACTACATAACGATTTACGTCATATCGTAATGCTACATAACGTTATACGTTATATCGTAATACTACATATCGTTATACCTTTTAACGTAATACTATATAACGTTATACGTTATATCGATATGCTACATACCGTTATACGATATGACGTAATACCATATAACGTTATACGGTATATCGTAATGGTACATAACGTTATACGTTATATCGAAATGCTACATAACGTTATACGTTATATCGTATTGCTACATAACGTTCTACGTTATATCGTTATACTACATAACGTTATACGTTATATCGTAATGCTACATAACGTTATACATTATATCGTAACACTACATAACGTTATAAGTTATAACGTATTACCATAAAACATTATACGGTATATCGTAATGCTACATAACGTTATACATTATAACGTAATACTACATAACGTTATACGTTAAATCGTAATACTACATAATGTTATACGTTATAACATAATACTACATAACGTTAAACGTCATAACGTAATACTACATAAAGTTATAAGTTATAACGTAATACTATATAACGTTATACGTTATATCGTAATACTACATAACGTTAGACGTTATATGGTTATACTACATAACGTTTTACGTCATATCGTTATACTACATAACGTTATACGTTATAACGTAATACTACATAACGTTATACGTTATAACGTAATACTATATAACGTTGTACGTTATATCGTAATGCTACATAACTTTATACATTATATCGTAACGCTACATAACGTTAAACGGTATATCGTAATGCTACATAACGTTATACGTCATAACGTAATACGATATGACGTTATACGTTATAACGTAATAGTACATAACGTTATTCGTTATATCGTAATACTACATAACGTTAGACGTTACTTCGTTATACTACATTACGTTATACGTTATATCGTAATGCTACATAACGTTATACATTATATCGTAACACTACATAACGTTATACGTAATAAAGTAATACGATATAACGTTATACGTTATATCGTAATGCTACATAACGTTATACGTTATAACGTAATACTCCATAACGTTATACGTTATAACGTAATACTATATAACGTTGTACGTTATATCGTAATGCTACATAACTTTATGCATTATATCGTAACGCTACATAACGTTAAACGGTATATCGTAATGCTACATAATGTTATACGTTATAACGTAATACTTCATAACGTTAAACGTCAGAACGTAATACTACATAAAGTTATAAGTTATAAAGTAATACGATATAACTTTATACGTTATATCGTAATGCTACATATCGTTATACGTTATAACGTATTACCATATAACGTTATACATTATATCGTAACACTACATAACGTTATACGTTATAACGTATTACCATATAACGTTATACGGTATATCGTAATGATACATAACGTTATACGTTACAACGTAATACTACATAACGTTATATGTTAAATCGTAATACTACATAACGTTATACTTTATAACGTAATACTACATAACGTTAAACGTCATAACGTAATACAACATAAAGTTATACGTTATAACGTAATGCTATATAACGTTGTACGTTATATCGTAATGCTACATAACTTTATACATTATATCGTAACGCTACATAACGTTAAACGGTATATCGTAATGCTACATAACGTTATACGTTATAACGTAATACGATATGACGTTATACGTTATAACGTAATAGTACATAACGTTATACGTTATATCGTAATACTACATAACGTTAGACGTTATTTCGTTATACTACATTACGTTATACGTTATATCGTAATGCTACATAACGTTATACATTATATCGTAACACTACATAACGTTATACGTAATAAAGTAATACGATATAACGTTATACGTTATATCGTAATGCTACATAACTTTATGCATTATATCGTAACGCTACATAACGTTAAACGGTATATCGTAATGCTACATAATGTTATACGTTATAACGTAATACTTCATAACGTTAAACGTCAGAACGTAATACTACATAAAGTTATAAGTTATAACGTAATACTATATAACGTTATACGTTATATCGTAATGCTACATCACGTTAGACGTTATATGGTTATACTACATGACGTTTTACGTCATATCGTAATGCTACATAACGTTATACGTTATATCGAAGTGCTACATAACGTTATACGTTATATCGTATTGCTACATAACGTTATAGGATATAACGTATTACCATATAACATTATACGTTATTACGCAATACTACATAACGTTATACGTTATAACGTAATACTGCATAACGTTATACGTTATAAAGTAATACGATATAACTTTATACGTTATATCGTAATGCTACATATCGTTATACGTTATAACGTATTACCATATAACGTTATACATTATATCGTAACACTACATAACGTTATACGTTATAACGTATTACCATATAACATTATACGGTATATCGTAATGATACATAACGTTATACGTTACAACGTAATACTACATAACGTTATATGTTAAATCGTAATACTACATAACGTTATACTTTATAACGTAATACTACATAACGTTAAACGTCATAACGTAATACTACATAAAGTTATACGTTATAACGTAATGCTATATAACGTTGTACGTTATATCGTAATGCTACATAATGTTAGACGTTATATGGTTATACTACATAACGTTTTACGTCATATTGTAATGCTACATAACGTTATACGTTTTAACGTAATACTACATCAAGTTAAACGTCAAAACGTAATACTACATTAAGTTATACCTTATAGCGTAATACTCTGTAACGTTATACGTTATATCGTAATGCTACATAACGTTAGACGTTATATGGTTATACTACATATCGTTATACGTTTTAACGTAATACTATATAACGTTATACGTTATATCGAAATGCTACATAACGTTATACGATGTGACGTATTACCATATAATGTTATACGGTATATCGTAACACTACATAACGTTATACGCTATAACGTATTACCATATAACACTATACGTTATTACAAAATACTACATAACGTTATACGTTATAACGTAATACTACATAACGTTATACGTTATAACGTAATACTATATAACGTTGTACGTTATATCGTAATGCTACATAACTTTATACATTATATCGTAACGCTACATAACGTTATACGGTATATCGTAATGTTACATAACGTTATACGTTATAACGTAATACGATATAACGTTATACGTTATAACGTTATACTACATAATGTTATACGTTATATCGTAATACTACATAACGTTAGACGTTATATCGTTATACTACATAACGTTATACGTTATATCGTAATGCTACATAACGTTATACATTATATCGTAACACTACATAACGTTATACGTTATATCGTATTGCTACATAACGTTATAGGATATAACGTATTACCATATAACATTATACGTTATTACGCAATACTACATAACGTTATACGTTATCACGTAATACTGCATAACGTTATGTGTTATAAAGTAATACGATATAACTTTATACGTTATATCGTAATGCTACATAACGTTATACGTTATAACGTATTACCATATAACGTTATACATTATTTCGTAACACTACATAACGTTATACGTTATAACGTATTACCATATAGCGTTATACGGTATATCGTAATGATACATAACGTTATACGTTATAACGTAATACTACATAACGTTATATGTTAAATCGTAATACTACATAACGTTATACTTTATAACGTAATACTACATAACGTTCAACGTCATAACGTAATACTACATAAAGTTATACGTTATAACGTAATGCTATATAACGTTGTACGTTATATCGTAATGCTACATAATGTTAGACGTTATATGGTTATACTACATAACGTTTTACGACATATCGTAACACTACATAACGTTATACGCTATAACGTATTACCATATAACATTATACGTTATTACAAAATACTACATAACGTTATACGCTATAACGTAATACTACATAACGTTATACGTTATAACGTAATACTATATAACGTTGTACGTTATATCGTAATGCTACATAACTTTATACATTATATCGTAACGCTACATAACGTTGAACGTCATAACGTAATACTACATAAAGTTATACGTTATAACGTAATGCTATATAACGTTGTACGTTATATCGTAATGCTACATAATGTTAGACGTTATATCGTAATGCTACATAACGCTATACGTTATAACGTAATACTACATATCGTTATTCGTTATATCGTAATACTACACAATGTTATACGTTATAACGTAATACTTCATAACGTTAAACGTCATAACGTAATACTACATAAAGTTATAAGTTATAACGTAATACTATATAACGTTATACGTTATATCGCAATGCTACATCACGTTAGACGTTATATGGTTATACTACATGACGTTTTACGTCATATCGTATTGCTACATAACGTTATAGGATATAACGTATTACCATATAACATTGTGCGTTATTACGCAATACTACATAACGTTATACGTTATAACGTAATACTGCATAACGTTATACGTTATAAAGTAATACGATATAACTTTATACGTTATAACGTAATATGATATAACGTTATACGTTATAACGTAATATGATATAACGTTATACGTTATATCGTAATATGATATAACGTTATACGTTATATCGTAATGCTACATAACGTTATACGTTATAACGTATTACCATATAACGTTATACGTTATATCGTAACACTACATAACGTTATACGCTATAACGTATTACCATATAACATTATACGTTATTACAAAATACTACATAACGTTATACGTTATAACGTAATACTACATAACGTTATACGTTATAACGTAATATGATATAACGTTATACGTTATATCGTAATGCTACATAACGTTATACGTTATAACGTATTACCATATAACGTTATACGTTATATCGTAACACTACATAACGTTATACGCTATAACGTATTACCATATAACATTATACGTTATTACAAAATACTACATAACGTTATACGTTATAACGTAATACTACATAACGTTATACGTTATAACGTAATACTATATAACGTTGCACGTTATATCGTAATGCTACTTAACTTTATACATTATATCGTAACGCTACATAATGTTATACGGTATATCGTAGTGCTACATAACGTTATACGATATAACGTAATACGATATAACGTTATACGTTATAAGGTAGTGCTACATAACGTTATACGTTATATCGTAATACTACATAACGTTAGACGTTATATCGTTATACTACATAACGTTATACGTTATATCGTAATGCTACATAACGTTATACATTATATCGTAACACTACATAACGTTATACGTTATAACGTATTACCATATAACATTACACGGTATATCGTAATGCTACATAACGTTATACATTATAACGTAATACTACATAACGTTATACGTTAAATGGTAATACTACATAATGTGATACGTTATGACATAATACGATATAACGTTATACGTTATAACGTAATGTGATATAACGTTATACGTTATATCGTTATACTACATAACGCTATACGTTATATCGTAATGCTACATAACGTTATACATTATATCGTAACACTGCATAATGTTATACGTTATAACGTATTACCATATAACATTATACGGTATATCGTAATGCAACATAACGTTATACATTATAACGTAATACTACATAACGTTATACGTTAAATCGTAATACTACATAATGTTATACGTTATAACATAATACTACATAACGTTAAACGTCATAACGTAATACTACATAAAGTTATAAGTTATAACGTAATACTATATAACGTCATACGTCATATCGTAATGCTACATAACGTTAGACGTTATATGGTTATACTACATAACGTTTTACGTCATATCGTAATGCTACATAACGTTATACGTTTTAACGTAATACTATATAACGTTATACGTTATATCGAAATCCTACATTTCGTTTTACGTTATACGTTATAACGTAATTCGATATAACGTTATACGTTATATCGTAATGCTACAGAACGTTATACGTTATAACGTATTACCATATAACGCTATACGTTATATCGTAACACTACATAACGTTATAAGTTATTACATAATACTACATAACGTTATCCGTTATAACGTAATACTACAGGACGTTACACGTTATAACGTAATACTACATAAAGTTAAACGTCAAAACGTAATACTACATAAAGTTATACCTTATAACGTAATACTATATAACGTTATACGTTATATCGTAATGCTACATAACGTTACACGTTATAACGTAATACTACATAAAGTTAAACGTCAAAACGTAATACTACATAAAGTTATACCTTATAACGTAATACTATATAACGTTATACGTTATATCGTAATGCTACACAACGTTATACATTATAACGTATTACCATATAACGTTATACGTTATATCGTAATACTACATAACGTTATACCTCATAACGTAATACTATATAACATTAAACGTTATAACGTAATACTACATAACGTTATACCTTATATCGAAGTGCTACATAACGTTATACGTTATATCGTATTGCTACATAACGTTATAGGGTATAACGTATTACCATATAACATTATACGTTATTACGCAATACTACATAACGTTATACTTTATAACGTAATACTGCATAACGTTATACGTTATAAAGTAATACGATATAACTTTATACGTTATATCGTAATGCTACATATCGTTATACGTTATAACGTATTACCATATAACGTTATACATTATATCGTAACACTACATAACGTTATACGTTATAACGTATTACCATATAACATTATACGGTATATCGTAATGATACATAACGTTATACGTCATAACGTAATACTACATAACGTTATATGTTAAATCGTAATACTACATAACGTTATACTTTATAACGTAATACTACATAACGTTAAACGTCATAACGTAATACTACATAAAGTTATACGTTATAACGTAATGCTATATAACGTTGTACGTTATATCGTAATGCTACATAATGTTAGACGTTATATGGTTATACTACATAACGTTTTACGTCATATCGTAATGCTACATAACGTTATACGATTTAACGTAATACTATATAACGTTATACGTTATATCGAAATGCTACATAACGTTATACGTTATAACGTATTACCATATAACGTTATACGTTATATCGTAACGCTACATAACGTTATAAGTTATTACTTAATACTACATAACGTTATCCGTTATAACGTAATACTACAAGACGTTATACGTTATAACGTAATACTACATAAAGTTAAACGTCAAAACGTAATACTACATTAAGTTATACCTTATAGCGTAATACTCTATAACGTTATACGTTATATCGTAATGCTACATAACGTTAGACGTTATATGGTTATACTACATATCGTTATACGTTTTAACGTAATACTATATAACGTTATACGTTATATCGAAATGCTACATAACGTTATACGATTTGACGTATTACCATATAATGTTATACGGTATATCGTAACACTACATAGCGTTATACGCTATAACGTATTACCATATAACATTATACGTTATTACAAAATACTACATAACGTTATACGTTATAACGTAATACTACATAACGTTATACGTCATAACGTAATACTATATAACGTTGTACGTTATATCGTAATGCTACATAACTTTATACATTATATCGTAACGCTACATAACGTTATACGGTATATCGTAATGCTACATAACGTTATACGTTATAACGTAGTACGATATAACGTTATACGTTATAACGTTATACTACATAATGTTATACGTTATATCGTAATACTACATAACGTTAGACGTTATATCGTTATACTACATAACGTTATACGTTATATCGTAATGCTACATAACGTTATACATTATATCGTAACACTACATAACGTTACACGGTATATCGTAATGCTACATAACGGTAGACGTTATATTGCTATACTACATGACGTTTAACGTCATATCGTAATGCTACAAAACGTTATACGTTATATCGAAATGCTACATAACGTTATACGTTATATCGTATTGCTACATAACGTTATAGGATATAACGTATTACCATATAACATTATACGTTATTACGCAATACTACATAACGTTATACGTTATCACGTAATACTGCATAACGTTATGTGTTATAAAGTAATACGATATAACTTTATACGTTATATCGTAATGCTACATAACGTTATACGTTATAACGTATTACCATATAACGTTATACATTATTTCGTAACACTACACAACGTTATACGTTATAACGTATTACCATATAACATTATACGGTATATCGTAATGATACATAACGTTATACGTTATAACGTAATACTACATAACGTAATACTACATAACGTTATATGTTAAATCGTAATACTACATAACGTTATACTTTATAACGTAATACTACATAACGTTCAACGTCATAACGTAATACTACATAAAGCTATACGTTATAACGTAATGCTATATAACGTTGTACGTTATATCGTAATGATACATAATGTTAGACGTTATATGGTTATACTACATAACGTTTTACGTCATATCGTAACACTACATAACGTTACACGCTATAACGTATTACCATATAACATTATACGTTATTACAAAATACTACATAACGCTATACGCTATAACGTAATACTACATAACGTTATACGTTATAACGTAATACTATATAACGTTGTACGTTATATCGTAATGCTACATAACTTTATACATTATATCGTAACGCTACATAACGTTGAACGTCATAACGTAATACTACATAAAGTTATATGTTAAATCGTAATACTACATAACGTTATACTTTATAACGTAATACTACATAACGTTCAACGTCATAACGTAATACTACATAAAGTTATACGTTATAACGTAATGCTATATAACGTTGTACGTTATATCGTAATGCTACATAACGTTATACGTTATAACGTATTACCATATAACGTTATACGTTATATCGTAACGCTACATAGCGTTATAAGTTACTACTTAATACTACATAACGTTATCCGTTATAACGTAATACTACAAGACGTTATACGTTATAACGTAATACTACATAAAGTTAAACGTCAAAACGTAATACTACATTAAGTTATACCTTATAGCGTAATACTCTATAACGTTATACGTTATATCGTAATGCTACATAACGTTAGACGTTGTATGGTTATACTACATATCGTTATACGTTATATCGTAATACTACATAACGTTAGACGTTATATCGTTATACTACATAACGTTATACGTTATGTCGTAATGCTACATAACGTTATACATTATATCGTAACACTACATAACGTTACACGGTATATCGTAATGCTACATAACGTTTTACGTCATATCGTAACACTACATAACGTTACACGCTATAACGTATTACCATATAACATTATACGTTATTACAAAATACTACATAACGTTATACGCTATAACGTAATACTACATAACGTTATACGTTATAACGTAATACTATATAACGTTGTACGTTATATCGTAATGCTACATAACGTTATACGTTATAACGTATTACCATATAACGTTATACATTATTTCGTAACACTACACAACGTTATACGTTATAACGTATTACCATATAACATTATACGGTATATCGTAATGATACATAACGTTATACGTTATAACGTAATACTACATAACGTTATATGTTAAATCGTAATACTACATAACGTTATACTTTATAACGTAATACTACATAACGTTCAACGTCATAACGTAATACTACATAAAGTTATACGTTATAACGTAATGCTATATAACGTTGTACGTTATATCGTAATGCTACATAATGTTAGACGTTATATGGTTATACTACATAACGTTTTACGTCATATCGTAACACTACATAACGTTACACGCTATAACGTATTACCATATAACATTATACGTTATTACAAAATACTACATAACGTTATACGCTATAACGTAATACTACATAACGTTATACGTTATAACGTAATACTATATAACGTTGTACGTTATATCGTAATGCTACATAACTTTATACATTATATCGTAACGCTACATAACGTTGAACGTCATAACGTAATACTACATAAAGTTATATGTTAAATCGTAATACTACATAACGTTATACTTTATAACGTAATACTACATAACGTTCAACGTCATAACGTAATACTACATAAAGTTATACGTTATAACGTAATGCTATATAACGTTGTACGTTATATCGTAATGCTACATAATGTTAGACGTTATATGGTTATACTACATAACGTTTTACGTCATATCGTAACACTACATAACGTTACACGCTATAACGTATTACCATATAACATTATACGTTATTACAAAATACTACATAACGTTATACGCTACAACGTAATACTACATAACGTTATACGTTATAACGTAATACTATATAACGTTGTACGTTATATCGTAATGCTACATAACTTTATACATTATATCGTAACGCTACATAACGTTGAACGTCATAACGTAACACTACATAAAGTTATACGTTATAACGTAATGCTATATAACGTTGTACGTTATATCGTAATGCTACATAATGTTAGACGTTATATCGTAATGCTACATAACGTTATACGTTATAACGTAATACTACATATCGTTATACGTTATATTGTAATACTACATAATGTTATACGTTATAACGTAATACTTCATAACGTTAAACGTCATAACGTAATACTACATAAAGTTATAAGTTATAACGTAATACTATATAACGTTATACGTTATATCGTAATGCTACATCACGTTAGACGTTATATGGTTATACTACATGACGTTTTACCTCATATCGTAATGCTACATAACGTTATACGTTATATCGAAGTGCTACATAACATATAACATTATACGTTATTAAGTAATACGATATAACTTTATACGTTATAACGTAATACGATATAACGTTATACGTTATATCGTAACACTACATAACGTTATACGCTATAACGTATTACCATATAACATTATACGTTATGACAAAATACTACATAACGTTATACATTATATCGTAACACTACATAACGTTATACGTTATAACGTATTACCATATAACATTACACGGTATATCGTAATGCTACGTAACGTTATACAATATAACGTAATACTACATAACGTTATACGTTAAATCGTAATACTACATAATGTGATACGTTATGACATAATACGATATAACGTTACACGTTATAACGTAATGTGATATAACGTTATACGCTATATCGTAATGCTACATAACGTTATACGTTGTAACGTATTACCATATAACGTTATACGTTATATCGTAACACTACATAACGTTATACGCTATAACGTATTACCATATAACATTATACGTTATTACAAAATACTACATAACGTTATACGTTATAACGTAATACTACATAACGTCATACGTTATAACGTAATCCTATATAACGTTGTACGTTATATCGTAATGCTACATAACGTTAGACGTTATATGGTTATACTACATAACGATTTACGTTATACCGTATTGCTACATAACGTTATACGATATAACGTATTACCATATAACGTTAAACGTTATAACGTAATACTACATGACGTTATGCGTTATAACGTAATACCATATAACGTTATACGTTATAACGTATTACCATATAACATTATACGGTATATCGTAATGATACATAACGTTATACGTTATAACGTAATACTACATAACGTTATATGTTAAATCGTAATACTACATAACGTTATACTTTATAACGTAATACTACATAACGTTCAACGTCATAACGTAATACTACATAAAGTTATACGTTATAACGTAATACTATATAACGTTGTACGTTATAACGTAATGTGATATAACGTTATACGTTATATCGTAATGCTACATAACGTTATACGTTGTAACGTATTACCATATAACGTTATACGTTATATCGTAAAACTACATAACGTTATACGCTATAACGTATTACCATATAACATTATACGTTATTACAAAATACTACAAAACGTTATACGTTATAACGTAATACTACATAACGTCATACGTTATAACGTAATACTATATAACGTTGTACGTTATATCGTAATGCTACATAACTTTATACATTATATCGTAACGCTACATAATGTTATACGGTATATCGTAATGCTACATAACGTTATACGTTATAACGTAATACGATATAACGTTATACGTTATAAGGTAATGCTACATAACGTTATACGTTATATCGTAATACTACATAACGTTAGACGTTATATCGTTATACTACATAACGTTATACGTTATATCGTAATGCTACATAACGTTATACATTATATCGTAACACTACATAACGTTATACGTTATAACGTATTACCATATAACATTACACGGTATATCGTAATGCTACATAACGTTATACATTATAACGTAATACTACATAACGTTATACGTTAAATCGTAATACTACATAATGTGATACGTTATAACATAATACGATATAACGTTATACGTTATAACGTAATGTGATATAACGTTATACGTTATATCGTAATGCTACATAACGTTATACGTTGTAACGTATTACCATATAACGTTATACGTTATATCGTAACACTACATAACGTTATACGCTATAACGTATTACCATATAACATTATACGTTATTACAAAATACTACATAACGTTATACGTTATAACGTAATACTACATAACGTCATACGTTATAACGTAATCCTATATAACGTTGTACGTTATATCGTAATGCTACATAACTTTATACATTATATCGTAAAGCTACATAACGTTATACGGTATATCGTAATGCTACATAACGTTATACGTTATAACGTAATACCATATAACGTTATGCGTTATAACGTATTACCACATAACGTTATACGGTATATCGTAATGCTACATAAAGTTATACGTTATATCGAATTGCTACATAACATTATACGTTATATCGTAACACAACATAACGTTTTACGTTATAACGTATCACCATATAACGCTATACAGTATATCGTAATGCTACATAACGTTATACGGTATATCGTAATGCTACATAACGTTATACGTTATAACGTAATACCACATAACGTTATACGTTATATCGTAATACTACATAACGTTATATCTTATAGCGTAATACTATGTAACGTTATACGTTATATCGTAATGCTACATAACGTTATAAGTTATTACGTAATACTACATAAATATATCCGTTATAACGTAATACTACATAACGTTATACGTCATAACGTATTACCATATAACGATATACATTATATCGTAACACTACTTAACGTTATACGTTATAACGTAATACTATATAACTTTATACGTTATAACGTAATACTATATAACTTTATACGTTATAACGTATTACCATATAACATTATACGTTATTACGCAATACTACATAACGTTATACGTTGTAACGTAATACTACATAACGTTATACGTTATAACGTAATACTACATAACGTTATACGTTATAACGTAATACTACATATCGTTATACGTTTTAACGTAATACTAAATAACGTTATACGTTATATCGTAATGCTACATAACGTTACAAGTTATTACGTAATGCTACATTACGTTATCCGTTATATCGTAATACTACATATCGTTGTAGGTTATAACGTAATACTATATAACGCTGTACGTTATATCGTAATGCTACATAACCTTATACATTATATCGTAATGCTACATAACGTTATACGCTATGTCGTAATGCTACATAACGTTATACGTTATAACGTAATACGTTATAACGTTATACGTTATATCGTAATGCTACATAACGTTATACGTTATAACGTATTACCATATAACATTATACAGTATATCGTAATGCTACATAACGTTATACATTATATCGCAATGCTACATAACGTTATACGTTATATCGTAATACTACATAACGTTATACCTCATAACGTAATACTATATAACATTAAACGTTATAACGTAATACTACATAACGTTATACCTTATATCGAAATGATACATAACGTTATACGATATAACGTATTACCATATAAAGTTATACGGTATATCGTAATGCAACATAACGTTAAAGGTTAAAACGTAATACTACATAACGTTATACCTTATATCGAAATGATACATAACGTTATACGATATAACGTATTACCATATAACGTTATACGGTATATCGTAATGCTACATAACGTTATACGTTATATCGTATTCCTACATAACGTTATACGTTATATCGTAATACTACATAACGTTATACCTCATAACGTAATACTATATAACATTAAACGTTATAACGTAATACTACATAACGTTATACCTTATATCGAAATGATACATAACGTTCTACGATATAACTTATTACCATATAACATTATACGTTATATCTTAATGCTACATAACGTTATACATTATAACGTAATACTACATAAAGTTATACGTTATAACGTAATACTATATAACGTTATACGTTATATCGTAATGCTACATAACGTTAGACGTTATATGCTTATACTACATAACGTTTTACGTCATATCACAATGCTACATAACGTTATACGTTATAACGTAATACTACATAGCGTTATACGTTTTAACGTAATACTATATAACGTTATACCTTATATCGAAATGCTACATAACGTTATACGATATATCGTATTACCTTATAACGTTATACGTTATAACGTAATACTATATAACGTTATACGTTATATCGTAACACTACATAACGTTATACGCTATAACGTATTACCATATATCATTATACGTTATTACGAAATACTACATAACGTTCTTCGTTATAACGTAATACTACATAAAGTTATACGTTATATCGTAATACTACATAACGTTATACCTCATAACGTAATCCTATATAACATTAAACGTTATAACGTAATACTACATAACGTTATACCTTATATCGAAATGATACATAACGTTATACGTTATAACGTAATACTACATAACGTTATGCGTTATATCGTAATACTACATAACGTTAGACGTTATATCGCTATACTACATAACGTTATACGTTACATCGCAATGCTACATAACGTTATACATTATATCGTAACACTACATAACGTTATACGGTATATCGTAATGCTACATAACGTTATACGTTATAACGTATTACCATATAACGTTATACGTTATATCATAACACTACATAACGTTATACGCTATAACGTATTACCATATATCATTATACGTTATTACAAAATACTACATAACGTTATACGTTATAACGTAATACTACATAACGTTATACGTTATATCGTAATACTACATAACGTTATACCTCATAACGTAATCCTATATAACATTAAACGTTATAACGTAATACTACATAACGTTATACCTTATATCGAAATGATACATAACGTTATACGTTATAACGTAATACTACATAACGTTATGCGTTATATCGTAATACTACATAACGTTAGACGTTATATCGTTATACTACATAACGTTATACGTTACATCGCAATGCTACATAACGTTATACATTATATCGTAACACTACATAACGTTATACGGTATATCGTAATGCTACATAACGTTATACGTTATAACGTATTACCATATAACGTTATACGTTATATCGTAACACTACATAACGTTATACGCTATAACGTATTACCATATATCATTATATGTTATTACAAAATACTACATAACGTTATACGTTATAACGTAATACTACATAACGTTATACGTTATAACGTAATGCTACATAACGTTATATGTTATAACGTAATACGAAATAACGTTATACGTTATAACGTAATACTACATAACGTTATACGTTATATCGTAATACTACATAACGTTAGACGTTATATCGTTATACTACATAACGTTATACGTTATAACGTAATACTACATAACGTTATTTGTTATATCGTAATACTACATAACGTTAGACGTTATATCGTTATACTACATAACGTTATACGTTATATCGTAATACTATATAACGTTATACGTTATATCGTAATGCTACATAACGTTAGACGTTATATGGTTATACTACATAACGTTTTACGTCATATCGTAATGCTACATAACGTTATACGTTATGTCGTAATACTACATATCGTTATAGCTTTTAACGTAATACTATATAACATTATACGTTATTACAAAATACTACATAACGTTATACGTTATAACGTAATACTACATAACGTTATACGTTATAACGTAATACTCTATAACGTTGTACGTTATATCGTAATGCTACATAACTTTATACATTATATCGTAACGCTACATAATGTTATACGGTATATCGTAATGCTACATAACGTTATACGTTATAACGTAATACGATATAACGTTATACGTTATAAGGTAATGCTACATAACGTTATACGTTATATCGTAATACTACATAACGTTAGACGTTATATCGTTATACTACATAACGTTATACGTTATATCGTAATGCTACATAACGTTATACATTATATCGTAACACTACATAACGTTATACGTTATAACGTATTACCATATAACATTATACGGTATATCGTAATGCTACATAACGTTATACATTATAACGTAATACTACATAACGTTATACGTTAAATCGTAATACTACATAATGTGATACGTTATAACATAATACGATATAACGTTATACGTTATAACGTAATGTTATATAACGTTATACGTTATATCGTAATGCTACATAACGTTATACGTTGTAACGTATTACCATATAACGTTATACGTTATATCGTAACACTACATAACGTTATAAGTTATTACATAATACTACATAACGTTATCCGTTATAACGTAATACTACATGACGTTACACGTTATAACGTAATACTACATAAAGTTAAACGTCAAAACGTAATACTACATAAAGTTATACCTTATAACGTAATACTTTATAACGTTATACGTTATATCGTAATGCTACATAACGTTAGACGTTATATGGTTATACTACATAACGATTTACGTCATATCGTAATGCTATATAACGTTATACTTTATAACGCAATACTACATATCGTTATACGTTTTAACGTAATACTATATAACGTTATACGTTATATCGAAATGCTACATAACGTTATACGTTATACCGTATTGCTACATAACGTTATACGATATAACGTATTACCATATAACGTTAAACTTTATAACGTAATACTACATAACGTTATATCTTATAGCGTAATACTATATAACGTTATACGTTATATCGTAATGCTACATAACGTTATAAGTTATTACGTAATACTACATAAATATATCCGTTATAACGTAATACTACATAACGTTATACGTCATAACGTATTACCATATAACGATATACATTATATCGTAACACTACTTAACGTTATACGTTATAACGTATTACCACATAACATTATACGGTATATCGTAATGCTACATAACGTTATACGTTATTACGCAATACTACATAAAGTTATACGTTAAATCGTAATACTACATAACGTTATACGTCATAACGTAATACTACATAACGTTAAACGTCATAACGTAATACTACATAAAGTTATACGTTATAACGTAATACTATATAACGTTATACGTTATAACGTATTACCATATAACATTATACGTTATTACGCCATACTACATAACGTTATACGTTATAAGGTAATACTACATATCGTTATACGTTTTAACGTAATACTAAATAACGTTATACGTTATATCGTAATGCTACATAACGTTATAAGTTATTACGTAATACTACATTACGTTATCCGTTATATCGTAATACTACATATCGTTATAGGTTATAACGTAATACTATATAACGTTGTACGTTATATCGTAATGCTACATAACTTTATACATTATATCGTAATGCTACATAACGTTATACGTTATATCGTATTCCTACATAACGTTATACGTTATATCGTAATACTACATAACGTTATACCTCATAACGTAATACTATATAACATTAAACGTTATAACGTAATACTACATAACGTTATACCTTATATCGAAATGATACATAACGTTCTACGATATAACTTATTACCATATAACATTATACGTTATATCGTAATGCTACATAACGTTATACATTATAACGTAATACTACATAAAGTTATACGTTATAACGTAATACTATATAACGTTATACGTTATATCGTAATGCTACATAACGTTAGACGTTATATGCTTATACTACATAACGTTTTACGTCATATCACAATGCTACATAACGTTATACGTTATAACGTAATACTACATAGCGTTATACGTTTTAACGTAATACTATATAACGTTATACCTTATATCGAAATGCTACATAACGTTATACGATATATCGTATTACCTTATAACGTTATAAGTTATTACGTAATACTACATTACGTTATCCGTTATATCGTAATACTACATATCGTTATAGGTTATAACGTAATACTATATAACGTTGTACGTTATATCGTAATGCTACATAACTTTATACATTATATCGTAATGCTACATAACGTTATACGCTATGTCGTAATGCTTCATAACGTTATACGTTATAACGTAATACGTTATAACGTTATACGTTATATCGTAATGCTACATAACGTTATACGTTATAACGTATTACCATATAACATTATACGGTATATCGTAATGCTACATAACGTTATACATTATATCGCAATGCTACATAACGTTATACCTTATATCGAAATGATACATAACGTTATACGTTATAACGTAATACGATATAACGTTAGACGTTACATCGTTATACTACATAACGTTATACGTTACATCGCAATGCTACATAACGTTATACATTATATCGTAACACTACATAACGTTATACGGTATATCGTAATGCTACATAACGTTATACGCTATAACGTATTACCATATATCATTATACGTTATTACAAAATACTACATAACGTTATACGTTATAACGTAATACTACATATCGTTATACGTTATAACGTAAAACTATATAACATTATACGTTATTACGCAATACTACATAACGTTATACGTTATAACGCAATACAACATAACGTTATACGTTATAAAGTAATACGATATAACTTTATACGTTATATCGTAATGCTACATAACGTTATACGTTATAACGTATTACCATATAACGTTATACGTTATATCGTAACACTACATAACGTTATAAGTTATTACATAATACTACATAACGTTGTCCGGTATAACGTAATACTACATGACGTTATACGTTATAACGTAATACTACATAACGTTATATGTTAAATCGTAATACTACATAACGTCATACTTTACAACGTAATACTACATAAGGTTAAACGCCATAACGTAATACTACATAAAGTTATACGCTATAACGTAATGCTATATAACGTTGTACGTTATATAGTAATGCTACATAACGTTATTCCTTATAACGTAATACGATATAACGTTATACGATATATCGTAATGCTACATAACGTTATACTTTATAACGTATTACCATATAACGTTATACGTTATATCGTAACACTACATAACGTTACACGCTATAACGTATTACCATATAACATTATACGGTATATCGTAATGCTACATAACGTTATACGTTATAACGTAATACTACATATCGTTATACGTTTTAACGTAATACTAAATAACGTTATACGTCATATCGTAATGCTACATAACGTTATAAGTTATTACGTAATACTACATTACGTTATCCGTTATAACGCAATACTACATAATGTTATACGTTATAACGTAATACTATATAACGTTGTACGTTATATCGTAATGCTACATAATGTGATACGTTATAATATAATACGATATAACGTTATACGTTATAACGTAATGTTATATAACGTTATACGTTATATCGTAATGCTACATAACGTTATACGTTGTAACGTATTACCATATAACGTTATACGTTATATCGTAACACTACATAACGTTATAAGTTATTACATAATACTACATAACGTCATCCGTTATAACGTAATACTACATGACGTTACACGTTATAACGTAATACTACATAAAGTTAAACGTCAAAACGTAATACTACATAAAGTTATACCTTATAACGTAATACTTTATAACGTTATACGTTATATCGTAATGCTACATAACGTTAGACGTTATATGGTTATACTACATAACGATTTACGTCATATCGTAATGCTATATAACGTTATACTTTATAACGCAATACTACATATCGTTATACGTTTTAACGTAATACTATATAACGTTATACGTTATATCGAAATGCTACATAACGTTATACGTTATACCGTATTGCTACATAACGTTATACGATATAACGTATTACCATATAACGTTAAACTTTATAACGTAATACTACATAACGTTATGCGTTATAACGTAATACCATATAACGTTATGCGTTATAACGTATCACCATATAACGTTATACGGTATATCGTAATGCTACATAAAGTTATACGTTATATCGAATTGCTACATAACATTATACGTTATATCGTAACACAACATAACGTTTTACGTTATAACGTATCACCATATAACGCTATACAGTATATCGTAATGCTACATAACGTTATACGGTATATCGTAATGCTACATAACGTTATACGTTATAACGTAATACCACATAACATTATACGGTATATCGTAATGCTACATAACGTTATACGTTATTACGCAATACTACATAAAGTTATACGTTAAATCGTAATACTACATAACGTTATACGTCATAACGTAATACTACATAACGTTAAACGTCATAACGTAATACTACATAAAGTTATACGTTATAACGTAATACTATATAACGTTATACGTTATAACGTATTACCATATAGCATTATACGTTATTACGCAATACTACATAACGTTATACGTTATAAGGTAATACTACATATCGTTATACGTTTTAACGTAATACTAAATAACGTTATACGTTATATCGTAATGCTACATAACGTTATCAGTTATTACGTAATACTACATTACGTTATCCGTTATATCGTAATACTACATATCGTTATAGGTTATAACGTAATACTATATAACGTTGTACGTTATATCGTAATGCTACATAACTTTATACATTATATCGTAATGCTACATAACGTTATACGTTATATCGTATTCCTACATAACGTTATACGTTATATCGTAATACTACATAACGTTATACCTCATAACGTAATACTATATAACATTAAACGTTATAACGTAATACTACATAACGTTATACCTTATATCGAAATGATACATAACGTTCTAAGATATAACTTATTACCATATAACATTATACGTTATATCGTAATGCTACATAACGTTATACATTATAACGTAATACTACATAAAGTTATACGTTATAACGTAATACTATATAACGTTATACGTTATATCGTAATGCTACATAACGTTAGACGTTATATGCTTATACTACATAACGTTTTACGTCATATCACAATGCTACATAACGTTATACGTTATAACGTAATACTACATAGCGTTATACGTTTTAACGTAATACTATATACCTTATATCGAAATGCTACATAACGTTATACGATATATCGTATTACCTTATAACGTTATAAGTTATTACGTAATACTACATTACGTTATCCGTTATATCGTAATACTACATATCGTTATAGGTTATAACGTAATACTATATAACGTTGTACATTATATCGTAATGCTACATAACTTTATACATTATATCGTAATGCTACATAACGTTATACGCTATGTCGTAATGCTTCATAACGTTATACGTTATAACGTAATACGTTATAACGTTATACGTTATATCGTAATGCTACATAACGTTATACGTTATAACGTATTACCATATAACATTATACGGTATATCGTAATGCTACATAACGTTATACATTATATCGCAATGCTACATAACGTTTTACGTTATATCGTAATACTACATAACGTTATACCTCATAACGTAATACTATATAACATTAAACGTTATAACGTAATAATACATAACGTTATACCTTATATCGAAATGATACATAACGTTATACGATATAACGTATTACCATATAAAGTTATACGGTATATCGTAATGCAACATAACGTTAAACGTTAAAACGTAATACTACATAACGTTATACCTTATATCGAAATGATACATAACGTTATACGTTATAACGTAATACGGTATAACGTTAGACGTTATATCGTTATACTACATAACGTTATACGTTACATCGCAATGCTACATAACGTTATACATTATATCGTAACACTACATAACGTTATACGGCATATCGTAATGCTACATAACGTTATACGTTATAACGTATTACCATATAACGTTATACGTTATATCGTAACACTACATAACGTTATACGCTATAACGTATTACCATATATCATTATACGTTATTACAAAATACTACATAACGTTATACGTTATAACGTAATACTACATATCGTTATACGTTATAACGTAAAACTATATAACGTTGTACGTTATATCGTAATGCTACATAACGTTATACGTTATAACGTAATACTACATAACGTTATACGTTATATCGTAATACTACATAACGTTAGACGTTATATCGTTATACTACATAACGTTAGACGTTATATGGTTATACTACATAACGTTTTACGTCATGTCGTATTGCTACATAACGTTATACGTTATGTCGTAATACTACATATCGTTATACCTTTTAACGTAATACTATATAACGTTATACGTTATATCGATATGCTACATAACGTTATACGATATGACGTATTTCCATATAACGTTATACGGTATATCGTAATGGTACATAACGTTATACGTTATATCGAAATGCTACATAACCTTATACGTTATATCGTATTGCTACATAACGTTATACGATATAACGTATTACCATATAACTTTATACGTTATTACGCAATACTACATAACGTTATACGTTATAACGCAATACTACATAACGTTATACGTAATAAAGTAATACGATCTAACGTTATACGTTATATCGTAATGCTACATAACGTTATACGTTATAACGTAATACAACACATCGTTATACGTTATATCGTAATACTACATAACGTTATACGTTATAACGTAATACTTCATAACGTTAAACGTCATAACGTAATACAACATAAAGTTATAAGTTATAACGTAATACTATATAACGATATACGTTATATCGTAATGCTACATAACGTTAGACGTTATATGGTTATACTACATGACGTTTTACGTCATATCGTAATGCTACATAACGTTATACGTTATATCGAAATGCTACATAACTTTATACGTTATATCGTATTGCTACATAACGTTATACCTTATATCGAAATGATACATAACGTTATACGTTATAACGTAATACGATATAACGTTAGACGTTATATCGTTATACTACATAACGTTATACGTTACATCGCAATGCTACATAACGTTATACATTATATCGTAACACTACATAACGTTATACGGTATATCGTAATGCTACATAACGTTATACGTTATAACGTATTACCATATAACGTTATACGTTATATCGTAACACTACATAACGTTATACGCTATAACGTATTACCATATATCATTATACGTTATTACAAAATACTACATAACGTTATACGTTATAACGTAATACTACATATCGTTATACGTTATAACGTAAAACTATATAACGTTGTACGTTATATCGTAATGCTACATAACGTTATACGTTATAACGTAATACGATATAACGTTATACGTTATAACGTAATACTACATAACGTTATACGTTATATCGTAATACTACATAACGTTAGACGTTATATCGTTATACTACATAACGTTAGACGTTATATGGTTATACTACATAACGTTTTACGTCATGTCGTATTGCTACATAACGTTATACGTTATGTCGTAATACTACATATCGTTATACCTTTTAACGTAATACTATATAACGTTATACGTTATATCGATATGCTACATAACGTTATACGATATGACGTATTTCCATATAACGTTATACGGTATATCGTAATGGTACATAACGTTATACGTTATATCGAAATGCTACATAACCTTATACGTTATATCGTATTGCTACATAACGTTATACGATATAACGTATTACCATATAACTTTATACGTTATTACGCAATACTACATAACGTTATACGTTATAACGCAATACCACATAACGTTATACGTAATAAAGTAATACGATCTAACGTTATACCTTATATCGTAACACTACATAACGTTATAAGTTATTACATAATACTACATAACGTTGTCCGGTATAACGTAATACTACATGACGTTATACGTTATAACGTAATACTACATAACGTTATATGTTAAATCGTAATACTACATAACGTCATACTTTACAACGTAATACTACATAAGGTTAAACGTCATAACGTAATACTACATAAAGTTATACGCTATAACGTAATGCTATATAACGTTGTACGTTATATAGTAATGCTACATAACGTTATTCCTTATAACGTAATACGATATAACGTTATACGATATATCGTAATGCTACATAACGTTATACTTTATAACGTATTACCATATAACGTTATACGTTATATCGCAACACTACATAACGTTACACGCTATAACGTATTACCATATAACATTATACGGTATATCGTAATGCTACATAACGTTATACGTTATAACGTAATACTACATATCGTTATACGTTTTAACGTAATACTAAATAACGTTATACTTCATATCGTAATGCTACATAACGTTATAAGTTATTACGTAATACTACATTACGTTATCCGTTATAACGCAATACTACATAACGTTATACGTTATAACGTAATACTATATAACGTTGTACGTTATATCGTAATGCTACATAACGTTATACGTTATAACGTAATACGTTATAACGTTATACGTTATATGGTAATGCTACATAACGTTATAAGTTATTACGTAATACTACATTACGTTATCCGTTATAACGTAATACTACATAACGTTATATCTTATAGCGTAATACTATATAACGTTATACGTTATATCGTAATGCTACATAACGTTATAAGTTATTACGTAATACTACATAAATATATCCGTTATAACGTAATACTACATAACGTTATATCTTATAGCGTAATACTATATAACGTTATACGTTATATCGTAATGCTACATAACGTTATACATTATAACGTAATACTACATAACGTTATACGTTTTAACGTAATACTATATAACGTTATACCTTATATCGAAATGCTACATAACGTTATACGATATAACGTATTACCTTATAACGTTATACGTTATATCGTAATACTACATAACGTTATACCTCATAACGTAATCCTATATAACATTAAACGTTATAACGTATTACTACATAACGTTATACCTTATATCGAAATGATACATAACGTTATACGTTATAACGTAATACGATATAACGTTAGACGTTATATCGTTATACTACATAACGTTATACGTTACATCGCAATGCTACATAACGTTATACATTATATCGTAACACTACATAACGTTATACGGTTTATCGTAATGCTACATAACGTTATACGTTATAACGTATTACCATATAACGTTATACGTTATATCGTAACACTACATAACGTTATACGCTATAACGTATTACCATATATCATTATACGATATTACAAAATACTACATAACGTTATACGTTATAACGTAATACTACATATCGTTATACGTTATAACGTAATACTATATAACGTTGTACGTTATATCGTAATGCTACATAACTTTATACATTATATCGTAACGCTACATAACGTTATACGGTATATCGTAATGCTGCATAACGTTATACGTTATAACGTATTACCATATAACATTATACGGTATATCGTAATTCTACATAACGTTATACATTATAACGTAATACTACATAACGTTATACGTTTAATCGTAATACTACATAATGTTATATGTTATAACATAATACTACATAACGTTAAACGTCATAGCGTAATACTACATAGAGTTATAAGTTATAACGTAATACTATATAACGTTATACGTTATATCGTAATGCTACATAACGTTAGACGTTATATGGTTATACTACATAACGTTTTACGTCATATCGTAATGCTACATAACGTTATACGTTATGTCGTAATACTACATATCGTTATACCTTTTAACGTAATACTATATAACGTTATACGTTATATCGATATGCTACATAACGTTATACGATATGACGTATTACCATATAACGTTATACGGTATATCGTAATGGTACATAACGTTATACGTTATATCGAAATGCTACGTAACGTTATACGGTATATCGTATTGCTACATAACGTTATACGATATAACGTATTACCATATAACTTTATACGTTATTACGCAATAGTACATAACGTTATACGTTATAACGCAATACTACATAACGTTATACGTAATAAAGTAATACGATCTAACGTTATACGTTATATCGTAATGCTACATAACGTTATACGTTATAACGTAATACTGCATATCGTTATACGTTATATCGTAATACTACATAATGTTATACGTTATAACGTAATACTTCATAACATTAAACGTCATAACGTAATACTACATAAAGTTATAAGTTATAACGTAATACTATATAACGATATACGTTATATCGTAATGCTACATAACGTTAGATGTTATATGGTTATACTACATGTCGTTTTACGTCATATCGTAATGCTACATAACGTTATACGTTATATCGAAATGCTACATAACTTTATACGTTATATCGTATTGCTACATAACGCTATACGTTATAACGTATTACCATATAACATTATACGGTATATCGTAATGCTACATAACGTTATACGTTATTACCCAATACTACATAAAGTTATACGTTAAATCGTAATACTACATAACGTTATACGTCATAACGTAATACTACATAACGTTAAACGTCATAACGTAATACTACATAAAGTTATACGTTATAACGTAATACTATATATCGTTATATGTTATAACGTATTACCATATAACATTATACGGTATATCGTAATACTACATAACGTTATATCTTATAGCGTAATACTATATATCGTTATATGTTATAACGTATTACCATATAACATTATACGTTATTACGCAATACTACATAACGTTATACGTTAAAACGTAATACTACATAACGTTATACGTTATAACGTAATACTACATAACGTTATACGTTATAACGTAATACCATATAACGTTATACGTTATAACGTAATACCATATAACGTTATACGGTATATCACAATGCAACATAACGTTATACGTTATATCGAAATGCTACATAACGTTATACGTTATATCGTAATGTTACATAACGTTATACGTTATAACGTAATACTACATAACGTTATACGTCATAACGTATTACCATATAACGATATACATTATATCGTAACACTACATAACGTTATACGTTATAACGCATTACCATATAACATTATACGGTATATCGTAATGCTACATAACGTTATACGTTATTACGCAATACTACGTAAAGTTATACGCTAAATCGTAATAATACATAACGTTATACGTCATAACGTAATACTACATAACGTTAAACGTCATAACGTAATACTACATAAAGTTAGACGTTATAACGTAATACTATATATCGTTATATGTTATAACGTATTACCATATAACGATATACATTATATCGTAACACTACATAACGTTATACGTTATAACGTATTACCATATAACATTATACGGTATATCGTAATGCTATATAACGTTATACGTTATTACGCAATACTACATAACGTTATACGTTATAACGTAATACTACATAACGTTATACGTTATAACGTAATACTACATAACGTTATACGTTATAACGTAATACTACATATCGTTATACGTTTTATCGTAATACTAAATAACGTTATAGGTCATATCGTAATGCTACATAACGTTATAAGTTATTACGTAATACTACATTACGTTATCCGTTATAACGCAATACTACATAACGTTATACGTTATAACGTAATACTATGTAACGTTGTACGTTATATCGTAATGCTACATAACGTTATACGTTATAACGTAATACGTTATAACGTTATACGTTATATGGTAATGCTACATAACGTTATAAGTTATTACGTAATACTACATTACGTTATCCGTTATAACGTAATACTACATAACGTTATGTCTTATAGCGTAATACTATATAACGTTATACGTTATATCGTAATGCTACATAACGTTATAAGTTATTACGTAATACTACATAAATATATCCGTTATAACGTAATACTACATAACGTTATACGTCATAACGTATTACCATATAACGATATACATTATATCGTAACACTACATAACGCTATACGTCATAACGTATTACCATATAACGATATACATTATATCGTAACACTACATAACGTTATACGTTATAACGTATTACCATATAACGTTATACGGTATATCGTAATGCTACATAAAGTTATACGTTATATCGAATTGCTACATAACGTTATACGGTATATCGTAATGCTACATAACGTTATACGTTGTAGCGTAATACCACATAACGTTATACGTTATATCGTAATACTACATAACGTTATATCTTATAGCGTAATACTACATAACGTTAAACGTCATAACGTAATACTACATAAAGTTATACGTTATAACGTAATGCTATATACCGTTATATGTTATAACGTATTACCATATATCATTATACGTTATTACGCAATACTACATAACGTTATACGTTATAACGTAATACTACATAACGTTATACGTTATAACGTAATACTACATAACGTTATACGTTATAACGTAATACTACATATCGTTATACGTTTTAACGTAATACTAAATAACGTTACACGTTATATCGTAATGCTACATCACATTATAAGCTATTACGCAATGCTACATTACGTTATACGTTATAACGCAATACTACTTAACGTTATACGTTATAACGTAATACTACATAACGTTATACGTCATAACGTATTACCATATAACGATATACATTATATCGTAACACTACATAACGTTATACGATATAACGTATTACCATATAACATTATACGGTAAATCGTAATGCTACATAACGTTATACGTTATTACGCAATACTACATAAAGTTATACGCTAAATCGTAATAATACATAACGTTATACGTCATAACGTAATACTACATAACGTTAAACGTCATAACGTAATACTACATAAAGTTAGACGTTATAACGTAATACTATATATCGTTATATGTTATAACGTATTACCATATAACATTATACGTTATTACGCAATACTACATAACGTTATACGTTATAACGTAATACTACATAACGTTATACGTTATAACGTAATACCATATAACGTTATACGGTATATCACAATGCAACATAACGTTATACGTTATATCGAAATGCTACATAACGTTATACGTTATATCGTAATGTTACATAACGTTATACGTTATATCGTAATACTATATAACGTTAAACGTTATAACGTAATACTACATAACGTTATGCGTTATAACGTAATACCATATAACGTTATACGTTATAAGGTATTACCATATAACGTTATACGTTATAACGTATTACCATATAACGTTATACGGTATATCGTAATGCTACATAAAGTTATACGGTATATCGAATGGCTACATAACGTTATACGGTATACCGTAATGCTACATAACGTTATACGTTATAACGTAATACCACATAACGTTATACGTTATATCGTAATACTACATAACGTTATATCTTATAGCGTAATACTATATAACGTTATACGTTATATCGTAATGCTACATAACGTTATAAGTTATTACGTAATACTACATAAATATATCCGTTATAACGTAATACTACATAACGTTATACGTCATAACGTATTACCATATAACGATATACATTATATCGTAATACTACATAACGTTATACCTTATAACGTATTACCATATAACATTATACGGTATATCGTAATGCTATGTAACGTTATACGTTATTACGCAATACTACATAAAGTTATACGTTAAATCGTAATACTACATAACGTTATACGTCATAACGTAATACTACATAACGTTAAACGTCATAACGTAATACTACATAAAGTTATACGTTATAATACTATATATCGTTATATGTTATAACGTATTACCATATAACATTATACGTTATTACGCAATACTACATAACGTTATACGTTATAACGTAATACTACATAACGTTATACGTTATAACGTAATACTACATAACGTTATACGTTATAACGTAATACTACATATCGTTATACGTTTTAACGTAATACTAAATAACGTTATACGTCATATCGTAATGCTACATAACGTTATAAGTTATTACGTAATACTACATTACGTTATCCGTTATAACGCAATACTACATAACGTTATACGTTATAACGTAATACTATATAACGTTGTACGTTATATCGTAATGCTACATAACGTTATACGTTATATGGTAATGCTACATAACGTTATAAGTTATTACGTAATACTACATTACGTTATCCGTTATAACGTAATACTACATAACGTTATATCTTATAGCGTAATACTATATAACGTTATACGTTATATCGTAATGCTACATAACGTTATAAGTTATTACGTAATACTACATAAATATATCCGTTATAACGTAATACTACATAACGTTATACGTCATAACGTATTACCATATAACGATATACATTATATCGTAACACTACATAACGCTATACGTTATAACGTATTACCATATATCATTATACGGTATATCGTAATGCTACATAACGTTATACGTTATTACCCAATACTACATAAAGTTATACGTTAAATCGTAATACTACATAACGTTATACGTCATAACGTAATACTACATAACGCTAAACGTCATAACGTAATACTACATAAAGTTATACGTTATAACGTAATACTATACATCGTTATATGTTATAACGAATTACCATATAACATTATACGTTATTACGCAATACTACATAACGTTATACGATATAACGTAATACTACATAACGTTATACGTTATAACGTAATACTACATAACGTTGTACGTTATATCGTAATGCTACATAACGTTATACGTTATAACGTAATATGTTATAACGTTATACGTTATGTCGTAATGCTACATAACGTTATAAGATGTTACGTAATACTACATAAATATATCCGTTATAACGGAATACTACATAACGATATACGTCATAACGTATTACCATATAACGATATACATTATATCGTAAAACTACATAACGTTATACGTTATAACGTATTACCATATAACGTTATACGTTATAACGTAATACTACATAACGTTGTACGTTATATCGTAATGCTACATAACGTTATACGTTATAACGTAATATGTTATAACGTTATACGTTATTACGCAATACTACATAACGTTATACGTTATAACGTAATACTACACAACGTTATACGTTATATCGTAATACTACATAATGTTATACGTTATAACGTAATACTTCATAACATTAAACGTCATAACGTAATACTACATAAAGTTATAAGTTATAACATAATACTATATAACGATATACGTTATATCGTAATGCTACATAACGTTAGATGTTATATGGTTATACTACATGTCGTTTTACGTCATATCGTAATGCTACATAACGTTATACGTTATATCGAAATGCTACATAACTTTATACGTTATATCGTATTGCTACATAACGCTATACGTTATAACGTATTACCATATAACATTATACGGTATATCGTAATGCTACATAACGTTATACGTTATTACCCAATACTACATAAAGTTATACGTTAAATCGTAATACTACATAACGTTATACGTCATAACGTAATACTACATAACGTTAAACGTCATAACGTAATACTACATAAAGTTATACGTTATAACGTAATACTATATATCGTTATATGTTATAACGTATTACCATATAACATTATACGGTATATCGTAATACTACATAACGTTATATCTTATAGCGTAATACTATATATCGTTATATGTTATAACGTATTACCATATAACATTATACGTTATTACGCAATACTACATAACGTTATACGTTAAAACGTAATACTACATAACGTTATACGTTATAACGTAATACTACATAACGTTATACGTTATAACGTCATACCATATAACGTTATACGTTATAACGTAATACCATATAACGTTATACGGTATATCACAATGCAACATAACGTTATACGTTATATCGAAATGCTACATAACGTTATACGTTATATCGTAATGTTACATAACGTTATACGTTATAACGTAATACTACATAACGTTATACGTCATAACGTATTACCATATAACGATATACATTATATCGTAACACTACATAACGTTATACGTTATAACGCATTACCATATAACATTATACGGTATATCGTAATGCTACATAACGTTATACGTTATTACGCAATACTACGTAAAGTTATACGCTAAATCGTAATAATACATAACGTTATACGTCATAACGTAATACTACATAACGTTAAACGTCATAACGTAATACTACATAAAGTTAGACGTTATAACGTAATACTATATATCGTTATATGTTATAACGTATTACCATATAACATTATACGTTATTACGTAATACTACATAAATATATCCGTTATAACGTAATACTACATAACGTTATACGTCATAACGTATTACCATATAACGATATACATTATATCGTAACACTACATAACGTTATACGTTATAACGTATTACCATATAACATTATACGGTATATCGTAATGCTATATAACGTTATACGTTATTACGCAATACTACATAACGTTATACGTTATAACGTAATACTACATAACGTTATACGTTATAACGTAATACTACATAACGTTATACGTTATAACGTAATACTACATATCGTTATACGTTTTATCGTAATACTAAATAACGTTATAGGTCATATCGTAATGCTACATAACGTTATAAGTTATTACGTAATACTACATTACGTTATCCGTTATAACGCAATACTACATAACGTTATACGTTATAACGTAATACTATGTAACGTTGTACGTTATATCGTAATGCTACATAACGTTATACGTTATAACGTAATACGTTATAACGTTATACGTTATATGGTAATGCTACATAACGTTATAAGTTATTACGTAATACTACATTACGTTATCCGTTATAACGTAATACTACATAACGTTATGTCTTATAGCGTAATACTATATAACGTTATACGTTATATCGTAATGCTACATAACGTTATAAGTTATTACGTAATACTACATAAATATATCCGTTATAACGTAATACTACATAACGTTATACGTCATAACGTATTACCATATAACGATATACATTATATCGTAACACTACATAACGCTATACGTCATAACGTATTACCATATAACGATATACATTATATCGTAACACTACATAACGTTATACGTTATAACGTATTACCATATAACGTTATACGGTATATCGTAATGCTACATAAAGTTATACGTTATATCGAATTGCTACATAACGTTATACGGTATATCGTAATGCTACATAACGTTATACGTTGTAGCGTAATACCACATAACGTTATACGTTATATCGTAATACTACATAACGTTATATCTTATAGCGTAATACTACATAACGTTAAACGTCATAACGTAATACTACATAAAGTTATACGTTATAACGTAATGCTATATACCGTTATATGTTATAACGTATTACCATATATCATTATACGTTATTACGCAATACTACATAACGTTATACGTTATAACGTAATACTACATAACGTTATACGTTATAACGTAATACTACATAACGTTATACGTTATAACGTAATACTACATATCGTTATACGTTTTAACGTAATACTAAATAACGTTACACGTTATATCGTAATGCTACATCACATTATAAGCTATTACGCAATGCTACATTACGTTATACGTTATAACGCAATACTACTTAACGTTATACGTTATAACGTAATACTACATAACGTTATACGTCATAACGTATTACCATATAACGATATACATTATATCGTAACACTACATAACGTTATACGATATAACGTATTACCATATAACATTATACGGTAAATCGTAATGCTACATAACGTTATACGTTATTACGCAATACTACATAAAGTTATACGCTAAATCGTAATAATACATAACGTTATACGTCATAACGTAATACTACATAACGTTAAACGTCATAACGTAATACTACATAAAGTTAGACGTTATAACGTAATACTATATATCGTTATATGTTATAACGTATTACCATATAACATTATACGTTATTACGCAATACTACATAACGTTATACGTTATAACGTAATACTACATAACGTTATACGTTATAACGTAATACCATATAACGTTATACGGTATATCACAATGCAACATAACGTTATACGTTATATCGAAATGCTACATAACGTTATACGTTATATCGTAATGTTACATAACGTTATACGTTATATCGTAATACTATATAACGTTAAACGTTATAACGTAATACTACATAACGTTATGCGTTATAACGTAATACCATATAACGTTATACGTTATAAGGTATTACCATATAACGTTATACGTTATAACGTATTACCATATAACGTTATACGGTATATCGTAATGCTACATAAAGTTATACGGTATATCGAATGGCTACATAACGTTATACGGTATACCGTAATGCTACATAACGTTATACGTTATAACGTAATACCACATAACGTTATACGTTATATCGTAATACTACATAACGTTATATCTTATAGCGTAATACTATATAACGTTATACGTTATATCGTAATGCTACATAACGTTATAAGTTATTACGTAATACTACATAAATATATCCGTTATAACGTAATACTACATAACGTTATACGTCATAACGTATTACCATATAACGATATACATTATATCGTAATACTACATAACGTTATACCTTATAACGTATTACCATATAACATTATACGGTATATCGTAATGCTATATAACGTTATACGTTATTACGCAATACTACATAAAGTTATACGTTAAATCGTAATACTACATAACGTTATACGTCATAACGTAATACTACATAACGTTAAACGTCATAACGTAATACTACATAAAGTTATACGTTATAATACTATATATCGTTATATGTTATAACGTATTACCATATAACATTATACGTTATTACGCAATACTACATAACGTTATACGTTATAACGTAATACTACATAACGTTATACGTTATAACGTAATACTACATAACGTTATACGTTATAACGTAATACTACATATCGTTATACGTTTTAACGTAATACTAAATAACGTTATACGTCATATCGTAATGCTACATAACGTTATAAGTTATTACGTAATACTACATTACGTTATCCGTTATAACGCAATACTACATAACGTTATACGTTATAACGTAATACTATATAACGTTGTACGGTATATCGTAATGCTACATAACGTTATACGTTATTACGCAATACTACGTAAAGTTATACGCTAAATCGTAATAATACATAACGTTATACGTCATAACGTAATACTACATAACGTTAAACGTCATAACGTAATACTACATAAAGTTAGACGTTATAACGTAATACTATATATCGTTATATGTTATAACGTATTACCATATAACATTATACGTTATTACGTAATACTACATAAATATATCCGTTATAACGTAATACTACATAACGTTATACGTCATAACGTATTACCATATAACGATATACATTATATCGTAACACTACATAACGTTATACGTTATAACGTATTACCATATAACATTATACGGTATATCGTAATGCTATATAACGTTATACGTTATTACGCAATACTACATAACGTTATACGTTATAACGTAATACTACATAACGTTATACGTTATAACGTTATACGTTATATGGTAATGCTACATAACGTTATAAGTTATTACGTAATACTACATTACGTTATCCGTTATAACGTAATACTACATAACGTTATGTCTTATAGCGTAATACTATATAACGTTATACGTTATATCGTAATGCTACATAACGTTATAAGTTATTACGTAATACTACATAAATATATCCGTTATAACGTAATACTACATAACGTTATACGTCATAACGTATTACCATATAACGATATACATTATATCGTAACACTACATAACGCTATACGTCATAACGTATTACCATATAACGATATACATTATATCGTAACACTACATAACGTTATACGTTATAACGTATTACCATATAACGTTATACGGTATATCGTAATGCTACATAAAGTTATACGTTATATCGAATTGCTACATAACGTTATACGGTATATCGTAATGCTACATAACGTTATACGTTGTAGCGTAATACCACATAACGTTATACGTTATATCGTAATACTACATAACGTTATATCTTATAGCGTAATACTACATAACGTTAAACGTCATAACGTAATACTACATAAAGTTATACGTTATAACGTAATGCTATATACCGTTATATGTTATAACGTATTACCATATATCATTATACGTTATTACGCAATACTACATAACGTTATACGTTATAACGTAATACTACATAACGTTATACGTTATAACGTAATACTACATAACGTTATACGTTATAACGTAATACTACATATCGTTATACGTTTTAACGTAATACTAAATAACGTTACACGTTATATCGTAATGCTACATCACATTATAAGCTATTACGCAATGCTACATTACGTTATACGTTATAACGCAATACTACTTAACGTTATACGTTATAACGTAATACTACATAACGTTATACGTCATAACGTATTACCATATAACGATATACATTATATCGTAACACTACATAACGTTATACGATATAACGTATTACCATATAACATTATACGGTAAATCGTAATGCTACATAACGTTATACGTTATTACGCAATACTACATAAAGTTATACGCTAAATCGTAATAATACATAACGTTATACGTCATAACGTAATACTACATAACGTTAAACGTCATAACGTAATACTACATAAAGTTAGACGTTATAACGTAATACTATATATCGTTATATGTTATAACGTATTACCATATAACATTATACGTTATTACGCAATACTACATAACGTTATACGTTATAACGTAATACTACATAACGTTATACGTTATAACGTAATACCATATAACGTTATACGGTATATCACAATGCAACATAACGTTATACGTTATATCGAAATGCTACATAACGTTATACGTTATATCGTAATGTTACATAACGTTATACGTTATATCGTAATACTATATAACGTTAAACGTTATAACGTAATACTACATAACGTTATGCGTTATAACGTAATACCATATAACGTTATACGTTATAAGGTATTACCATATAACGTTATACGTTATAACGTATTACCATATAACGTTATACGGTATATCGTAATGCTACATAAAGTTATACGGTATATCGAATGGCTACATAACGTTATACGGTATACCGTAATGCTACATAACGTTATACGTTATAACGTAATACCACATAACGTTATACGTTATATCGTAATACTACATAACGTTATATCTTATAGCGTAATACTATATAACGTTATACGTTATATCGTAATGCTACATAACGTTATAAGTTATTACGTAATACTACATAAATATATCCGTTATAACGTAATACTACATAACGTTATACGTCATAACGTATTACCATATAACGATATACATTATATCGTAATACTACATAACGTTATACCTTATAACGTATTACCATATAACATTATACGGTATATCGTAATGCTATATAACGTTATACGTTATTACGCAATACTACATAAAGTTATACGTTAAATCGTAATACTACATAACGTTATACGTCATAACGTAATACTACATAACGTTAAACGTCATAACGTAATACTACATAAAGTTATACGTTATAATACTATATATCGTTATATGTTATAACGTATTACCATATAACATTATACGTTATTACGCAATACTACATAACGTTATACGTTATAACGTAATACTACATAACGTTATACGTTATAACGTAATACTACATAACGTTATACGTTATAACGTAATACTACATATCGTTATACGTTTTAACGTAATACTAAATAACGTTATACGTCATATCGTAATGCTACATAACGTTATAAGTTATTACGTAATACTACATTACGTTATCCGTTATAACGCAATACTACATAACGTTATACGTTATAACGTAATACTATATAACGTTGTACGTTATATCGTAATGCTACATAACGTTATACGTTATATGGTAATGCTACATAACGTTATAAGTTATTACGTAATACTACATTACGTTATCCGTTATAACGTAATACTACATAACGTTATATCTTATAGCGTAATACTATATAACGTTATACGTTATATCGTAATGCTACATAACGTTATAAGTTATTACGTAATACTACATAAATATATCCGTTATAACGTAATACTACATAACGTTATACGTCATAACGTATTACCATATAACGATATACATTATATCGTAACACTACATAACGCTATACGTTATAACGTATTACCATATAACATTATACGGTATATCGTAATGCTACATAACGTTATACGTTATTACCCAATACTACATAAAGTTATACGTTAAATCGTAATACTACATAACGTTATACGTCATAACGTAATACTACATAACGCTAAACGTCATAACGTAATACTACATAAAGTTATACGTTATAACGTAATACTATACATCGTTATATGTTATAACGAATTACCATATAACATTATACGTTATTACGCAATACTACATAACGTTATACGATATAACGTAATACTACATAACGTTATACGTTATAACGTAATACTACATAACGTTGTACGTTATATCGTAATGCTACATAACGTTATACGTTATAACGTAATATGTTATAACGTTATACGTTATGTCGTAATGCTACATAACGTTATAAGATGTTACGTAATACTACATAAATATATCCGTTATAACGGAATACTACATAACGATATACGTCATAACGTATTACCATATATCATTATACGTTATAACGTAATGCTATATACCGTTATATGTTATAACGTATTACCATATATCATTATACGTTATTACGCAATACTACATAACGTTATACGTTATAACGTAATACTAAATAACGTTACACGTTATATCGTAATGCTACATAACATTATAAGCTATTACGCAATGCTACATTACGTTATACGTTATAACGCAATACTACTTAACGTTATACGTTATAACGTAATACTATATAACGTTGTACGCTATATCGTAATGCTACATAACGTTATACGTTATATCGTAATGCTACATAACGTTATAAGTTATTACGTAATACTACATTACGTTATCCGTTATAACGTAATACTACATAACGTTATATCCTATAGCGTAATACTATATAACGTTATACGTTATAACGTAATACTAAATAACGTTACACGTTATATCGTAATGCTACATAACATTATAAGCTATTACGCAATGCTACATTACGTTATACGTTATAACGCAATACTACTTAACGTTATACGTTATAACGTAATACTATATAACGTTGTACGCTATATCGTAATGCTACATAACGTTATACGTTATATCGTAATGCTACATAACGTTATAAGTTATTACGTAATACTACATTACGTTATCCGTTATAACGTAATACTACATAACGTTATATCCTATAGCGTAATACTATATAACGTTATACGTTATATCGTAATGCTACATAACGTTATAAGTTATTACGTAATACTACATAAATATATCCGTTATAACGTAATACTACATAACGTTATACGTCATAACGTAATACTACATATCGTTATACGTTTTAACGTAATACTAAATAACGTTACACGTTATATCGTAATGCTACATAACATTATAAGCTATTACGCAATGCTACATTACGTTATACGTTATAACGCAATACTACATAACGTTATACGTTATAACGTAATACTATATAACGTTGTACGTTATATCGTAATGCTACATAAAGTTATACGTTATATCGTAATGCTACATAACGTTATAAGTTATTACGTAATACTACATTACGTTATCCGTTATAACGTAATACTACATAACGTTATACGTTATAACGTAATACTATATAACGTTGTACGTTATATCGTAATGCTACATAACGTTATACGATATAACGTATTACCATATAACGTTATACGGTATATCGTAATGCTACATAACGTTATGCGATATATCGAAATGCTACATAACGTTATACGTTATATCGTAACACTACATAACGTTATACGTTAACACGTATAACCATATAACGCTATACGGTATATCGGAATGCTACATATCGTTATACGTTATAACGTAACACTACATAACGTTATACGTTAACACGTATAACCATATAACGCTATACGGTATATCGGAATGCTACATAACGTTATACATTATAACGTATTACTACATAACGTTATACATTATAACGTATTACTACATAACGTTATACGTTATATCGTAATGCTACATAACGTTATAAGTTATATCGTTATGCTACATAACGTTATACGTTATTACGTAATACTACATAACGTTGTACGCTATGTCGTAATGCTACATAACGTTATACGCTATATCGTAATGCTACATAAGGTTATACAGTATGTCGCAATGCTACATAACGTTATACGTTATATCGTAATACTACATAACGTTATACCTTATAACGTAATACTATGTAACATTAAACGTTATAACGTAATACTACATAACGTTATACGTTATATCGTAATGCTACATAATGTTATAAGTTATATCGTTATGCTACATAACGTTATACGTTATTACGTAACACTACATAACGTTATACGCTATGTCGTAATGCTACATAACGTTATACGATATATCGTAATGCTACATAACGTTATACGTTATATCGTAATGCTACATAACGTTATACGTTATATCGTTATGCTACATAACGTTATACGTTATATCGTATTGCTACATAACGTTATACGATATAGCGTATTACCATATAACGTTATACGGTATATCGCAATGCTACATAACGTTATACGTTATTTCGTAATGCTACATAACGTTATACGTTATAACGTATTACCATATAACGTTATACGATATATCGTAATGCTACATAACCTTATACGTTATATCGTATTGCTTCATAACGTTATACGATATAACGTATTACCATATAACGTTATACGGTATATCGCAATGCTACATAACGTTATACGTTATTTCGTAATGCTACATAAGGTTATACGTGATATCGTAATACTACATAAAGTTATACGTTATATCGGTATGCTACATAACGTTATACGATATAACGTATTACCATATAACGTTATACGTTATATCGTAATGCTACATAACGTTATACATTATAACGTAATACTATATAACGTTATACGTTATATCGTAATGCTACATAACGTTATACGTTATATCGTAACACTACATAACGCTATACGTTATAACGTATTACCATATAACATTATACGGTATATCGTAATGCTACATATCGTTATACGTTATAACGTAATATTACATAACGTTATACATTAAATCGTAATACTACATATCGTTATACGTTTTTACGTAATACTATATAACGTTACAAGTTATATCGAAATGCTACATAACGTTATACGATATAACGTATTACCATATAACGTTATACGGTGTATCGTAATGCTTCATAACCGTTATACGTTATAACGTATTACCATATAACATTATACGGTATATCGTAATGCTATATAACGTTATACGTTATTACGCAATACTACATAAAGTTATACGTTAAATCGTAATACTACATAACGTTATACGTCATAACGTAATACTACATAACGTTAAACGTCATAACGTAATACTACATAAAGTTATACGTTATAATACTATATATCGTTATATGTTATAACGTATTACCATATAACATTATACGTTATTACGCAATACTACATAACGTTATACGTTATAACGAAATACTACATAACGTTATACGTTTTAACGTAATACTATATAACGTTATACGTTATATCGAAATGCTACCTAACGTTATACGTTATATCGTAACACTACATAACGTTATACGTTATAACGAATTACCATATAACGTTATACGGTATATCGTAATGCTACATAATGTTATACGTTATATCTATTCCTACATAACGTTATCCGTTATAACGTAATACTACATAACGTTATACGATATAGCGTATTACCATATAACGTTATACGGTATATCGCAATGCTACATAACGTTATACGTTATTTCGTAATGCTACATAACGTTATACGTTATAACGTATTACCATATAACGTTATACGATATATCGTAATGCTACATAACCTTATACGTTATATCGTATTGCTTCATAACGTTATACGATATAACGTATTACCATATAACGTTATACGGTATATCGCAATGCTACATAACGTTATACGTTATTTCGTAATGCTACATAACGTTATCCGTTATGACGTAATACGATATAACGTTATACGTTATATATCGGTATGCTACGTAACGTTATACGTTATTACGTAATACTACATAACGTTATCCGTTATAACGTAATACAACATAACGTTATACGTTATAACGTAATGCTACATAAGGTTATACGTGATATCGTAATACTACATAAAGTTATACGTTATATCGGTATGCTACATAACGTTATACGATATAACGTATTACCATATAACGTTATACGTTATATCGTAATGCTACATAACGTTATACATTATAACGTAATACTATATAACGTTATACGTTATATCGTAATGCTACATAACGTTATACGTTATATCGTAACACTACATAACGTTATACGTTATAACGTATTACCATATAACATTATACGGTATATCGTAATGCTACATATCGTTATACGTTATAACGTGATATTACATAACGTTATACATTAAATCGTAATACTACATATCGTTATACGTTTTTACGTAATACTATATAACGTTACAAGTTATATCGAAATGCTACATAACGTTATACGATATAACGTATTACCATATAACGTTATACGGTGTATCGTAATGCTTCATAACCGTTATACGTTATATCGAAATGCTACATAACGTTATACGTTATATCGTATTGCTACATAACGTTATACGTTTTAACGTAATACTATATAACGTTATACGTTATATCGTAATGCTACATAACGTTATACGTTATATCGTATTCCTACATAACGTTATACGATATAACGTATTACCATATAACGTTATACGTTATTACGTAACACTACATAACGTTATACGCTATGTCGTAATGCTACATAACGTTATACGATATATCGTAATGCTACATAACGTTATACGTTATATCGTAATGCTACATAACGTTATACGTTATATCGTTATGCTACATAACGTTATACGTTATATCGTATTGCTACATAACGTTATACGATATAGCGTATTACCATATAACGTTATACGGTATATCGCAATGCTACATAACGTTATACGTTATTTCGTAATGCTACATAACGTTATACGTTATAACGTATTACCATATAACGTTATACGATATATCGTAATGCTACATAACCTTATACGTTATATCGTATTGCTTCATAACGTTATACGATATAACGTATTACCATATAACGTTATACGGTATATCGCAATGCTACATAACGTTATACGTTATTTCGTAATGTTACATAAGGTTATACGTGATATCGTAATACTACATAAAGTTATACGTTATATCGGTATGCTACATAACGTTATACGATATAACGTATTACCATATAACGTTATACGTTATATCGTAATGCTACATAACGTTATACATTATAACGTAATACTATATAACGTTATACGTTATATCGTAATGCTACATAACGTTATACGTTATATCGTAACACTACATAACGCTATACGTTATAACGTATTACCATATAACATTATACGGTATATCGTAATGCTACATATCGTTATACGATATAACGTAATATTACATAACGTTATACATTAAATCGTAATACTACATATCGTTATACGTTTTTACGTAATACTATATAACGTTACAAGTTATATCGAAATGCTACATAACGTTATACGATATAACGTATTACCATATAACGTTATACGGTGTATCGTAATGCTTCATAACCGTTATACGTTATATCGAAATGCTACATAACGTTATACGTTATATCGTATTGCTACATAACGTTATACGTTTTAACGTAATACTATATAACGTTATACGTTATATCGTAATGCTACATAACGTTATACGTTATATCGTATTCCTACATAACGTTATACGTTTTAACGTAATACTATATAACGTTATACGTTATATCGTAATGCTACATAACGTTATACGTTATATCGTAATGCTACATTACGTTATACGTTATATCGGTATGCTACATAACGTTATAATTTTTTACGTAATACTACATATCGATATCCGTTTTAACGTAATAGTATATAACTTTATACGTTATATCGAAATGCTACATAACTTTATACGATATAACGAATTACCATATAACGTTATACGGTATATCGCAATGCTACATAACCGTTATACGTTATATCGAAATGCTACATAATGTTATACGTTATATCGTATTGCTACATAACGTTATACGTTTTAACGTAATGCTATATAACGTTATACGTTATATCGTAATGCTACATAACGTTATACGTTATATCGTATTCCTACAAAACGTTATACGATATAACGTATTACCATATAACATTATACGTTACTACGCAATACTACATAACGTTATACGTTATAACGAAATACTACATAACGTTATACGTTTTAACGTAATACTATATAACGTTATACGTTATATCGAAATGCTACCTAACGTTATACGTTATATCGTAACACTACATAACGTTATACGTTATAACGAATTACCATATAACGTTATACGGTATATCGTAATGCTACATAATGTTATACGTTATATCTATTCCTACATAACGTTATCCGTTATAACGTAATACTACATAACGTTATACGATATAGCGTATTACCATATAACGTTATACGGTATATCGCAATGCTACATAACGTTATACGTTATTTCGTAATGCTACATAACGTTATACGTTATAACGTATTACCATATAACGTTATACGATATATCGTAATGCTACATAACCTTATACGTTATATCGTATTGCTTCATAACGTTATACGATATAACGTATTACCATTTAACGTTATACGGTATATCGCAATGCTACATAACGTTATACGTTATTTCGTAATGCTACATAACGTTATCCGTTATGACGTAATACGATATAACGTTATACGTTATATATCGGTATGCTACGTAACGTTATACGTTATTACCTAATACTACATAACGTTATCCGTTATAACGTAATACAACATAACGTTATACGTTATAACGTAATGCTACATAAGGTTATACGTGATATCGTAATACTTCATAAAGTTATACGTTATATCGGTATGCTACATAACGTTATACGATATAACGTATTACCATATAACGTTATACGTTATATCGTAATGCTACATAACGTTATACATTATAACGTAATACTATATAACGTTATACGTTATATCGTAATGCTACATAACGTTATACGTTATATCGTAACACTACATAACGTTATACGTTATAACGTATTACCATATAACATTATACGGTATATCGTAATGCTACATATCGTTATACGTTATAACGTGATATTACATAACGTTATACATCAAATCGTAATACTACATATCGTTATACGTTTTTACGTAATACTATATAACGTTACAAGTTATATCGAAATGCTACATAACGTTATACGATATAACGTATTACCATATAACGTTATACGGTGTATCGTAATGCTTCATAACCGTTATACGTTATATCGAAATGCTACATAACGTTATACGTTATATCGTATTGCTACATAACGTTATACGTTTTAACGTAATACTATATAACGTTATACGTTATATCGTAATGCTACATAACGTTATACGTTATATCGTATTCCTACATAACGTTATACGATATAACGTATTACCATATAACATTATACGTTATTACGCAATACTACATAACGTTATACGTCATAACGTAATACTACATAACGTTATACGTTATATCGTAATGCTACATTACGTTATACGTTATATCGGTATGCTACATAACGTTATAATTTTTTACGTAATACTACATATCGATATCCGTTTTAACGTAATACTATATAACTTTATACGTTATATCGAAATGCTACATAACTTTATACGATATAACAAATTACCATATAACGTTATACGGTATATCGCAATGCTACATAACCGTTATACGTTATATCGAAATGCTACATAATGTTATACGTTATATCGTATTGCTACATAACGTTATACGTTTTAACGTAATGCTATATAACGTTATACGTTATATCGTAATGCTACATAACGTTATACGTTATATCGTATTCCTACAAAACGTTATACGATATAACGTATTACCATATAACATTATACGTTACTACGCAATACTACATAACGTTATACGTTATAACGAAATACTACATAACGTTATACGTTTTAACGTAATACTATATAACGTTATACGTTATATCGAAATGCTACCTAACGTTATACGTTATATCGTAACACTACATAACGTTATACGTTATAACGAATTACCATATAACGTTATACGGTATATCGTAATGCTACATAATGTTATACGTTATATCTATTCCTACATAACGTTATCCGTTATAACGTAATACTACATAACGTTATACGTTATAACGTATTACCATATAACGTTATACGTCATATCGCAATGCTACATACCGTTATACGTTATATCGAAATGCTACATAATGTTAATCGTCATATCGTATTGCTACATAACGTTATACGTTTTAACGTAATTCTATATAACGTTATACGTTATATCGTAATGCTACATAACGTTATACGTTATTACGTAATACTACATAACGTTATCCGTTATAACGTAATACTACATAACGTTATACGTTATAACGTAATACGATATAACGTTATACGTTATATCGCAATGCTACATAACGTTATACGTTATAACGAAATACTACATAGCGTTATACGTTTTAACGTAATACTATATAACATTATAAGTTATATCGAAATGCTACATAACTTTATACGTTATATCGTAATGCTACATAACGTTATACGTTATATCGTAATACTACATAACGTTATACCTTATAACGTAATACTATATAACATTAAACCTTATAACGTAATACTACATAACGTTATACGTTATATCGTAATGCTACATAACGTTATAAGTTATATCGTTATGCTACATAACGTTATACGTTAATACGTAACACTACATAACGTTATACGCTATGTCGTAATGCTACATAACGTTATACGATATATCGTAATGCTACATAACGTTATACGTTATATCGTAATGCTACATAACGTTATACGTTATATCGTTATGCTACATAACGTTATACGTTATATCGTAATACTACATAACGTTATACCTTGTAACGTAATACTATACAACGTTAAACGTTGTAACGTAATACTACGTAACGTTATGCGTTATAACGTAATACCATATAATGTTATACGTTATAACGTATTACCATATAACGTTATACGGTATATCGTAATGCTACATAACGTTATACGTTATATCGTATTGCTACATAACGTTATACGTTTTAACGTAATACTATATAACGTTATACGTTATATCGTAATGCTACATAACGTTATACGTTATATCGTATTCCTACATAACGTTATACGATATAACGTATTACCATATAACATTATACGTTATTACGCAATACTACATAACGTTATACGTCATAACGTAATACTACATAACGTTATACGTTATATCGTAATGCTACATTACGTTATACGTTATATCGGTATGCTACATAACGTTATACGTTTTTACGTAATACTACATATCGATATACGTTTTAACGTAATACTATATAACTTTATACGTTATATCGAAATGCTACATAACTTTATACGATATAACGAATTACCATATAACGTTATACGGTATATCGCAATGCTACATAACCGTTATACGTTATATCGAAATGCTACATAATGTTATACGTTATATCGTATTGCTACATAACGTTATACGTTTTAACGTAATGCTATATAACGTTATACGTTATATCGTAATGCTACATAACGTTATACGTTATATCGTATTCCTACAAAACGTTATACGATATAACGTATTACCATATAACATTATACGTTACTACGCAATACTACATAATGTTATACGTTATAACGAAATACTACATAACGTTATACGTTTTAACGTAATACTATATAACGTTATACGTTATATCGAAATGCTACCTAACGTTATACGTTATATCGTAACACTACATAACGTTATACGTTATAACGAATTACCATATAACGTTATACGGTATATCGTAATGCTACATAATGTTATACGTTATATCTATTCCTACATAACGTTATCCGTAATAACGTAATACTACATAACGTTATACGTTATAACGTATTACCATATAACGTTATACGTCATATCGCAATGCTACATACCGTTATACGTTATATCGAAATGCTACATAATGTTATCCGTTATAACGTAATACTACATAACGTTATACGTTATAACGTAATACGATATAACGTTATACGTTATATCGCAATGCTACATAACGTTATACGTTATAACGAAATACTACATAGCGTTATACGTTTTAACGTAATACTATATAACATTATAAGTTATATCGAAATGCTACATAACTTTATACGTTATATCGTAATGCTACATAACGTTATACGTTATATCGTAATACTACATAACGTTATACCTTATAACGTAATACTATATAACATTAAACGTTATAACGTAATACTACATAACGTTATACGTTATATCGTAATGCTACATAACGTTATAAGTTATATCGTTATGCTACATAACGTTATACGTTAATACGTAACACTACATAACGTTATACGCTATGTCGTAATGCTACATAACGTTATACGATATATCGTAATGCTACATAACGTTATACCTTATATCGTAATGCTACATAACGTTATACGTTTTAACGTAATGCTATATAACGTTATACGTTATATCGTAATGCTACATAACGTTATACGTTATATCGTATTCCTACAAAACGTTATACGATATAACGTATTACCATATAACATTATACGTTACTACGCAATACTACATAACGTTATACGTTATAACGAAATACTACATAGCGTTATACGTTTTAACGTAATACTATATAACATTATAAGTTATATCGAAATGCTACATAACTTTATACGTTATATCGTAATGCTACATAACGTTATACGTTATATCGTAATACTACATAACGTTATACCTTATAACGTAATACTATATAACATTAAACGTTATAACGTAATACTACATATCGTTATACGTTATATCGTAATGCTACATAACGTTATAAGTTATATCGTTATGCTACATAACGTTATACGTTAATACGTAACACTACATAACGTTATACGCTATGTCGTAATGCTACATAACGTTATACGATATATCGTAATGCTACATAACGTTATACGTTATATCGTAATGCTACATAACGTTATACGTTATATCGTTATGCTACATAACGTTATACGTTATATCGTAATACTACATAACGTTATACCTTGTAACGTAATACTATACAACGTTAAACGTTGTAACGTAATACTACGTAACGTTATGCGTTATAACGTAATACCATATAACGTTATACGTTATAACGTATTACCATATAACGTTATACGGTATATCGTAATGCTACATAACGTTATACGTTATATCGTATTGCTACATAACGTTATACGTTTTAACGTAATACTATATAACGTTATACGTTATATCGTAATGCTACATAACGTTATACGTTATATCGTATTCCTACATAACGTTATACGATATAACGTATTACCATATAACATTATACGTTATTACGCAATACTACATAACGTTATACGTCATAACGTAATACTACATAACGTTATACGTTATATCGTAATGCTACATTACGTTATACGTTATATCGGTATGCTACATAACGTTATACGTTTTTACGTAATACTACATATCGATATACGTTTTAACGTAATGCTACATAACGTTATACGTTATATCGTAACACTACATAACGTTATACGTTATAACGAATTACCATATAACGTTATACGGTATATCGTAATGCTACATAATGTTATACGTTATATCTATTCCTACATAACGTTATCCGTTATTACGTAATACTACATAACGTTATCCGTTATAACGTAATACTACATAACGTTATACGTTATAACGTAATGCTACATAAGGTTATACGTTATATCGAAATGCTACATAACGTTATACGTTATATCGTAATACAACATATCGTTAGACGTTTTAACGTAATACTATATAACGTTATACGTTATATCGAAATGCTACATAACGTTATACGATATAACGTATTACCATGTCACGTTATACGTTATATCTTAATGCTACATAACGTTATACATTATAACGTAATACTATATAACGTTATACGTTATATCGTAATGCTACATAACGTTATACGTTATATCGTAACACTACATAACGTTATACGTTATAATGTATTACCATATAACATTATACGTTATATCGTAATGCTACATATCGTTATACGTTATAACGTAATATTACATAACGTTATACATTAAATCGTAATACTACATATCGTTATACGTTTTTACGTAGTACTATATAACGTTATACATTACATCGAAATGCTACATAACGTTATACGATATAACGTATTACCATATAACGTTATAGGGTGTATCGTATTCCTACATAACGTTATACGATATAACGTATTACCATATAACATTATACGTTATTACGCAATACTACATAACGTTATACGTTATTACGTAATACTACATAACGTTATCCGTTATAACGTAATACTACATAACGTTATACGTTATAACGTAATGCTACATAAGGTTATACGTTATATCGTAATACTACATAATGTTATACGTTTTAACGTAATATTACATAACGTTATACGTCATAACGTAATACTACATAACGTTATACGTTATATCGTAATGCTACATTACGTTATACGTTATATCGGTATGCTACATAACGTTATACGTTATTACGTAATACTACATAACGTTATCCGTTATAACGTAATACTACATAACGTTATACGTTATAACGTAATGCTACATAAGGTTATACGTTATATCGTAATACTACATAATGTTATACGTTTTAACGTAATATTACATAACGTTATACATTCAATCGTAATACTACATATCGTTATACGTTATAACGTAATACCATATAAAGTTATACGTTATATCGTAATGATACATAACGTTATCCTTTATAACGTAATACTACATAACGTTATACGTTATAACGTAATACAACATAACGTTGTACGTTATATCGTAATGCTACATAACGTTATACATTATAACGTAATACTATATAAAGTTATAACGTAATACTATATAACGTTATACGTTATAACTAAATACTACATAGCGTTATACGTTTTAACGTAATACTATATAACATTATAAGTTATATCGAAATGCTACATAACTTTATACGTTATATCGTAATGCTACATAACGTTATACGTTATATCGTAATACTACATAACGTTATACCTTATAACGTAATACTATATAACATTAAACGTTATAACGTAATACTACATAACGTTATACGTTATATCGTAATGCTACATAACGTTATAAGTTATATCGTTATGCTACATAACGTTATACGTTAATACGTAACACTACATAACGTTATACGCTATGTCGTAATGCTACATAACGTTATACGATATATCGTAATGCTACATAACGTTATACGTTATATCGTAATGCTACATAACGTTATACGTTATATCGTTATGCTACATAACGTTATACGTTATATCGTAATACTACATAACGTTATACCTTGTAACGTAATACTATACAACGTTAAACGTTGTAACGTAATACTACGTAACGTTATGCGTTATAACGTAATACCATATAACGTTATACGTTATAACGTATTACCATATAACGTTATACGGTATATCGTAATGCTACATAACGTTATACGTTATATCGTATTGCTACATAACGTTATACGTTTTAACGTAATACTATATAACGTTATACGTTATATCGTAATGCTACATAACGTTATACGTTATATCGTATTCCTACATAACGTTATACGATATAACGTATTACCATATAACATTATACGTTATTACGCAATACTACATAACGTTATACGTCATAACGTAATACTACATAACGTTATACGTTATATCGTAATGCTACATTACGTTATACGTTATATCGGTATGCTACATAACGTTATACGTTTTTACGTAATACTACATATCGATATACGTTTTAACGTAATGCTACATAACGTTATACGTTATATCGTAACACTACATAACGTTATACGTTATAACGAATTACCATATAACGTTATACGGTATATCGTAATGCTACATAATGTTATACGTTATATCTATTCCTACATAACGTTATCCGTTATTACGTAATACTACATAACGTTATCCGTTATAACGTAATACTACATAACGTTATACGTTATAACGTAATGCTACATAAGGTTATACGTTATATCGAAATGCTACATAACGTTATACGTTATATCGTAATACAACATATCGTTAGACGTTTTAACGTAATACTATATAACGTTATACGTTATATCGAAATGCTACATAACGTTATACGATATAACGTATTACCATGTCACGTTATACGTTATATCTTAATGCTACATAACGTTATACATTATAACGTAATACTATATAACGTTATACGTTATATCGTAATGCTACATAACGTTATACGTTATATCGTAACACTACATAACGTTATACGTTATAACGTATTACCATATAACATTATACGTTATATCGTAATGCTACATATCGTTATACGTTATAACGTAATATTACATAACGTTATACATTAAATCGTAATACTACATATCGTTATACGTTTTTACGTAGTACTATATAACGTTATACATTACATCGAAATGCTACATAACGTTATACGATATAACGTATTACCATATAACGTTATAGGGTGTATCGTATTCCTACATAACGTTATACGATATAACGTATTACCATATAACATTATACGTTATTACGCAATACTACATAACGTTATACGTTATTACGTAATACTACATAACGTTATCCGTTATAACGTAATACTACATAACGTTATACGTTATAACGTAATGCTACATAAGGTTATACGTTATATCGTAATACTACATAATGTTATACGTTTTAACGTAATATTACATAACGTTATACGTCATAACGTAATACTACATAACGTTATACGTTATATCGTAATGCTACATTACGTTATACGTTATATCGGTATGCTACATAACGTTATACATTATTACGTAATACTACATAACGTTATCCGTTATAACGTAATACTACATAACGTTATACGTTATAACGTAATGCTACATAAGGTTATACGTTATATCGTAATACTACATAATGTTATACGTTTTAACGTAATATTACATAACGTTATACATTCAATCGTAATACTACATATCGTTATACGTTATAACGTAATACCATATAAAGTTATACGTTATATCGTAATGATACATAACGTTATCCTTTATAACGTAATACTACATAACGTTATACGTTATAACGTAATACAACATAACGTTGTACGTTATATCGTAATGCTACATAACGTTATACATTATAACGTAATACTATATAAAGTTATAACGTAATACTATATAACGTTATACGTTGTATAGTAATGCTACATAGCGTTAGACATTATATGGTTATACTACATAACTTTTTACGTCATATCATAATGCTACATAACGTTATACATTATAACGTAATACTACATATCGTTATACGTTTTAAAGTAATACTATATCGTTATACGTTATATCAGAATGCTACATATCGTTATACGATATCACGTATTACCATATAACGTTATACGGTATATCGTAATGCTACATAACGTTATACGTCATATCGAAATGCTACATAACGTTATACGTTATATCGTATTCCTACATAACGTTATACGATATAAAGTATTACCATATAACATTATACGTTATTACGCAATACTACAAAACGTTATACATTACAACGTATTACTATATAACGTTATACGTTATAACGTAATACTACATAACGTTATACGTTATAACGTAATGCTACATAAGGTTATACGTTATATCGTAATACTACATAAAGTTATACGTTTTAACGTAATATTACATAACGTTATACATTCAATCGTAATACTACATATCGTTATACGATAACGTATTCCTACAAAACGTTATACGATATAAAGTATTACCATATAACATTATACGTTACTACGCAATACTACATAACGTTATACGTTATATCGAAATGCTACCTAACTTTATACGTTATATCGTAACACTACATAACGTTATACGTTATACCGTAATACTACATAACGTTATACGTTATAACGTAATGCTACATAAGGTTATACGTTATATCGTAATACTACATAAAGTTATCCGTTATAACTTAATACTACATAATGTTATACGTTATATCGTATTGCTACATAAAGTTATGCGTTTTAACGTAATACTATATAACGTTATACGTTATATCGTAATGCTACATAACGTTATACGTTATATCGTATTCCTACATAACGTTATCCGTTATAACGTAATACTACATAACGTTATACGTTATAACGTATTATCATATAACGTTATACGTTATATCGCAATGCTACATAACGTTATACGTTATAACGAAATACTACATAACGTTATACGTGTTAACGTAATACTATATAACGTTATACGTTATATCGAAATGCTACATAACGTTATACGATATAACGAATTACCATATAACGTTATACGGCATATCGTAATGGTACATAATGTTATACGTTATATCGTAACACTACATAACGTTATACGTTATAACGTAATACTACATAACGTTATACGTTATAACGTAATAGGACATAACGTTATACGTTATATCGCAATGCTACATAACGTTATACGTTATAACGAAATACTACATAGCGTTATACGTTTTAACGAAATACTACATAGCGTTATACGTTTTAACGTAATACTACATAATATTATACGTTATATCGTAATGCTACATAACGTTATACGTTATATCGTAATGCTACATAACGTTATACGTTATAACGTAATACTACATAACGTTATACGTTATAACGTAATAGGACATAACGTTATCCGCTATAACGTAATACTACATAACGTTATACGTTATAACGTAATACTATATAACGTTATACATTATAACGTAATACTACATAAGGTTGTACGTTATATCGTAATACTACATAAAGTTATACGTTTTAACGTAATATTACATAACGTTATACATTCAATCGTAATACTACATATCGTTATACGTTTTAACGTAATACTATATAACGTTATACGTTATATCGAAATGCTACATAACGTTATACGATATAACGAATTACCATATAACGTTATACGGTATATCGCAATGCTACATAACGTTATACGTTATATCGTATTCCTACAAAACGTTATACGATATAAAGTATTACCATATAACATTATACGTTACTACGCAATACTACATAACGTTATACGTTATAACGAAATACTACATAACGTTATACGTTTTAATGTAATACTATATAACGTTATACGTTATATCGAAATGCTACCTGACGTTATACGTTATATCGTAACACTACATAACGTTATACGTTATACCGTAATACTACATAACGTTATACGTTATAACGTAATGCTACATAAGGTTATACGTTATATCGTAATACTACATAAAGTTATCCGTTATAACGTAATACTACATAACGTTATACGTTATAACGTATTACCATATAACGTTATACGTTATATCGCAATGCTACATAACGTTATACGTTATATCGAAATGCTACATAATGTTATACGTTATATCGTATTGCTACATAACGTTATACGTTTTAACGTAATACTATATAACGTTATACGTTATATCGTAATGCTACATAACGTTATACGTTATATCGTATTCCTACATAACGTTATCCGTTATAACGTAATACTACATAACGTTATACGTTATAACGTATTATCATATAACGTTATACGTTATATCGCAATGCTACATAACGTTATACGTCATAACGAAATACTACATAACGTTATACGTGTTAACGTAATACTATATAACGTTATACGTTATATCGAAATGCTACATAACTTTATACGATATAACGAATTACCATATAACGTTACACGGTATATCGTAATGCTACATAATGTTATACGTTACATCGTAACACTACATAACGTTATACGTTATAACGTAATACTACATAACGTTATACGTTATAACGTAATACGACATAACGTTATACGTTATATCGCAATGCTACATAACGTTATACGTTATAACGAAATACTACATAACGTTATACGTTATAACGTAATACGATATAACGTTATACGTTATATCGCAATGCTACATAACGTTATACGTTATAACGAAATACTACATAGCGTTATACGTTTTAACGAAATACTACATAGCGTTATACGTTTTAACGTAATACTATATAATATTATACGTTATATCGTAATGCTACATAACGTTATACGTTATATCGTAATGCTACATAACGTTATCCGTTATATCGTATTACTACATAACGATATAAGTCATAACGTAATACTATATGACGTTAAACGTTATAACGTAATACTACATAACGTTATACGTTATTACGTAATACTACATAACGTTATCCGTTATAACGTAATACTACATAACGTTATACGTTATAACGTAATACTATATAACGTTGTACGTTATATCGTAATGCTACATAACGTTATACGTTTTAACGTAATACTATATAAAGTTATACGTTATATCGTAATGATACATAACGTTATACGATATAACGTATTACCATATAACATTATACGTTATTACGCAATATTACATAACGTTATACGTCATAACGTAATACTACATAACGTTATACGATATATCGGTATGCTACATAACGTTATACGTTATTACGTAATACTACATAACGTTATCCGTTATAACGTAATACTACATAACGTTATACGTTATAACGTAATGCTACATAAGGTTATACGTTATATCGTAATACTACATAAAGTTATTCGTTATATCGGTATGCTACATAACGTTATACGTTATAACGTAATATTACATAACTTTATACATTAAATCGTAATACAACATATCGTTAGACGTTTTAACGTAATACTATATAACGTTATACGTTATATCGAAATGCTACATAACGTTATACGATATATCGTATTACCATGTAACGTTATACGTTATTTCGTAATGCTACATAACGTTATACATTATAACGTAATACTATATAACGTTATACGTTATATCGTAATGCTACATAACGTTATACGTTATATCGTAACACTACATAACGTTATACGTTATAACGTATTACCATATAACATTATACGGTATATCGTAATGCTACAAATCGTTATACGTTATAACGTAATATTACATAACGTTATACATTAAATCGTAATACTACATATCGTTATACGTTTTTACGTAATACTATATAACGTTATACATTATATCGAAATGCTACATAACGTTATACGATACAACGTATTACCATATAACGTTATAGGGTGTATCGTATTCCTACATAACGTTATACGATATATCGTATTACCATATCACATTATACGTTACACGCAACACTACATAACGTTATACGTCATAACGTAATACTACATAACGTTATACGTTATATCGTAATGCTACATTACGTTATACGTTATATCGGTATGCTACATAACGTTATACGTTATTACGTAATACTACATAACGTTATCCGTTATAACGTAATACTACATAACGTTATACGTTATAACGTAATGCTACATAAGGTTATACGTTATATCGTAATACTACATAAAGTTATACGTTTTAACGTATTATTACATAACGTTATACATTCAATCTTAATACTACATATCGTTATACGTTTTAACGTAATACTATATAACGTTATACGTTATATCGAAATGCTACATAACGTTATACGATATAACGAATTACCATATAACGTTATACGGTATATCGCAATGCTACATAACGTTATACGTTATATCGTATTCCTACAGAACGTTATACGATATAAAGTATTACCATATAACATTATACGTTACTACGCAATACTACATAACGTTATACGTTATAACGAAATACTACATAACGTTATACGTTTTAATGTAATACTATATAACGTTATATGTTATATCGAAATGCTACCTAACGTTATACGTTATATCGTAACACTACGTAACGTTATACGTTATACCGTAATACTACATAACGTTATACGTGTTAACGTAATACTATATAACGTTATACGTTATATCGAAATGCTACATAACGTTATACGATATAACGAATTACCATATAACGTTATACGGCATATCGTAATGGTACATAATGTTATACGTTATATCGTAACACTACATAACGTTATACGTTATAACGTAATACTACATAACGTTATACGTTATAACGTAATAGGACATAACGTTATACGTTATATCGCAATGCTACATAACGTTATACGTTATAACGAAATACTACATAACGTTATACGTTATAACGTAATACGATATAACGTTATACGTTATATCGCAATGCTACATAACGTTATACGTTATAACGAAATACTACATAGCGTTATACGTTTTAACGAAATACTACATAGCGTTATACGTTTTAACGTAATACTATATAATATTATACGTTATATCGTAATGCTACATAACGTTATACGTTATATCGTAATGCTACATAACGTTATCCGTTATATGGTATTACTACATAACGATATAAGTCATAACGTAATACTATATGACGTTAAACGTTATAACGTAATACTACATAACGTTATACGTTATTACGTAATACTACATAACGTTATCCGCTATAACGTAATACTACATAACGTTATACGTTATAACGTAATACTATATAACGTTATACATTATAACGTAATACTACATAAGGTTGTACGTTATATCGTAATACTACATAAAGTTATACGTTTTAACGTAATATTACATAACGTTATACATTCAATCGTAATACTACATATCGTTATACGTTTTAACGTAATACTATATAACGTTATACGTTATATCGAAATGCTACATAACGTTATACGATATAACGAATTACCATATAACGTTATACGGTATATCGCAATGCTACATAACGTTATACGTTATATCGTATTCCTACAAAACGTTATACGATATAAAGTATTACCATATAACATTATACGTTACTACGCAATACTACATAACGTTATACGTTATAACGAAATACTACATAACGTTATACGTTTTAATGTAATACTATATAACGTTATACGTTATATCGAAATGCTACCTGACGTTATACGTTATATCGTAACACTACATAACGTTATACGTTATACCGTAATACTACATAACGTTATACGTTACAACGTAATGCTACATAAGGTTATACGTTATATCGTAATACTACATAAAGTTATCCGTTATAACGTAATACTACATAACGTTATACGTTATAACGTATTACCATATAACGTTATACGTTATATCGCAATGCTACATAACGTTATACGTTATATCGAAATGCTACATAATGTTATACGTTATATCGTATTGCTACATAACGTTATACGTTTTAACGTAATACTATATAACGTTATACGTTATATCGTAATGCTACATAACGTTATACGTTATATCGTATTCCTACATAACGTTATCCGTTATAACGTAATACTACATAACGTTATACGTTATAACGTATTATCATATAACGTTATACGTTATATCGCAATGCTACATAACGTTATACGTCATAACGAAATACTACATAACGTTATACGTGTTAACGTAATACTATATAACGTTATACGTTATATCGAAATGCTACATAACTTTATACGATATAACGAATTACCATATAACGTTACACGGTATATCGTAATGCTACATAATGTTATACGTTACATCGTAACACTACATAACGTTATACATTATAACGTAATACTACATAACGTTATACGTTATAACGTAATACGACATAACGTTATACGTTATATCGCAATGCTACATAACGTTATACGTTATAACGAAATACTACATAACGTTATACGTTATAACGTAATACGATATAACGTTATACGTTATATCGCAATGCTACATAACGTTATACGTTATAACGAAATACTACATAGCGTTATACGTTTTAACGAAATACTACATAGCGTTATACGTTTTGACGTAATACTATATAATATTATACGTTATATCGTAATGCTACATAACGTTATACGTTATATCGTAATGCTACGTAACGTTATCCGTTATATCGTATTACTACATAACGATATAAGTCATAACGTAATACTATATGACGTTAAACGTTATAACGTAATACTACATAACGTTATACGTTATTACGTAATACTACATAACGTTATCCGTTATAACGTAATACTACATAACGTTATACGTTATAACGTAATACTATATAACGTTGTACGTTATATCGTAATGCTACATAACGTTATACGTTTTAACGTAATACTATATAAAGTTATACGTTATATCGTAATGATACATAACGTTATACGATATAACGTATTACCATATAACATTATACGTTATTACGCAATATTACATAACGTTATACGTCATAACGTAATACTACATAACGTTATACGATATATCGGTATGCTACATAACGTTATACGTTATTACGTAATACTACATAACGTTATCCGTTATAACGTAATACTACATAACGTTATACGTTATAACGTAATGCTACATAAGGTTATACGTTATATCGTAATACTACATAAAGTTATACGTTATATCGGTATGCTACATAACGTTATACGTTATAACGTAATATTACATAACTTTATACATTAAATCGTAATACAACATATCGTTAGACGTTTTAACGTAATACTATATAACGTTATACGTTATATCGAAATGCTACATAACGTTATACGATATATCGTATTACCATGTAACGTTATACGTTATATCGTAATGCTACATAACGTTATACATTATAACGTAATACTATATAACGTTATACGTTATATCGTAATGCTACATAACGTTATACGTTATATCGTAACACTACATAACGTTATACGTTATAACGTATTACCATATAACATTATACGGTATATCGTAATGCTACAAATCGTTATACGTTATAACGTAATATTACATAACGTTATACATTAAATCGTAATACTACATATCGTTATACGTTTTAACGTAATACTATATAACGTTATACGTTATATCGAAATGCTACATAACGTTATTCGATATAACGAATTACCATATAACGTTATACGGTATATCGCAATGCTACATAACGTTATACGTTATATCGTATTCCTACAGAACGTTATACGATATAAAGTATTACCATATAACATTATACGTTACTACGCAATACTACATAACGTTATACGTTATAACGAAATACTACATAACGTTATACGTTTTAATGTAATACTATATAACGTTATACGTTATATCGAAATGCTACCTAACGTTATACGTTATATCGTAACACTACGTAACGTTATACGTTATACCGTAATACTACATAACGTTATACGTTATAACGTAATGCTACATAAGCTTATACGTTATATCGTAATACAAGATAAAGTTATCCGTTATAACGTAATACTACATAACGTTATACGTTATAACGTATTACCATATAACGTTATACGTTATATCGCAATGCTACATAACGTTATACGTTATATCGAAATGCTACATAATGTTATACGTTATATCGTATTGCTACATAACGTTATACGTTTTAACGTAATACTATATAACGTTATACGTTATATCGTAATGCTACATAACGTTATACGTTGTATCGTAACACTACGTAACGTTATACGTTATACCGTAATACTACATAACGTTATACGTTATAACGTAATGCTACATAAGCTTATACGTTATATCGTAATACTAGATAAAGTTATCCGTTATAACGTAATACTACATAACGTTATACGTTATAACGAAATACTACATAACGTTATACGTTTTAATGTAATACTATATAACGTTATACGTTATATCGCAATGCTACATAACGTTATACGTTATAACGAAATACTACATAGCGTTATACGTTTTAACGAAATACTACATAGCGTTATACGTTTTAACGTAATACTATATAATATTATACGTTATATCGTAATACTACATAACGTTATACCTTATAACGTTATACTATATGACGTTAAACGTTATAACGTAATACTATATAACGTTATACGTTATATCGAAATGCTACATAACGTTATACGATATAACGAATTTCCATATAACGTTATACGGTATATCGTAATGCTACATAATGTTATACGTTATATCGTAAGACTACATAACGTTATACGTCATAACGTAATACTACGTAACGTTATACGTTATAACGTAATACGACATAACGTTATACGTTATATCGCAATGCTACATAACGTTATACGTTATAACGAAATACTACATAACGTTATACGTTATAACGTAATACGATATTACGTTATACGTTATATCGCAATGCTACATAACGTTATACGTTATAACGAAATACTACATAGCGTTATACGTTTTAACGAAATACTACATAGCGTTATACGTTTTAACGTAATACTATATAATATTATACGTTATATCGTAATACTACATAACGTTATACCTTATAACGTTATACTATATGACGTTAAACGTTATAACGTAATACTACATAACGTTATACCTTATATCGAAATGCTACATAACGTTATACGATATAACGTATGACCATACAACGTTATACGGTATATCGTAATGCTACATAACGTTATACGTTATATCGAAATGATACATAACGTTATACATTATATCGTATTCCTACATAACGTTATACGATATAACGTATTACCATATAACATTATACGTTATTACGCAATACTACATAACGTTATACGTTATATCGTAACACTACATAACGTTATACGTTATAACGTATTACCATATAACGTTATACGATATATCGTAATGCTACATAACGTTATACGTTATATCGTATTGCTACGTAACGTTTTACGATATAACGTATTACCATATAACGTTATACGGTATATCGCAATGCTACATAACGTTATACGTTATATCGTAATGCTGCATAACGTTATCCGTTATAACGTAATACGATATAACGTTATACGTTATATCGTAATGCTACATAACGGTGTACGTTATAACGTAATGCTACATTGCGTTATACGTTATATCGGTATGCTACATAACGTTATACGTTATATCGTATTCCTACATAACGTTATACGATATAACGTATTACCATATAACATTATACGTTATTACGCAATACTACATAACGTTATACGTTACAACGTAATACTACATAACGTTATCCGTTATAACGTAATACTACATAACGTTGTACGTTATACCGTATTAACATATAACGTTATACGATATATCGTTATGCTACATAACGTTATACGTTATATCGTAATGCTACATATCGTTATACGTTATATCGTTATGCTACATAACGTTATACGTTATTACGTAATACTACATAACGTTATCCGTTATAACGTAATACTACATAACGTTATACGTTATAACGTAATACTATATAACGTTGTACGTTATATCGTAATTCTACATATCGTTATACGTTTTAACGTAATACTATATAACGTCATACGTTATATCGTAATGCTACATAACGTTATCCTTTATAAAGTAATACTACATAACGTTATACGTTATAACGTAATGCTATATAACGTTGTACGTTATATTTAATGCTACATAACGTTATACGTTACAACGTAATACTACATAACGTTATCCGTTATAACGTAATACTACATAACGTTGTACGTTATACCGTATTAACATATAACGTTATACGTTATAACGTAATACTATATAACATTGTACGTTATATCATAATTCTACATATCGTTATACGTTTTAACGTAATAGTATATAACGTCATACGTCATATCGTAATGCTACATAACGTTATCCTTTATAAAGTAATACTACATAACGTTATACGTTATAACGTAATGCTATATAACGTTGTACGTTATATTTAATGCTACATAACGTTATACATTATAACGTAATACTATATAACGTTATACGTTATATCGTAATGCTACATAACGTTAGACGTTATATGGTTATACTACATAACTTTTTACGTCATATCGTAATACTACATAAAGTTAAACGTCATAACGAAATACTACATATCGTTATACGTTTTAACGTAATACTATATAACGTTATACGTTATATCGAAATGCAACATATCGTTATACGATATAACCTATTACCATATAACGTTATACGGTATATCGTAATGCTACGTAACGTTGTACGCTATATCGAAATGCTACATAACGTTATACGTTATATCGTATTCCTACAAAACGTTATACGATATAAAGTATTACCATATAACATTATACGTTATTACGCAATACTACAAAACATTATACGTTATAACGTAATACTACATAACGTTATACGTCATAGCGTAATACTATATAACGTTGTACGTTATATCGTAATGCTATATAACGTTATACGTTATATCGTAATGCTACATAACGTTATACGTTATACCGTAATACTACATAACGTTATACGTTATAACGTAATGCTACATAAGGTTATACGTTATATCGTAATACTACATAAAGTTATCCGTTATAACGTAATACTACATAACGTTATACGTTATAACGTATTACCATATAACGTTATACGTTATATCGCAATGCTACATAACGTTATACGTTATATCGAAATGCTACATAATGTTATACGTTATATCGTATTGCTACATAACGTTATACGTTTTAACGTAATACTATATAACGTTATACGTTATATCGTAATGCTACATAACGTTATACGTTATATCGTATTCCTACATAACGTTATCCGTTATAACGTAATACTACATAACGTTATACGTTATAACGTATTATCATATAACGTTATACGTTATATCGAAATGCTACATAACTTTATACGATATAACGAATTACCATATAACGTTACACGGTATATCGTAATGCTACATAATGTTATACGTTACATCGTAACACTACATAACGTTATACGTTATAACGTAATACTACATAACGTTATAACGTTAACGTTAAACGTAATACGACATAACGTTATACGTTATATCGCAATGCTACATAACGTTATACGTTATAACGAAATACTACATAACGTTATACGTTATAACGTAATACGATATAACGTTATACGTTATAACGTAATACGATATAACGTTATACGGTATATCGCAATGCTACATAACGTTATACGTTATATCGTATTCCTACAAAACGTTATACGATATAAAGTATTACCATATAACATTATACGTTACTACGCAATACTACATAACGTTATACGTTATATCGTATTCCTACATAACGTTATCCGTTATATCGTATTACTACATAACGATATAAGTCATAACGTAATACTATATGACGTTAAACGTTATAACGTAATACTACATAACGTTATACGTTATTACGTAATACTACATAACGTTATCCGTTATAACGTAATACTACATAACGTTATACGTTATAACGTAATACTATATAACGTTGTACGTTATATCGTAATGCTACATAACGTTATACGTTTTAACGTAATACTATATAAAGTTATACGTTATATCGTAATGATACATAACGTTATACGATATAACGTATTACCATATAACATTATACGTTATTACGCAATATTACATAACGTTATACGTCATAACGTAATACTACATAACGTTATACGATATATCGGTATGCTACATAACGTTATACGTTATTACGTAATACTACATAACGTTATCCGTTATAACGTAATACTACATAACGTTATACGTTATAACGTAATGCTACATAAGGTTATACGTTATATCGTAATACTACATAAAGTTATACGTTATATCGGTATGCTACATAACGTTATACGTTATAACGTAATATTACATAACTTTATACATTAAATCGTAATACAACATATCGTTAGACGTTTTAACGTAAAACTATATAACGTTATACGTTATATCGAAATGCTACATAACGTTATACGATATATCGTATTACCATGTAACGTTATACGTTATATCGTAATGCTACATAACGTTATACGTTATATCGTATTCCTACAAAACGTTATACGATATAAAGTATTACCATATAACATTATACGTTACTACGCAATACTACATAACGTTATACGTTATAACGAAATACTACATAACGTTATACGTTTTAATGTAATACTATATAACGTTATACGTTATATCGAAATGCTACCTGACGTTATACGTTATATCGTAACACTACATAACGTTATACGTTATACCGTAATACTACATAACGTTATACGTTATAACGTAATGCTACATAAGGTTATACGTTATATTGTAATACTACATAAAGTTATCCGTTATAACGTAATACTACATAACGTTATACGTTATAACGTATTACCATATAACGTTATACGTTTTAACGTAATACTATATAACGTTATACGTTATATCGTAATGCTACATAACGCTATACGTTATATCGTATTCCTACATAACGTTATCCGTTATAACGTAATACTACATAACGTTATACGTTATAACGTATTATCATATAACGTTATACGTTATATCGCAATGCTACATAACGTTATACGTCATAACGAAATACTATATAACGTTATACGTGTTAACGTAATACTATATAACGTTATACGGTATATCGAAATGCTACATAACTTTATACGATATAACGAATTACCATATAACGTTACACGGTATATCGTAATGCTACATAATGTTATACGTTACATCGTAACACTACATAACGTTATACGTTATAACGTAATACTACATAACGTTATACGTTATAACGTAATACGACATAACGTTATACGTTATATCGCAATGCTACATAACGTTATACGTTATAACGAAATACTACATAACGTTATACGTTATATCGAAATGCAACATATCGTTATACGATATAACCTATTACCATATAACGTTATACGGTATATCGTAATGCTAAGTAACGTTGTACGCTATATCGAAATGCTACATAACGTTATACGTTATATCGTATTCCTACAAAACGTTATACGATATAAAGTATTACCATATAACATTATACGTTATTACGCAATACTACAAAACATTATACGTTATAACGTAATACTACATAACGTTATACGTCATAGCGTAATACTATATAACGTTGTACGTTATATCGTAATGCTATATAACGTTATACGTTATATCGTAATGCTACATAACGTTATACGTTATAACGTAATACTACATATCGTTATACGTTTTAACGTAATACTAAATAGCGTTATAAGTTATATCGTAATGCTACATAACGTTATAAGTTATTACGTAATACTACATAACGTTATCGGTTATAACGTAATACTACATAACGTTATACGTTATAACGTAATACTATATAACGTTGTACGTTATATCGTAATGCTACATAACTTTATACATTATATCGTAATGCTACATAACGTTATACGATATAACGTATAACCATATAACATTATACGTTATTAAGCAATACTACATAAAGTTATCCGTTATAACGTAATACTACATAACGTTATACGTTATAACGTATTACCATATAACGTTATACGTTATATCGCAATGCTACATAACGTTATACGTTATATCGAAATGCTACATAATGTTATACGTTATATCGTATTGCTACATAACGTTATACGTTTTAACGTAATACTATATAACGTTATACGTTATATCGTAATGCTACATAACGTTATACGTTATATCGTATTCCTACATAACGTTATCCGTTATAACGTAATACTACATAACGTTATACGTTATAACGTATTATCATATAACGTTATACGTTATATCGAAATGCTACATAACTTTATACGATATAACGAATTACCATATAACGTTACACGGTATATCGTAATGCTACATAATGTTATACGTTACATCGTAACACTACATAACGTTATACGTTATAACGTAATACTACATAACGTTATACGTTATAACGTAATACGACATAACGTTATACGTTATATCGCAATGCTACATAACGTTATACGTTATAACGAAATACTACATAACGTTATACGTTATAACGTAATACGATATAACGTTATACGTTATAACGTAATACGATATAACGTTATACGGTATATCGCAATGCTACATAACGTTATACGTTATATCGTATTCCTACAAAACGTTATACGATATAAAGTATTACCATATAACATTATACGTTACTACGCAATACTACATAACGTTATACGTTATATCGTATTCCTACATAACGTTATCCGTTATATCGTATTACTACATAACGATATAAGTCATAACGTAATACTATATGACGTTAAACGTTATAACGTAATACTACATAACGTTATACGTTATTACGTAATACTACATAACGTTATCCGTTATAACGTAATACTACATAACGTTATACGTTATAACGTAATACTATATAACGTTGTACGTTATATCGTAATGCTACATAACGTTATACGTTTTAACGTAATACTATATAAAGTTATACGTTATATCGTAATGATACATAACGTTATACGATATAACGTATTACCATATAACATTATACGTTATTACGCAATATTACATAACGTTATACGTCATAACGTAATACTACATAACGTTATACGATATATCGGTATGCTACATAACGTTATACGTTATTACGTAATACTACATAACGTTATCCGTTATAACGTAATACTACATAACGTTATACGTTATAACGTAATGCTACATAAGGTTATACGTTATATCGTAATACTACATAAAGTTATACGTTATATCGGTATGCTACATAACGTTATACGTTATAACGTAATATTACATAACTTTATACATTAAATCGTAATACAACATATCGTTAGACGTTTTAAACGTAATACTATATAACGTTATACGTTATATCGAAATGCTACATAACGTTATACGATATATCGTATTACCATGTAACGTTATACGTTATATCGTAATGCTACATAACGTTATACGTTATATCGTATTCCTACAAAACGTTATACGATATAAAGTATTACCATATAACATTATACGTTACTACGCAATACTACATAACGTTATACGTTATAACGAAATACTACATAACGTTATACGTTTTAATGTAATACTATATAACGTTATACGTTATATCGAAATGCTACCTGACGTTATACGTTATATCGTAACACTACATAACGTTATACGTTATACCGTAATACTACATAACGTTATACGTTATAACGTAATGCTACATAAGGTTATACGTTATATTGTAATACTACATAAAGTTATCCGTTATAACGTAATACTACATAACGTTATACGTTATAACGTATTACCATATAACGTTATACGTTTTAACGTAATACTATATAACGTTATACGTTATATCGTAATGCTACATAACGTTATACGTTATATCGTATTCCTACATAACGTTATCCGTTATAACGTAATACTACATAACGTTATACGTTATAACGTATTATCATATAACGTTATACGTTATATCGCAATGCTACATAACGTTATACGTCATAACGAAATACTACATAACGTTATACGTGTTAACGTAATACTATATAACGTTATACGTTATATCGAAATGCTACATAACTTTATACGATATAACGAATTACCATATAACGTTACACGGTATATCGTAATGCTACATAATGTTATACGTTACATCGTAACACTACATAACGTTATACGTTATAACGTAATACTACATAACGTTATACGTTATAACGTAATACGACATAACGTTATACGTTATATCGCAATGCTACATAACGTTATACGTTATAACGAAATACTACATAACGTTATACGTTATATCGAAATGCAACATATCGTTATACGATATAACCTATTACCATATAACGTTATACGGTATATCGTAATGCTACGTAACGTTGTACGCTATATCGAAATGCTACATAACGTTATACGTTATATCGTATTCCTACAAAACGTTATACGATATAAAGTATTACCATATAACATTATACGTTATTACGCAATACTACAAAACATTATACGTTATAACGTAATACTACATAACGTTATACGTCATAGCGTAATACTATATAACGTTGTACGTTATATCGTAATGCTATATAACGTTATACGTTATATCGTAATGCTACATAACGTTATACGTTATAACGTAATACTACATATCGTTATACGTTTTAACGTAATACTAAATAGCGTTATAAGTTATATCGTAATGCTACATAACGTTATAAGTTATTACGTAATACTACATAACGTTATCGGTTATAACGTAATACTACATAACGTTATACGTTATAACGTAATACTATATAACGTTGTACGTTATATCGTAATGCTACATAACTTTATACATTATATCGTAATGCTACATAACGTTATACGATATAACGTATAACCATATAACATTATACGTTATTAAGCAATACTACATAACGTTATACGTTATAACGTAATACTACATAACGTTATACGATAGAACGTAATACTACATAACGTTATACGTTATAACGTAATACTATATAACGTTGTACGTTATATCGTAATGCTACATAACGTTATACGTTTTAACGTAATACTATATAAAGTTATACGTTATATCGTAATGATACATAACGTTATCCTTTATAACGTAATACTACATAACGTTATACGTTATAACGTAATACAACATAACGTTGTACGTTATATCGTAATGCTACATAACGTTATACATTATAACGTAATACTACATAAAGTTATACGTTATAACGTAATACTATATAACGTTATACGTTGTATCGTAATGCTACATAGCGTTAGCCGTTACATGGTTATACTACATAACTTTTTACGTCATATCATAATGCTACATAACGTTATACATTATAACGTAATACTACATAAAGTTATCCGTTATAACGTAATACTACATAACGTTATACGTTATAACGTATTACCATATAACGTTGTACGTTATATCGCAATGCTACATAACGTTATACGTTATATCGAAATGCTACATAATGTTATACGTTATATCGTATTGCTACATAACGTTATACGTTTTAACGTAATACTATATAACGTTATACGTTATATCGTAATGCTACATAACGTTATACGATATATCGTATTCCTACATAACGTTATCCGTTTTAACGTAATACTACATAACGTTATACGTTATAACGTATTATCATATAACGTTATACGTTATATCGCAATGCTACATAACGTTATACGTTATAACGAAATACTACATAACGTTATACGTGTTAACGTAATACTATATAACGTTATACGTTATATCGAAATGCTACATAACGTTATACGATATAACGAATTACCATATAACGTTATACGGTATATCGTAATGCTACATAATGTTATACGTTATATCGTAACACTACATAACGTTATACGTTATAACGTAATACTACATAACGTCATACGTTATAACGTAATACGACATAACGTTATACGTTATATCGCAATGCTACATAACGTTATACGTTATAACGAAATACTACATAACGTTATACGTTATAACGTAATACGATATAACGTTATACGTTATATCGCAATGCTACATAACGTTATACGTTATAACGAAATACTACATAGCGTTATACGTTTTAACGAAATACTACATAGCGTTATACGTTTTAACGTAATACTATATAATATTATACGTTATATCGTAATGCTACATAACGTTATACGTTATATCGTAATGCTACATAACGTTATCCGTTATATCGTATTACTACATAACGATATAAGTCATTACGTAATACTATATGACGTTAAACGTTTTAACGTAATACTACATAACGTTATACGTTATTACGTAATACTACATAACGTTATACGTTATTACGTAATACTACATAACGTTATCCGTTATATCGTAATACTACATAAAGTTATACGTTTTAACGTAATATTACATAACGTTATACATTCAATCGTAATACTACATATCGTTATACGTTTTAACGTAATACTATATAACGTTATACGTTATATCGAAATGCTACATAACGTTATACGATATAACGAATTACCATATAACGTTATACGGTATATCGCAATGCTACATAACGTTATACGTTATATCGTATTCCTACAAAACGTTATACGATATAAAGTATTACCATATAACATTATACGTTACTACGCAATACTACATAACGTTATACGTTATAACGAAATACTACATAACGTTATACGTTTTAATGTAATACTATATAACGTTATACGTTATATCGAAATGCTACCTGACGTTATACGTTATATCGTAACACTACATAACGTTATACGTTATACCGTAATACTACATAACGTTATACGTTATAACGTAATGCTACATATGGTTATACGTTATATCGTAATACTACATAAAGTTATCCGTTATAACGTAATACTACATAACGTTATACGTTATAACGTATTACCATATAACGTTATACGTTATATCGCAATGCTACAAAACGTTATACGTTATATCGAAATGCTACATAACGTTATACGATATAACGAATTACCATATAACGTTACACGGTATATCGTAATGCTACATAATGTTATACGTTATATCGTAACACGACATAACGTTATACGTTATAACGTAATACTACATAACGTTATACGTTATAACGTAATACGATATAACGTTATACGGTATATCGCAATGCTACATAACGTTATACGTTATATCGTATTCCTACAAAACGTTATACGATATAAAGTATTACCATATAACATTATACGTTACTACGCAATACTACATAACGTTATACGTTATATCGTATTCCTACATAACGTTATCCGTTATAACGTAATTCTACATAACGTTATACATTATAACGTATTATCATATAACGTTATACGTTATATCGCAATGCTACATAACGTTATACGTTATAACGTAATACGATATAACGTTATACGTTATATCGCAATGCTACATAACGTTATACGTTATAACGAAATACTACATAGCGTTATACGTTTTAACGAAATACTACATAGCGTTATACGTTTTAACGTAATACTATATAATATTATACGTTATATCGTAATGCTACATAACGTTATACGTTATATCGTAATGCTACATAACGTTATACGTTATATCGTAATGCTACATAACGTTATCCGTTATATCGTATTACTACATAACGATATAAGTCATAACGTAATATTATATGACGTTAAACGTTATAACGTAACACTACATAACGTTATACAGTATAACGTAATACTACATAACGTTATACGTTATAACGTAATACGTTATAACGTTATAAGTTATATCGCAATGATACATAACGTTATACGTTATAACGAAATACTACATAACGTTATACGTTTTAACGTAATACTATATAACGTTATACGTTATATCGAAATGCTACATAACGTTATACGATATAACATATTACCATATAACGTTATACGTTATATCGTAATGCTACATAACGTTATACGTTATATCGAAATGCTACATAACGATATACGTTATATCGTATTGCTACATAACGTTATACGATATAACGTATTACCATATAACATTATACGGTATATCGTAATGCTACATAACGTTATACGTTATATCGTTATGCTACATTACGTTATACGTTATTACGTAATACTACATAACGTTATACGTTATATCGTAATGCTACATAACGTTATACGTTATAACGTATTACCATATAACATTATACGGTATATCGCAATGCTACATAACGTTATACGTTATAACGAAATACTACATAGCGTTATACGTGTTAACGTAATACTATATAACGTTATACGTTATATCGAAATGCTACATAACTTTATACGATATAACGAATTACCATATAACGTTACACGGTATATCGTAATGCTACATAATGTTATACGTTACATCGTAACACTACATAACGTTATACATTATAACGTAATACTACATAACGTTATACGTTATAACGTAATACGACATAACGTTATACGTTATATCGCAATGCTACATAACGTTATACGTTATAACGACATACTACATAACGTTATACGTTATAACGTAATACGATATAACGTTATACGTTATATCGCAATGCTACATAACGTTATACGTTATAACGAAATACTACATAGCGTTATACGTTTTAACGAAATACTACATAGCGTTATACGTTTTGACGTAATACTATATAATATTATACGTTATATCGTAATGCTACATAACGTTATACGTTATATCGTAATGCTACATAACGTTATCCGTTATATCGTATTACTACATAACGATATAAGTCATAACGTAATACTATATGACGTTAAACGTTATAACGTAATACTACATAACGTTATACGTTATTACGTAATACTACATAACGTTATCCGTTATAACGTAATACTACATAACGTTATACGTTATAACGTAATACTATATAACGTTGTACGTTATATCGTAATGCTACATAACGTTATACGTTTTAACGTAATACTATATAAAGTTATACGTTATATCGTAATGATACATAACGTTATACGATATAACGTATTACCATATAACATTATACGTTATTACGCAATATTACATAACGTTATACGTCATAACGTAATACTACATAACGTTATACGATATATCGGTATGCTACATAACGTTATACGTTATTACGTAATACTACATAACGTTATCCGTTATAACGTAATACTACATAACGTTATACGTTATAACGTAATGCTACATAAGGTTATACGTTATATCGTAATACTACATAAAGTTATACGTTATATCGGTATGCTACATAACGTTATACGTTATAACGTATTATTACATAACTTTATACATTAAATCGTAATACAACATATCGTTAGACGTTTTAACGTAATACTATATAACGTTATACGTTATATCGAAATGCTACATAACGTTATACGATATATCGTATTACCATGTAACGTTATACGTTATATCGTAATGCTACATAACGTTATACATTATAACGTATTACCATATAACATTATACGGTATATCGTAATGCTACAAATCGTTATACGTTATAACGTAATATTACATAACGTTATACATTAAATCGTAATACTACATATCGTTATACGTTTTTACGTAATACTATATAACGTTATACATTATATCGAAATGCTACATAACGTTATGCGATACAACGTATTACCATATAACGTTATAGGGTGTATCGTATTCCTACATAACGTTATACGATATATCGTATTACCATATCACATTATACGTTACACGCAACACTACATAACGTTATACGTCATAACGTAATACTACATAACGTTATACGTTATATCGTAATGCTACATTACGTTATACGTTATATCGGTATGCTACATAACGTTATACGTTATTACGTAATACTACATAACGTTATCCGTTATAACGTAATACTACATAACGTTATACGTTATAACGTAATGCTACATAAGGTTATACGTTATATCGTAATACTACATAAAGTTATACGTTTTAACGTAATATTACATAACGTTATACATTCAATCTTAATACTACATATCGTTATACGTTTTAACGTAATACTATATAACGTTATACGTTATATCGAAATGCTACATAACGTTATACGATATAACGAATTACCATATAACGTTATACGGTATATCGCAATGCTACATAACGTTATACGTTATATCGTATTCCTACAGAACGTTATACGATATAAAGTATTACCATATAACATTATACGTTACTACGCAATACTACATAACGTTATACGTTATAACGAAATACTACATAACGTTATACGTTTTAATGTAATACTATATAACGTTATACGTTATATCGAAATGCTACCTAACGTTATACGTTATATCGTAACACTACGTAACGTTATACGTTATACCGTAATACTACATAACGTTATACGTTATAACGTAATGCTACATAAGCTTATACGTTATATCGTAATACAAGATAAAGTTATCCGTTATAACGTAATACTACATAACGTTATACGTTATAACGTATTACCATATAACGTTATACGTTATATCGCAATGCTACATAACGTTATACGTTATATCGAAATGCTACATAATGTTATACGTTATATCGTATTGCTACATAACGTTATACGTTTTAACGTAATACTATATAACGTTATACGTTATATCGTAATGCTACATAACGTTATACGTTGTATCGTAACACTACGTAACGTTATACGTTATACCGTAATACTACATAACGTTATACGTTATAACGTAATGCTACATAAGCTTATACGTTATATCGTAATACTAGATAAAGTTATCCGTTATAACGTAATACTACATAACGTTATACGTTATAACGAAATACTACATAACGTTATACGTTTTAATGTAATACTATATAACGTTATACGTTATATCGAAATGCTACCTAACGTTATACGTTATATCGTAACACTACGTAACGTTATACGTTATACCGTAATACTACATAACGTTATACGTTATAACGTAATGCTACATAAGCTTATACGTTATATCGTAATACTAGATAAAGTTATCCGTTATAACGTAATACTACATAACGTTATACGTTATAACGTATTACCATATAACGTTATACGTTATATCGCAATGCTACATAACGTTATATGTTATAACGAAACACTACATAACGTTATACGTGTTAACGTAATACTATATAACGTTATACGTTATATCGAAATGCTACATAACGTTATACGATATAACGAATTTCCATATAACGTTATACGGTATATCGTAATGCTACATAATGTTATACGTTATATCGTAAGACTACATAACGTTATACGTCATAACGTAATACTACGTAACGTTATACGTTATAACGTAATACGACATAACGTTATACGTTATATCGCAATGCTACATAACGTTATACGTTATAACGAAATACTACATAACGTTATACGTTATAACGTAATACGATATTACGTTATACGTTATATCGCAATGCTACATAACGTTATACGTTATAACGAAATACTACATAGCGTTATACGTTTTAACGAAATACTACATAGCGTTATACGTTTTAACGTAATACTATATAATATTATACGTTATATCGTAATACTACATAACGTTATACCTTATATCGAAATGCTACATAACGTTATACGATATAACGTATGACCATACAACGTTATACGGTATATCGTAATGCTACATAACGTTATACGTTATATCGAAATGATACATAACGTTATACATTATATCGTATTCCTACATAACGCTATACGATATAACGTATTACCATATAACATTATACGTTATTACGCAATACTACATAACGTTATACGTTATATCGTAACACTACATAACGTTATACGTTATAACGTATTACCATATAACGTTATACGATATATCGTAATGCTACATAACGTTATACGTTATATCGTATTGCTACGTAACGTTTTACGATATAACGTATTACCATATAACGTTATACGGTATATCGCAATGCTACATAACGTTATACGTTATATCGTAATGCTGCATAACGTTATCCGTTATAACGTAATACGATATAACGTTATACGTTATATCGTAATGCTACATAACGGTGTACGTTATAACGTAATGCTACATTGCGTTATACGTTATATCGGTATGCTACATAACGTTATACGTTATATCGTATTCCTACATAACGTTATACGATATAACGTATTACCATATAACATTATACGTTATTACGCAATACTACATAACGTTATACGTTACAACGTAATACTACATAACGTTATCCGTTATAACGTAATACTACATAACGTTGTACGTTATACCGTATTAACATATAACGTTATACGATATATCGTTATGCTACATAACGTTATACGTTATATCGTAATGCTACATATCGTTATACGTTATATCGTTATGCTACATAACGTTATACGTTATTACGTAATACTACATAACGTTATCCGTTATAACGTAATACTACATAACGTTATACGTTATAACGTAATACTATATAACGTTGTACGTTATATCGTAATTCTACATATCGTTATACGTTTTAACGTAATACTATATAACGTCATACGTTATATCGTAATGCTACATAACGTTATCCTTTATAAAGTAATACTACATAACGTTATACGTTATAACGTAATGCTATATAACGTTGTACGTTATATTTAATGCTACATAACGTTATACGTTACAACGTAATACTACATAACGTTATCCGTTATAACGTAATACTACATAACGTTGTACGTTATACCGTATTAACATATAACGTTATACGTTATAACGTAATACTATATAACGTTGTACGTTATATCATAATTCTACATATCGTTATACGTTTTAACGTAATAGTATATAACGTCATACGTCATATCGTAATGCTACATAACGTTATCCTTTATAAAGTAATACTACATAACGTTATACGTTATAACGTAATGCTATATAACGTTGTACGTTATATTTAATGCTACATAACGTTATACATTATAACGTAATACTATATAACGTTATACGTTATATCGTAATGCTACATAACGTTAGACGTTATATGGTTATACTACATAACTTTTTACGTCATATCGTAATACTACATAAAGTTAAACGTCATAACGAAATACTACATATCGTTATACGTTTTAACGTAATACTATATAACGTTATACGTTATATCGAAATGCAACATATCGTTATACGATATAACCTATTACCATATAACGTTATACGGTATATCGTAATGCTACGTAACGTTGTACGCTATATCGAAATGCTACATAACGTTATACGTTATATCGTATTCCTACAAAACGTTATACGATATAAAGTATTACCATATAACATTATACGTTATTACGCAATACTACAAAACATTATACGTTATAACGTAATACTACATAACGTTATACGTCATAGCGTAATACTATATAACGTTGTACGTTATATCGTAATGCTATATAACGTTATACGTTATATCGTAATGCTACATAACGTTATACGTTATACCGTAATACTACATAACGTTATACGTTATAACGTAATGCTACATAAGGTTATACGTTATATCGTAATACTACATAAAGTTATCCGTTATAACGTAATACTACATAACGTTATACGTTATAACGTATTACCATATAACGTTATACGTTATATCGCAATGCTACATAACGTTATACGTTATATCGAAATGCTACATAATGTTATACGATATATCGTATTGCTACATAACGTTATACGTTTTAACGTAATACTATATAACGTTATACGTTATATCGTAATGCTACATAACGTTATACGTTATATCGTATTCCTACATAACGTTATCCGTTATAACGTAATACTACATAACGTTATACGTTATAACGTATTATCATATAACGTTATACGTTATATCGAAATGCTACATAACTTTATACGATATAACGAATTACCATATAACGTTACACGGTATATCGTAATGCTACATAATGTTATACGTTACATCGTAACACTACATAACGTTATACGTTATAACGTAATACTACATAACGTTATACGTTATAACGTAATACGACATAACGTTATACGTTATATCGCAATGCTACATAACGTTATACGTTATAACGAAATACTACATAACGTTATACGTTATAACGTAATACGATATAACGTTATACGTTATAACGTAATACGATATAACGTTATACGGTATATCGCAATGCTACATAACGTTATACGTTATATCGTATTCCTACAAAACGTTATACGATATAAAGTATTACCATATAACATTATACGTTACTACGCAATACTACATAACGTTATACGTTATATCGTATTCCTACATAACGTTATCCGTTATATCGTATTACTGCATAACGATATAAGTCATAACGTAATACTATATGACGTTAAACGTTATAACGTAATACTACATAACGTTATACGTTATTACGTAATACTACATAACGTTATCCGTTATAACGTAATACTACATAACGTTATACGTTATAACGTAATACTATATAACGTTGTACGTTATATCGTAATGCTACATAACGTTATACGTTTTAACGTAATACTATATAAAGTTATACGTTATATCGTAATGATACATAACGTTATACGATATAACGTATTACCATATAACATTATACGTTATTACGCAATATTACATAACGTTATACGTCATAACGTAATACTACATAACGTTATACGATATATCGGTATGCTACATAACGTTATACGTTATTACGTAATACTACATAACGTTATCCGTTATAACGTAATACTACATAACGTTATACGTTATAACGTAATGCTACATAAGGTTATACGTTATATCGTAATACTACATAAAGTTATACGTTATATCGGTATGCTACATAACGTTATACGTTATAACGTAATATTACATAACTTTATACATTAAATCGTAATACAACATATCGTTAGACGTTTTAACGTAATACTATATAACGTTATACGTTATATCGAAATGCTACATAACGTTATACGATATATCGTATTACCATGTAACGTTATACGTTATATCGTAATGCTACATAACGTTATACGTTATATCGTATTCCTACAAAACGTTATACGATATAAAGTATTACCATATAACATTATACGTTACTACGCAATACTACATAACGTTATACGTTATAACGAAATACTACATAACGTTATACGTTTTAATGTAATACTATATAACGTTATACGTTATATCGAAATGCTACCTGACGTTATACGTTATATCGTAACACTACATAACGTTATACGTTATACCGTAATACTACATAACGTTATACGTTATAACGTAATGCTACATAACGTTATACGTTATATCGTATTCCTACATAACGTTATCCGTTATAACGTAATACTACATAACGTTATACGTTATAACGTATTACCATATAACGTTATACGTTTTAACGTAATACTATATAACGTTATACGTCATAACGAAATACTACATAACGTTATACGTGTTAACGTAATACTATATAACGTTATACGTTATATCGAAATGCTACATAACTTTATACGATATAACGAATTACCATATAACGTTACACGGTATATCGTAATGCTACATAATGTTATACGTTACATCGTAACACTACATAACGTTATACGTTATAACGTAATACTACATAACGTTATACGTTATAACGTAATACGACATAACGTTATACGTTATATCGCAATGCTACATAACGTTATACGTTATAACGAAATACTACATAACGTTATACGTTATACCGAAATGCAACATATCGTTATACGATATAACCTATTACCATATAACGTTATACGGTATATCGTAATGCTACGTAACGTTGTACGCTATATCGAAATGCTACATAACGTTATACGTTATATCGTATTCCTACAAAACGTTATACGATATAAAGTATTACCATATAACATTATACGTTATTACGCAATACTACAAAACATTATACGTTATAACGTAATACTACATAACGTTATACGTCATAGCGTAATACTATATAACGTTGTACGTTATATCGTAATGCTACATAACGTTATACGTTATATCGTTATGCTACATTACGTTATACGTTATTACGTAATACTACATACCTTATCCGTTATATCGTATTACTACATAATGTTATAAGTTATGACGTAACACTATATAACGTTGTACGTTATATCGTAATGCTACATAACGTTATACGTTATATCGTAATGCTACATAACGCTATACAGTATATCGGAATGCTACATAACGTTATACGTTTTAACGTAATACTATATAACGTTATACGTTATATCGAAATGCTACATAACGTTATACGTTATAACGTAATACTACATAACGTTATACGTTATAACGTAATGCTACATAAGGTTATACGTTATATCGTAATACTACATAAAGTTATACGTTATAACGTATTACCATATAACGTTATACGTTATATCGCAATGCTACATAACGTTATACGTTATATCGAAATGCTACATAATGTTATACGATATAACGAATTACCATATAACGTTATACGGTATATCGCAATGCTACATAACGTTATACGTTATATCGTATTCCTACAAAACGTTATACGATATAAAGTATTACCATATAACATTATACGTTACTACGCAATACTAAATTACGTTATACGTTATAACGAAATACTACATAACGTTATACGTTATAACGTAATGCTACATAAGGTTATACGTTATATCGTAATACTACATAAAGTTATCCGTTATAACGTAATACTACATAACGTTATACGTTATAACGTATTACCATATAACGTTATACGTTATATCGCAATGCTACATAACGTTATACGTTATATCGAAATGCTGCATAATGTTATACGTTATATCGTAATGCTGCATAACGTTATACGTTTTAACGAAATACGGTATAACGTTATACGTTATATCGTAATGCTACATAACGTTATACGTTATAACGTAATACGATATAACGTTATAAGTTATATCGCAATGATACATAACGTTATACGTTATAACGAAATACTACATAACGTTATACGTTTTAACGTAATACTATATAACGTTATACGTTATATCGAAATGCTACATAACGTTATACGTTATATCGCAACACTTCCTAACGTTATACGTTATAACGTATTACCATATAACGTTTTACGATATATCGTAATGCTACATAACGTTATACGTTAAATCGTAATACTACAAATCGTTATACGTTATATCGTAATACTACATAACGCTATATGTTATAACGTAATACTATATAACGTTAAACGTTATAACGTAATACTACATAACGTTATACGATATATCGAAATGCTGCATAACGTTATACGTTATATCGTAGTGCTACATAACGTTATACGATATAACGTATTACCATATAACGTTATACGGTATATCGCAGTGCTACATAACGTTATACGTTATATCGTAATGCTGCATAACGTTATCCGTCATAACGAAATACGGTATAACGTTATACGTTATATCGTAATGCTACATACCGTTATACGTTATATCGTAACACTACATAACGTTATACGTTATAACGTATTACCATATAACATTATACGGTATATCGCAATGATACATAACGTTATACGTTATAACGAAATACTACATAACGTTATACGTTTTAACGTAATACGATATAACGTTATACGTTATATAGTAATGCTACATAACGTTATACGTTATATCTTAACACTACATAACGTTATACGTTATAATGTATTACCATATAACATTATACGGTACATCGTAATGCAACATAACGTTATACGTTATATCGAAATGCTACATAACGTTATACGTTATAACGTAATACTACAAATCGTTATACGTTATATCGTAATACTACATAACGTTATATGTTATAACGTAATACTATATAACGTTAAACGTTATAACGTAATACTACATAACGTTATACGTTATATCGTAATACCACAAATCGTTATACGTTTTAACGTAATACTATAGAACGTTATACGTTATATCGAAATGCTGCATAACGTTATACGATATAACGTATTACCATATAACGTTATATTGAATATCGTAATGCTACATAACCGTTATACGTTAAATCGAAATGCTACATAACATTATACGTTATATCGTATTGCTACATAACGTTATACGTTTTAACGTAATACTATATAACGTTATGCGTTATATCGTAATGCTACATAACGTTATAAGTTATTACGTAATACTACATAACGTTATCCGTTATAAAGTAATACTACATAACGTTATACGTTATATCTTAATGCTACACAACGTTATACGTTATATCGTAACACTACATAACGTTATCCGTTAAAACGTATTACCATATAACGTTATACGATATATCGTAATGCTACATAACGTTATACGTTATATCATAATGCTACATAACGTTATACGTTATATCGTTATGCTACATAACGTTATACGTTATTACGTAATACTACATAACCTCATCCGTTATATCGAATTACTACATAACGTTATAAGTTATAACGTAACACTATATAACGTTGTACATTATATCGTAATGCTACATAACGTTATATGTTATATCGTAATGCTACATAACGCTATACAGTATATCGGAATGCTACATAACGTTATACGATATAACGTATTACCATATAACGTTATACGGTATATCGTAATGCTACATAACGTTATACGTTATATCGAAATGCTACATAACGCTATAAGTTATATCGCAATGATACATAACGATATACGTTATAACGAAATACTACATAGCGTTATACATTTTAACGTAATACTATATAACGTTATACGTTATATCGAAATGCTACATAACGTTATACTTTATATCGTAACACTTCATAACGTTATACGTTATAACGTAGTACCATATAACGTTATACGATATATCGTAATGCTACATAACGTTATACGTTATATCGTATTGCTACATAACGTTATACGATATAACGTATTACCATATAACCTTATACGGTATATCGCAATACTACATAACGTTATACGTTATATCGTCATGCTGCATAACGTTATCCGTCATAACGAAATACGGTATAACGTTATACGTTATATCGTAATGCTACATAACGTTATACGTTATAACGTAATACGATATAACGTAATACGATATAACGTTATACGTTATATCTTAACACTACATAACGTTATACGTTATAATGTATTACCATATAACATTATACGGTATATCGTAATGCAACATAACGTTATACGTTATAACGTAATATTACATAACATTATACGTTAAATCGTAATACTACAAATCGTTATACGTTATATCGTAATACTACATAACATTATATGCTATAACGTAATACTATATAACGTTAAACATTATAACGTAATACTACATAACGTTATACGATTTATCGAAATGCTACATAACGTTATACGTTATATCGTAATGCTACATAAAGTTATATGTTATTTCGTATTGCTACATAACGTTATACGATATAACCTATTACAATATAACGTTGTATGGTATATCGCAATGCTACATAACGTTATACGTTGTATCGAAATGCTACATAAAGTTATACGTTATAACGTAATTCTACATAACGTTATACGTTATAACGTAATACGATATAACGTTATACGTTAAATCACAATGCTACATAACGTTATACGTTATATCGTAATGCTACATAACGTTATACGTTATATCGTTATGCTACATAACGTTATACGTTATTACGTAATACTACATAACCTTATCCGTTATATCGAATTACTACATAACGTTATAAGTTATAACGTAACACTATATAACGTTGTACGTTATATCGTAATGCTACATAACGTTATATGTTATATCGTAATGCTACATAACGCTATACAGTATATCGGAATGCTACATAACGTTATACGATATAACGTATTACCATATAACGTTATACGGTATATCGTAATGCTACATAACGTTATACGTTATATCGAAATGCTACATAACGCTATAAGTTATATCGCAATGATACATAACGTTATACGTTATAACGAAATACTACATAACGTTATACGTTATATCGTAATGCTACATAACGTTATACGTTATATCGTAATGCTACATAGCGTTATACGTTATATCGTAACACTTCATAACGTTATACGTTATAACGTATTACCATATAACGTTATACGATATATCGTAATGCTACATAACGTTATACGTTATATCGTATTGCTACATAACGTTATACGATATAACGTATTACCATATAACGTTATACGGTATATCGCAATGCTACATAACGTTATACGTTATATCGTCATGCTGCATAACGTTATCCGTCATAACGAAATACGGTATAACGTTATACGTTATATCGTAATGCTACATAACGTTATATGTTATAACGTAATACGATATAACGTTATACGTTATATCTTAAAACTACATAACGTTATACGTTATAATGTATTACCATATAACATTATACGGTATATCGTAATGCAACATAACGTTATACGTTATAACGTAATATTACATAACATTATACGTTAAATCGTAATACTACAAATCGTTATACGTTATATCGTAATACTACATAACATTATATGCTATAACGTAATACTATATAACGTTAAACGTTATAACGTAATACTACATAACGTTATACGATATATCGAAATGCTACATAACGTTATACGTTATATCGTAATGCTACATAAAGTTATATGTTATTTCGTATTGCTACATAACGTTATACGATATAACCTATTACAATATAACGTTGTACGGTATATCGCAATGCTACATAACGTTATACGTTGTATCGAAATGCTACATAACGTTATACGTTATAACGTAATACTACATAACGTTATACATTATAACGTAATACGATATAACGTTATACGTTAAATCACAATGCTACATAACGTTATACGTTATATCGTAATGCTACATAACGTTATCCGTTATAACGTAATACGATATAACGTTATACGTTATATCGTAATGCTACATAACGTTATACGTTATATCGAAATGCTACATAACGTTATACGTTATATCGCATTGCTACATAACGTCATACGATATAACGTATTACCATATAAAATTATACGTTATTACGCAATACTACGTAACGTTATACGTTATAACGTAATACTACATAACGTTATGCGATATATCGAAGTGCTACATAACGTCATACGTTATATCGGAATGCTACTTAAAGTTATCCGTTATAACGTAATACGATATAACGTTATACGTTATATCGTAATGCTACATAACGTTATACGTTATATCGTAATGCTACAAAACGTTATACGTTATATCGTAATGCTACAAAACGTTATACGTTATATCGTAATACTACATAACGTTATACCTTATATCGCAATGCTACTAACGTTATACGATACAACGTATTACCATATAACGTTATACGGTATATCGCAATGCTACATAACATTATACTTTATATCGTAATGCTACATAACGTTATACGGTATATCGTAATGCTGCATAACGTTATACCTTATATCGTAATGCTATATAACGTTATACGTTATATCGTAATGCTACAAATCGTTATACGTTATATCGTAATACTACATAACGTTATATGTTATAACGTAATACTATATAACGTTAAACGTTATAACGTAATACTACATAACGTTATACGATATATCGAAATGCTACACAGCGTTATACGTTATATCGTAATGCTACATATAGTTATATGTTATTTCGTATTGCTACATAACGTTATACGATATAACCTATTACAATATAACGTTGTACGGTATATCGCAATGCTACATAACGTTATACGTTATATCGAAATTCTACATAACGTTATACGTTATAACGTAATACTATATAACGTTATACGTTATAACGTAATACGATATAACGTTATACGTTAAATCACAATGCTACATAACGTTATACGTTATATCGTAATGCTACATAACGTTATCCGTTATAACGTAATACGATATAACGTTATACGTTATATCGTAATGCTACATAACGTTATACGTTATAACGTAATACGATATAACGTTATGCGTTATATCGTAATGCTACATAACGTTATACGTTATATCGTAACACTACATAACGTTATACGTTATAACGTATTACCATATAACATTATACGGTATATCGTAATGCTACATAAAGTTATACGTTATAACGTAATATTACATAACGTTATACGTTTTAACGTAATACTATATAACGTTATACGTTATATCGAAATGCTGCATAACGTTATAAGTTATTACGTAATACTACATAACGTTATCCGTTATAAAGTAATACTACATAACGTTATACGTTATAACGTAATACTACATAAAGCTATCCGTAATAACGTAATACGATATGACGTTATACGTTATATCGTAATGCTACATAACGTTATACGTTATATCGTATTGCTACATAACGTTATACGTTTTAGCGTAATACTATATAACGTTATGCGTTATATCGTAATGCTACATAACGTTATAAGTTATTACGTAATACTACATAACGTTATCCGTTATAAAGTAATACTACATAACGTTATACGTTATAACGTAATACTACATAAAGCTATCCGTAATAACGTAATACGATATGACGTTATACGTTATATCGTAATGCTACATAACGTTATACGATATAACGTTATACGTTATATCGTAATGCTACATAACGTTATACGTTATAACGTAATACTACAGAACGTTATACGTTATAACGTAATACGATACAACTTTATGCGTTATATCGAAATGCTACATAACGTTTTACGTTATATCGTAATGCTACATAACGTTATACGTTATATCGTAATGCTACAAAACGTTATACGTTATTTCGTAATACTACATATCGTTATATGTTATAACGTAATACTATATAACGTTAAACGTTACAACGTAATACTACATAATGTTATACGTTATATTGAAATGCTACATAACGTTATACGTTATATGGTAATGCTACATAACGTTATACGTTATAACGTATTACCATATAACGTTATATGTTATAACGTAATACTATATAACGTTAAACGTTATAACGTAATACTACATAACGTTATACGATATATCGAAGTGCTACATAACGTTATACGTTATATCGTAATGCTACATAACGCTATACGTTATAACGGTATACGATATAACGTTATAAGTTATATCGTAATGCTACATAACGTTATACGTTATATCGTAATGCTACAAAACGTTATACGTTATATCGTAATACTACATAACGTTATACCTTATATCGAAATGCTACATAACGTTATACGTTATAACGTAATACTATATAACGTTATACGTTATATCGAAATGCTGCATAACGTTATACGATATAACGTATTACTATATAACGTTATACGGAATATCGTAATGCTACATAACCGTTATACGTTATATCGTAATGCTACATAACGTTATACGTTATATCGTAACACTACATAACGTTATACGTTATAACGTATTACCATATAACGTTATACGGTATATCGTAATGCTAAATAACGTTATACGTTATATTGTAATGCTACTTAACGTTACACGGTATATCGAAATGCTGCATAACGTTATACGATATAACGTATTACTATATAACGTTATACGGAATATCGTAATGCTACATAACCGTTATACGTTATATCGTAATGCTACATAACGTTATACGTTATATCGTAACACTACATAACGTTATACGTTATAACGTATTACCATATAACATTATACGGTATATCGTAATGCTACATAACGTTAAACGTTACAACGTAATACTACATAAAGTTATGCGTTATAATTTAATACTATATAACGTTGTATGTTATATCGTAATGCTACATAACGTTATACGTTTTATCGTAATGCTACATAACGTTATACGTTATATCGTAATGCTACATAACGTTATACGTTATATCGTAATGCTACATAGCGTTATACGTTATATCGTAATACTACATAACGTTATACGTTATAACGTAATACTACATTACGTTGAACGTTATAACGTAATACTACATAAAGTTATGCGTTATAACGTAATACTATATAACGTTGTACGTTATGTTGTAATGCTACATAATGTTACACGGTATATCGAAATGCTACATAACGTTATACGTTATAACGTAATGCTACATAACGTTATAAGTTATATCGTAACATTACATAACGTTATACGTTAAATAGTAATACTACATAACGTTATACGTTATAACGTAATGCTATATAACGTTAAACGTTACAACGTAATACTACATAAAGTTATGCGTTATAACGTAATACTATATAACGTTGTACGTTATATCGTAATGCTACATAACGTTATACGTTATATCGTAATGCTACATAACGTTATACGTTATATCGTAACACTACATAACGTTATACGTTATAACGTATTACCATATAACGTTATACGGTATATCGTAATGCTACAAAACGTTATACGTTATATCGTAATACTACATAACGTTATATGTTATACCGTAATACTGTATAACGTTAAACGTTACAACGTAATACTACATAACGTTATACGTTATATCGAAATGCTACATAACGTTATACGTTATATCGAAATGCTACATAACGTTATACCTTATATCGAAATGCTACATAACGTTATACGATATAACGTATTACCATATAACGTTATAAGGTATATCGTAATGCTACTAACGTTATACGATATAACGTATTACCATATAACGTTATACGGTATATCGCAATGCTACATAACGTTATACGTTATATCGTAATGCTACATAACGTTATCCGTTATATCGTAATGCTACATAACGTTATACGTTATAACGTTATACGATATAACGGTATACGTTATATCGTAATGCTACATAACGTTATACGTTATATCAAAATGCTACATAACGTTATACGTTATATCGTATTGCTACATAACGACATACGATATAACGTATTACCATATAACATTATACGTTATTACGCAATACTACATAACGTTATACGTTATAACGTAATACTACATAACGATATACGTTATAACGTAATACGATATACCGTTATACGTTATATCGTAATGCTACGTAACGTTATACGTTATAACGTATTACCATATAACGTTATATGTTATAACGTAATACTATATAACGTTAAACGTTATAACGTAATACTACATATCGTTATACGTTATATCGTATTGCTACATAACGTTATACGGTATATCGTAATGCTGCATAACGTTATACGTTATATCGTAATGCTACATAACGTTATACGTTATATCGTAATACTACATAACGTTATACGTTATAACGTAATACTACATAACGTTAAACGTTATAACGTAATACTACATAACGTTAAACGATATAACGTTATACGTTATAACGTATTACCATATAACGTTATACGGTATATCGTAATGCTTAATAACGTTATACGTTATATCGTAATGCTACATAACGTTATACGTTATATCGTAATGCTACATAACGTTATACGTTATATCGTAATACTACATAACGTTATACGTTATAAGGTAATACTACATAACGTTAAACGTTATAACGTAATACTACATAACGTTAAACGTTATAACGAAATACTGCATAAAGTTATGCGTCATAACGTAATACTATATAACGTTGTACGTTATATTGTAATGCTACTTAACGTTACACGGTATATCGAAATGCTACATAACGTTATACGTTATATCGTAATGGTACATAACGTTATACGTTATATCGAAATGCTACATAACGTTATACGTTATATCGTGACACTACATAACGTTATACGTTATATCGCAACACTACGTAACGTTATACGTTATAACGTATTACCATATAAAGTTATACGTTATATCGTAATGCTACATAACGTTATACGTTATATCGTAACACTACATAACGTTATACGTTATAACGTATTACCATATAACATTATACTGTATATCGTAATGCTACATAACGTTAAACGTTACAACGTAATACTACATAACGTTATACGATATATCGAAGTGCTACATAACGTTATACGTTATATCGTAATGCTACATAAAGTTATCCGTTATAACGTTATACGTTATATCGTAATGCTACATAACGTTATAAGATATAACGTATTACCATATAACGTTATACGGTATATCGTAATGCTACTAACGTTATACGATATAACGTATTACCATATAACGTTTTACGGTATGTCGCAATGCTACATAACGTTATACGGTATATCGTAATGCTGCATAACGTTATACGTTATAACGTTATACGATATAACGGTATACGTTATATTGTAATGCTACATAACGTTATACGTTATATCGTATTGCTACATAACGTCATACGATGTAACGTTATACGTTCTATCGTAATGCTACATAACGTTATACGTTATATCGTAACACTACATAACGTTATACGTTATATCGTAATACCACAAATCGTTATACGTTTTAACGTAATACTATATAACGTTATACGTTATATCGAAATGCTGCATAATGTTATACGATATAACGTATTACCATATAACGTTATACGTAATATCGTAATGCTACATAATCGTTATACGTTAAATCGAAATGCTACATAACGTTATACGTTATATCGTATTGCTACATAACGTTATACGTTTTAACGTAATACTATATAACGTTATGCGTTATATCGTAATGCTACATAACGTTATAAGTTATTACGTAATACCATATAACGTTATACGGTATATCGTAATGCTAAATAACGTTATACGTTATATCGTAATGCTACATAACGTTATACGTTATATCGTAATGCTACATAACGTTATACGTTATATCGTAATACTACATAACGTTATACGTTATAACGTAATACTACATAACGGTAAACGTTATAACGTAATGCTGCATAACGTTATTCGTTACATCGTAATACTACATAACGTTATACGTTATAACGTAATACTACATAACGTTAAACGTTATAACGTAATACTACATAAAGTTATGCGTTATAACGTAATACTATATGACGTTGTACGTTATATCGTATTGCTACATAACGTCATACGATATAACGTATTACCATATAACATTATACGTTATTACGCAATACTACATAACGTTATACGTTATAACGTAATACTATATAACGTTAAACGTTATAACGTAGTACTACATAACGTTATACGATATATAGAAGTGCTACATAACGTTATACGTTATATCGTAATGCTACATAAAGTTATACGTTATATCGTATTGCTACATAACGTTATACGATGTAACGTATTACAATATAACGTTACACGGTATATCGAAATGCTACATAACGTTATACGTTATATCGTAATGCTGCATAACGTTATTCGTTACATCGTAATACTACATAACGTTATACGTTATAACGTAATACTACATAACGTTAAACGTTATAACGTAATACTACATAAAGTTATGCGTTATAACGTAATACTATATGACGTTGTACGTTTTATTGTAATGCTACTTAACGTTACACGGTATATCGAAATGCTACATAACGTTATACGTTATATCGTAATGCTACATAACGTTATACGTTATATCGTAATGCTACATAACGTTATACGTTATATCGTAATACTACATAACGTTATACGTTATAACGTAATACTACATTACGTTGAACGTTCTAACGTAATACTACATAAAGTTATGCGTTATAACGTAATACTATATAACGTTGTACGTTATGTTGTAATGCTACATAATGTTACACGGTATATCGAAATGCTACATAACGTTATACGTTATAACGTAATGCTACATAACGTTATAAGTTATATCGTAACATTACATAACGTTTTACGTTAAATAGTAATACTACATAACGTTATACGTTATAACGTAATGCTATATAACGTTAAACGTTACAACGTAATACTACATAAAGTTATGCGTTATAATTTAATACTATATAACGTTGTACGTTATATCGTAATGCTACATAACGTTATACGTTTTATCGTAATGCTACATAACGTTATACGTTATATCGTAATGCTACATAACGTTATACGTTATATCGTAACACTACATAACGTTATACGTTATAACGTATTACCATATAACGTTATACGGTATATCGTAATGCTACAAAACGTTATACGTTATATCGTAATACTACATAACGTTATATGTTATACCGTAATACTGTATAACGTTAAACGTTACAACGTAATACTACATAACGTTATACGTTATATCAAAATGCTACATAACGTTATACGTTATATCGAAATGCTACATAACGTTATACCTTATATCGAAATGCTACATAACGTTATACGATATAACGTATTACCATATAACGTTATACGGTATATCGCAATGCTACATAACGTTATACGTTATATCGTAATGCTACATAACGTTATCCGTTATATCGTAATGCTACATAACGTTATACGTTATAACGTTATACGATATAACGGTATACGTTATATCGTAATGCTACATATCGTTATACGTTATATCAAAATGCTACATAACGTTATACGTTATATCGTATTGCTACATAACGACATACGATATAACGTATTACCATATAACATTATACGTTATTACGCAATACTACATAACGTTATACGATATAACGTAATATTACATAACGATATACGTTATAACGTAATACGATATACCGTTATACGTTATATCGTAATGCTACGTAACGTTATACGTTATAACGTATTACCATATAACGTTATATGTTATAGCGTAATACTATATAACGTTATACGTTATATCGAAATGCTGCATAATGTTATACGATATAACGTATTACCATATAACGTTATACGTAATATCGTAATGCTACATAATCGTTATACGTTAAATCGAAATGCTACATAACGTTATACGTTATATCGTATTGCTACATAACGTTATACGTTTTAACGTAATACTATATAACGTTATGCGTTATATCGTAATGCTACATAACGTTATAAGTTATTACGTAATACCATATAACGTTATACGGTATATCGTAATGCTAAATAACGTTATACGTTATATCGTAATGCTACATAACGTTATACGTTATATCGTAATGCTACATAACGTTATACGTTATATCGTAATACTACATAACGTTATACGTTATAACGTAATACTGCATAACGTTAAACGTTATAACGTAATACTACATAACGTTAAACGATATAACGGTATACGTTATATCGTAATGCTACATAACGTTATACGTTATATCAAAATGCTACATAACGTTATACGTTATATCGTATTGCTACATAACGTCATACGATATAACGTATTACCATATAACATTATACGTTATTACGCAATACTACATAACGTTATACGTTATAACGTAATACTATATAACGTTAAACGTTATAACGTAGTACTACATAACGTTATACGATATATAGAAGTGCTACATAACGTTATACGTTATATCGTAATGCTACATAAAGTTATACGTTATATCGTATTGCTACATAACGTTATACGATATAACGTATTACAATATAACGTTACACGGTATATCGAAATGCTACATAACGTTATACGTTATATCGTAATGCTGCATAACGTTATTCGTTACATCGTAATACTACATAACGTTATACGTTATAACGTAATACTACATAACGTTAAACGTTATAACGTAATACTACATAAAGTTATGCGTTATAACGTAATACTATATGACGTTGTACGTTTTATTCTAATGCTACTTAACGTTACACGGTATATCGAAATGCTACATAACGTTATACGTTATATCGTAATGCTACATAACGTTATACGTTATATCGTAATGCTACATAACGTTATACGTTATATCGTAACACTACATAACGTTATACGTTATAACGTATTACCATATAAAGTTATACGTTATATCGTAATGCTACATAACGTTATACGTTATATCGTAACACTACATAACGTTATATGTTATAACGTATTACCATATAACATTATACGGTATATCGTAATGCTACATAACGTTATACGTTACATCGTAATGCTACATAACGTTATATGTTATATCGTAATGCTACATAACGTTATACGTTATATCGTAATACTACATAACGTTATACGTTACAACGTAATACTACATAAAGTTATGCGTTATAATTTAATACTATATAACGTTGTACGTTATATCGTAATGCTACATAACGTTATACGTTATATCGTAATGCTACATAACGTTATACGTTATATCGTAATACTACATAACGTTATACGTTATAACGTAATACTACATTACGTTGAACGTTATAACGTAATACTACATAAAGTTATGCGTTATAACGTAATACTATATAACGTAGTACGTTATGTTGTAATGCTACATAATGTTACACGGTATATCGAAATGCTACATAACGTTATACGTTATATCGTAACACTACATAACGTTATACGTTATAACGTATTACCATATAAAGTTAAACGTTATATCGTAATGCTACATAACGTTATACGTTATATCGTAACACTACATAACGTTATACGTTACAACGTAATACTACATAAAGTTATGCGTTATAATTTAATACTATATAACGTTGTACGTTATATCGTAATGCTACATAACGTTATACGTTATATCGTAATGCTACATAACGTTATACGTTATATCGTAATACTACATAACGTTATACGTTATAACGTAATACTACATTACGTTGAACGTTATAACGTAATACTACATAAAGTTATGCGTTATAACGTAATACTATATAACGTTGTACGTTATGTTGTAATGCTACATAATGTTACACGGTATATCGAAATGCTACATAACGTTATAAGTTATATCGTAACACTACATAACGTTATACGTTAAATCGTAATACTACATAACGTTATACGATATACCGTAATGCTACATAACGTTATACGTTATATCGTAATGCTACATAACGTTATACGTTATATCGTAATGCTACATAACGTTATACGGTATAACGTATTAATAATACGTTATACGGTATATCGTAATACTACATGACGTTATACGTTATATCGAAATGCTACATAACGTTATACGTTATATCGTAATGCTACATAACGTTATACGTTATATCGTAATGCTACATAACGTTATACGGTATAACGTATTAATAATACGTTATACGGTATAACGTAATACTACATAACGTTATACGTTATAACGTAATACTACATAACGTTATACTTTATATCGTAATGCTACATAACGTTATACGTTATAACATAATGCTACATAACGTTCTACGTTATAACGTAATACTACGTAACGTTATACGTTATAACGTAATACTACATAACGTTATACGTTATAACGTAATTCTATATGACGTTATGCGTTATGTCGTAATGCTACATAACGTTATACGTTATAACGTAATACTACATAAAGTTATGCGTTATAACGTAATACTATATGACGTTGTACGTTTTATTGTAATGCTACTTAACGTTACACGGTATATCGTAATGCTACATAACGTTATACGTTATATCGTAATGCTACATAACGTTATACGTTATATCGTAACACTACATAACGTTATACGTTATAACGTATTACCATATAAAGTTATACGTTATATCGTAATGCTACATAACGTTATACGTTATATCGTAACACTACTTAACGTTATATGTTATAACGTATTACCATATAACATTATACGGTATATCGTAATGCTACATAACGTTATACGTTACATCGTAATGCTACATAACGTTATATGTTATATCGTAATGCTACATAACGTTATACGTTATATCGTAATACTACATAACGTCATACGTTACAACGTAATACTACATAAAGTTATGCGTTATAATTTAATACTATATAACGTTGTACGTTATATCGTAATGCTACATAACGTTATACGTTATATCGTAATGCTACATAACGTTATACGTTATATCGTAATACTACATAACGTTATACGTTATAACGTAATACTACATTACGTTGAACGTTATAACGTAATACTACATAAAGTTATGCGTTATAACGTAATGCTATATAACGTAGTACGTTATGTTGTAATGCTACATAATGTTACACGGTATATCGAAATGCTACATAACGTTATACGTTATATCGTAACACTACATAACGTTATACGTTATAACGTATTACCATATAAAGTTAAACGTTATATCGTAATGCTACATAACGTTATACGTTATATCGTAACACTACATAACGTTATATGTTATAACGTATTACCATATAACATTATACGGTATATCGTAATGCTACATAACGTTATACGTTACATCGTAATGCTACATAACGTTATATGTTATATCGTAATGCTACATAACGTTATACGTTATATCGTAATACTACATAACGTTATACGTTACAACGTAATACTACATAAAGTTATGCGTTATAATTTAATACTATATAACGTTGTACGTTATATCGTAATGCTACATAACGTTATACGTTATATCGTAATGCTACATAACGTTATAAGTTATATCGTAACACTACATAACGTTATACGTTAAATCGTAATACTACATAACGTTATACGATATACCGTAATGCTACATAACGTTATACGTTATATCGTAATGCTACATAACGTTATACGTTATATCGTAATGCTACATAACGTTATACGGTATAACGTATTAATAATACGTTATACGGTATATCGTAATACTACATGACGTTATACGTTATATCGAAATGCTACATAACGTTATACGTTATATCGTAATGCTACATAACGTTATACGTTATATCGTAATGCTACATAACGTTATACGGTATAACGTATTAATAATACGTTATACGGTATAACGTAATACTACATAACGTTATACGTTATAACGTAATGCTACATAACGTTATACTTTATATCGTAATGCTACATAACGTTATACGTTATAACATAATGCTACATAACGTTCTACGTTATAACGTAATACTACGTAACGTTATACGTTATAACGTAATACTACATAACGTTACACGTTATAACGTAATTCTATATGACGTTATGCGTTATGTCGTAATGCTACATAACGTTATACGTTATATCGTAAGGCTAGATAACGTTATACGTTATAACGTATTAATAATACGTTATACGGTATATCGTAATACTACATGACGTTATACGTTATATCGAAATGCTACATAACGTTATACGTTATAACGTAATACTACATAACGTAATACGTTATAACGTAATACTACATAACGTTATACTTTATATCGTAATGCTACATAACGTTATACGTTATTACGTAATTATACATAACGTTATACGTTACAACGTAATACTACATAACGTTATACGTTATAACGTAATACTATATAACGTTATACGATATACCGTAATACTACATAACGTTATACGTTATATCGTATTGCTACATAACGTTATACGTTATTACGTAATTCTACATAACGTTATACGTTATAACGTAATGCTACATAACTTTATGCGTTATATCGTAATACTACATAATGTTATACGATATACTGTAATGCTACATAACGTTATACGGTATATCGTAATGCTACATAACGTTATACGGTATATCGTAATGCTACATAACGTTTTACGTTATATCGTAATGCTACATAACGTTATACGTTATTACGTAATTATACATAACGTTATACGTTATAACGTAATACTACATAACGTTATACGTTATAACGTAATACTATATAACGTTATACGATATACCGTAATGCTAAATAACGTTATACGTTATATCGTAATGCTACATAACGTTATACGTTATTACGTAGTTCAACATAACGTTATACGTTATAACGTAATACTGTATAACGTTATACTTTATATCGTAATGCTACATAACGTTATACGTTATTACGTAATACTATATAACGTTATAAGCTATATCGTAATGCTACATAACGTTATACGTTATATCGTAATGCTACATAACGTTATACGTTATAACGTAATACTACATAACGTTATACGTTATAACGTAATACTGCATAATGTTATTCGTTATAACGTAATACTATATAACGTTATAAGCTATATCGTAATGCTACATAACGATATACGTTATATCGTAATGCTACATAACGTTATACGTTATAACGTAATACTACATAACGTTATACGTTATAACGTAATACTGCATAATGTTATTCGTTATAACGTAATACTACATAACTTTATACGTTATATCGTAATACTACATAACGATATACGTTATAACGTAATACTACATAATGTTATACGTTATAACGTATTACTACATAACGTCATACGTTATATCGTAATGCTACATAACGTCATACGTTATAACGTAATACTATATAACGTTATAAGCTATATCGTAATGCTACATAAGGTTATACGTTATATCGTAATGCTACATAACGTTATACGTCATAACGTAATACTACATAACGTTAGACGTTATATCGTTATACTACATAACGTTATACGTTATATCGTAATACTATATAACGTTATACGTTATATCGTAATGCTACATAACGTTAGACGTTATATGGTTATACTACATAACGTTTTACGTCATATCGTACTGCTACATAACGTTATACGTTATGTCGTAATACTACATATCGTTATACCTTTTAACGTAATACTATATAACATTATACGTTATTACAAAATACTACATAACGTTATACGTTATAACGTAATACTACATAACGTTATACGTTATAACGTAATACTATATAACGTTGTACGTTATATCGTAATGCTACATAACTTTATACATTATATCGTAACGCTACATAATGTTATACGGTATATCGTAATGCTACATAACGTTATACGTTATAACATAATACGATATAACGCTATACGTTATAAGGTAATGCTACATAACGTTATACGTTATATCGTAATACTACATAACGTTAGACGTTATAACGATATAACGTATAACGTTATATATAACGTCTAACTACATAACGTTATACGTTATATCGTAATGCTACATATCGTTATACATTATATCGTAACACTACATAACGTTATACGTTATAACGTATTACCATATAACATTATACGGTATATCGTAATGCTACATAACGTTATACATTATAACGTAATACTACATAACGTTATACGTTAAATCGTAATACTACATAATGTGATACGTTATAACATAATACGATATAACGTTATACGTTATAACGTATTACCATATAACATTATACGGTATATCGTAATGCTACATAACGTTATACGTTATAACGTAATACGATATAACGTTATACGTTATAAGGTAATGCTACATAACGTTATACGTTATATCGTAATACTACATAACGTTATACGCTATAACGTATTACCATATAACATTATACGTTATTACAAAATACTGCATAATGTTATTCGTTATAACGTAATACTACATAACGTCATACGTTATAACGTATTACCATATAACATTATACGGTATATCGTAATGCAACATAACGTTATACATTATAACGTACTACTACATAATGTTATACGATAAATCGTAATACTACATAATGTTATACGTTATAACATAATACTACATAACGTTAGACGTTATATGGTTATACTACATAACGTTTTACGTCATATCGTAATGCTACATAACGTTATACGTTTTAACGTAATACTATATAACGTTATACGTTATATCGAAATGCTACATTACGTTATACGTTATAACGTAATTCGATATAACGTTATACGTTATATCGTAATGCTACACAACGTTATACGTTATAACGTAATTCGATATAACGTTATACGTTATATCGTAATGCTACACAACGTTATACGTTATAACGTATTACCATATAACGTTATACGTTATATCGTAACACTACATAACGTTATAAGTTATTACATAATACTACATAACGTTATCCGTTATAACGTAATACTACATGACGTTACACGTTATAACGTAATACTACATAAAGTTAAACGTCAAAACGTAATACTACATAAAGTTATACCTTATAACGTAATACTATATAACGTTATACGTTATATCGTAATGCTACATAACGTTAGACGTCATATGGTTATACTACATAACGATTTACGTCATATCGTAATGCTATATAACGTTACACGTTATAACGCAATACTACATATCGTTATACGTTTTAACGTAATACTATCTAACGTTATACGTTATATCGAAATGCTACATAACGTTATACGTTATACCGTATTGCTACATAACGTTATACGATATAACGTATTACCATATAACGTTAAACGTTATAACGTAATACTACATAACGTTATGCGTTATAACGTAATACCATATAATGTTATGCGTTATAACGTATTACCATATAACGTTATACGGTATATCGTAATGCTACATAAAGTTATACGTTATATCGAATTGCTACATAACATTATACGTTATATCGTAACACAACATAACGTTTTACGTTATAACGTATCACCATATAACGCTATACAGTATATCGTAATGCTACATAACGTTATACGGTATATCGTAATGCTACATAACGTTAGACGTCATATGGTTATACTACATAACGATTTACGTCATATCGTAATGCTATATAACGTTACACGTTATAACGCAATACTACATATCGTTATACGTTTTAACGTAATACTATCTAACGTTATACGTTATATCGAAATGCTACATAACGTTATACGTTATACCGTATTGCTACATAACGTTATACGATATAACGTATTACCATATAACGTTAAACGTTATAACGTAATACTACATAACGTTATGCGTTATAACGTAATACCATATAATGTTATGCGTTATAACGTATTACCATATAACGTTATACGGTATATCGTAATGCTACATAAAGTTATACGTTATATCGAATTGCTACATAACATTATACGTTATATCGTAACACAACATAACGTTTTACGTTATAACGTATCACCATATAACGCTATACAGTATATCGTAATGCTACATAACGTTATACGGTATATCGTAATGCTACATAACGTTATACGTTATAACATAATACCACATAACGTTATACGTTATATCGTAATACTACATAACGTTATATCTTATAGCGTAATACTATATAACGTTATACGTTATATCGTAATGCTACATAACGTTATAAGTTATTACGTAATACTACATAAATATATCCGTTATAACGTAATACTACATAACGTTATACGTCATAACGTATTACCATATAACGATATACATTATATCGTAACACTACTTAACGTTATACGTTATAACGTATTACCACATAACATTATACGGTATATCGTAATGCTACATAACGTTATACGTTATTACGCAATACTACATAAAGTTATACGTTAAATCGTAATACTACATAACGTTATAAGTTATTACATAATACTACGTAACGTTGTCCGGTATAACGTAATACTACATGACGTTATACGTTATAACGTAATACTACATAACGTTATATGTTAAATCGTAATACTACAAAACGTTATACTTTATAACGTAATACTACATAACGTTAAACGTCATAACGTAATACTACATAAAGTTATACGCTATAACGTAATGCTATATAACGTTGTACGTTATATAGTAATGCTACATAACGTTATTCCTTATAACGTAATACGATATAACGTTATACGATATATAGTAATGTTACATAACGTTATACGTTATATCGTAATACTATATAACGTTAAACGTTATAACGTAATACTACATAACGTTATGCGTAATAACGTAATACCATATAACGTTATACGTTATATCGTAATACTACATAACGTTATATCTTATAGCGTAATACTATATATCGTTATATGTTATAACGTATTACCATATAACATTATACGTTATTACGCAATGCTACATAACGTTATACGTTATAACGTAATACTACATAACGTTATACGTTATAACGTAATACTACATAACGTTATACGTTATAACGTAATACCATATAACGTTATACGGTATATCACAATGCAACATAACGTTATACGTTATATCGAAATGCTACATAACGTTATACGTTATATCGTAATGTTACATAACGTTATACGTTATAACGTAATACTACATAACGTTATACGTCATAACGTATTACCATATAACGATATACATTATATCGTAACACTACATAACGTTATACGTTATAACGTATTACCATATAACATTATACGGTATATCGTAATGCTACATAACGTTATACATTATATCGCAATGCTACATAACGTTATACGTTATAACGTAATACTACATATCGTTATACGCCATAACGTAGTACTACATAACGTTAAACGTCATAACGTAATACTACATAAAGTTATACGTTATAACGTAATACTATATATCGTTATATGTTATAACGTATTACCATATAACATTATACGTTATTACGCAATACTACATAACGTTATACGATATAACGTAATACTACATAACGTTATACGTTATAACGTAATACTACATAACGTTATACGTTATAACGTAATACTACATATCGTTATACGTCTTAACGTAATACTAAATAACGTTATACTTTATATCGTAATGCTACATAACGTTATAAGTTATTACGTAATACTACATTACGTTATCCGTTATAACGTAATACTACATAACGTTATACGTTATAACGTAATACTATATAACGTTGTACGTTATATCGTAATGCTACATAACGTTATACGTTATAACGTAATATGTTATAACGTTATACGTTATGTCGTAATGCTACATAACGTTATAAGTTATTACGTAATACTACATTACGTTATCCGTTATAACGTAATACTACATAACGTTATACGTTATAACGAATTACCATATAACATTATACGGTATATCGTAATGCTACATAACGTTATACATTATATCGCAATGCTACATAACGTTATACGTTATAACGTAATGCTACATATCGTTATAAGTTTTAACGTAATACTAAATAACGTTATACGTTATATCGTATTGCTACATAACGTTATAAGTTATTACGTAATACTACATTACGTTATCCGTTATAACGTAATACTACATAACGTTATACGTTATAACGTAAAACTACATAACGTTATACGTTATAACGTGATACTACATATCGTTATACGTTTTAACGTAATACTAAATAACGTTATACGTTATATCGTAATGCAACATAACGTTATAAGTTATTACGTAATACTACATTACGTTATCCGTTATAACGTAATACTACATAACGTTATACGTTATAACGTAATACTATATAACGTTGTACGTTATATCGTAATGCTACATAACGTTATACGTTATAACGTAATACTACATAACGTTATACGTTATTACATAATACTACGTAACGTTGTCCGGTATAACGTAATACTACATGACGTTATACGTTATAACGTAATACTACATAACGTTATATGTTAAATCGTAAGACTACAAAACGTTATACTTTATAACGTAATACTACATAACGTTAAACGTCATAACGTAATACTACATAAAGTTATACGCTATAACGTAATGCTATATAACGTTGTACGTTATATAGTAATGCTACATAACGTTATTCCTTATAACGTAATACGATATAACGTTATACGATATATCGTAATGCTACATAACGTTATACGATATAACGTAATACTACATATCGTTATAAGTTTTAACGTAATACTAAATAACGTTATACGTTATATCGTATTGCTACATAACGTTATAAGTTATTACGTAATACTACATTACGTTATCCGTTATAACGTAATACTACATAACGTTATACGTTATAACGTAATACTACATAACGTTATACGTTATAACGTGATACTACATATCGTTATACGTTTTAACGTAATACTAAATAACGTTATACGTTATATCGTAATGCAACATAACGTTATAAGTTATTACGTAATACTACATTACGTTATCCGTTATAACGTAATACTACATAACGTTATACGTTATAACGTAATACTATATAACGTTGTACGTTATATCGTAATGCTACATAACGTTATACGTTATAACGTAATACTACATAACGTTATACGTTATTACATAATACTACGTAACGTTGTCCGGTATAACGTAATACTACATGACGTTATACGTTATAACGTAATACTACATAACGTTATATGTTAAATCGTAAGACTACAAAACGTTATACTTTATAACGTAATACTACATAACGTTAAACGTCATAACGTAATACTACATAAAGTTATACGCTATAACGTAATGCTATATAACGTTGTACGTTATATAGTAATGCTACATAACGTTATTCCTTATAACGTAATACGATATAACGTTATACGATATATCGTAATGCTACATAACGTTATACTTTATAACGTATTACCATATAACGTTATACGTTATATCGTAACACTACATAACGTTACACGCTATAAGGTATTACCATATAACATTATACGGTATATCGTAATGCTACATAACGTTATACGTTATAACGTAATACCATATAACGTTATACGGTATATCACAATGCAACATAACGTTATACGTTATATCGAAATGCTACATAACGTTATACGTTATATCGTAATGTTACATAACGTTATACGTTATATCGTAATACTACATAACGTTATACGTCATAACGTATTACCATATAACGATATACATTATATCGTAACACTACATAGCGTTATACGTTATAACGTATTACCATATAACATTATACGGTATATCGTAATGCTACATAACGTTATACGTTATTACGCAATACTACATAAAGTTATACGCTAAATCGCAATAATACATAACGTTATACGTCATAACGTAATACTACATAACGTTAAACGTCATAACGTAATACTACATAAAGTTAGACGTTATAACGTAATACTATATATCGTTATATGTTATAACGTATTACCATATAACATTATACGTTATTAGGCAATACTAAATAACGTTATACGTTATAACGTAATACTACATAACGTTATACGTTATAACGTAATACTACATAACGTTACACGTTATAACGTAATACCATATAACGTTATACGGTATATCACAATGCAACAAAACGTTATACGTTATATCGAAATGCTACATAACGTTATACGTTATATCGTAATGTTACATAACGTTATACGTTATATCGTAATACTATATAACGTTAAACGTTATAACGTAATACTACATAACGATATGCGTTATAACGTAATACCATATAACGTTATACGTTATAACGTATTACCATATAACGTGTTACGGTATATCGTAATGCTACATAAAGTTATACGTTATATCGAATGGCTACATAACGTTATACGGTATATCGTAATGCTACATAACGTTATACGTTATAACGTAATACCACATAACGTTATACGTTATATCGTAATACTCCATAACGTTATATCTTATAGCGTAATACTATATAACGTTATACGTTATATCGTAATGCTACATAACGTTATAAGTTATTACATAATACTACATAACGTTATCCGTTATAACGTAATACTACATGACGTTACACGTTATAACGTAATACTACATAAAGTTAAACGTCAAAACGTAATACTACATAAAGTTATACCTTATAACGTAATACTATATAACGTTATACGTTATATCGTAATGCTACATAACGTTAGACGTTATATGGTTATACTACATAACGATTTACGTCATATCGTAATGCTATATAACGTTACACGTTATAACGCAATACTACATATCGTTATACGTTTTAACGTAATACTATCTAACGTTATACGTTATATCGAAATGCTACATAACGTTATACGTAATACCGTATTGCTACATAACGTTATACGGTATAACGTATTACCATATAACGTTAAACGTTATAACGTAATACTACATAACGTTATGCGTTATAACGTAATACCATATAATGTTATGCGTTATAACGTATTACCATATAACGTTATACGGTATATCGTAATGCTACATAAAGTTATACGTTATATCGAATTGCTACATAACATTATACGTTATATCGTAACACAACATAACGTTTTACGTTATAACGTATCACCATATAACGCTATACAGTATATCGTAATGCTACATAACGTTATACGGTATATCGTAATGCTACATAACGTTATACGTTATAACGTAATACCACATAACGTTATACGTTATATCGTAATACTACATAACGTTATATCTTATAGCGTAATACTATATAACGTTATACGTTATATCGTAATGCTACATAACGTTATAAGTTATTACGTAATACTACATAAATATATCCGTTATAACGTAATACTACATAACGTTAAACGTCATAACGTTATACTACATAAAGTTATACGCTATAACGTAATGCTATATAACGTTGTACGTTATATAGTAATGCTACATAACGTTATTCCTTATAACGTAATACGATATAACGTTATACGATATATCGTAATGTTACATAACGTTATACGTTATATCGTAATACTATATAACGTTAAACGTTATAACGTAATACTACATAACGTTATGCGTAATAACGTAATACCATATAACGTTATACGTTATATCGTAATACTACATAACGTTATATCTTATAGCGTAATACTATATATCGTTATATGTTATAACGTATTACCATATAACATTATACGTTATTACGCAATGCTACATAACGTTATACGTTATAACGTAATACTACATAACGTTATACGTTATAACGTAATACTACATAACGTTATACGTTATAACGTAATACCATATAACGTTATACGGTATATCACAATGCAACATAACGTTATACGTTATATCGAAATGCTACATAACGTTATACGTTATATCGTAATGTTTCATAACGTTATACGTTATAACGTAATACTACATAACGTTATACGTCATAACGTATTACCATATAACGATATACATTATATCGTAACACTACATAACGTTATACGTTATAACGTATTACCATATAACATTATACGGTATATCGTAATGCTACATAACGTTATACATTATATCGCAATGCTACATAACGTTATACGTTATAACGTAATACTACATATCGTTATACGCCATAACGTAATACTACATAACGTTAAACGTCATAACGTAATACTGCATAAAGTTATACTTTATAACGTAATACTATATATCGTTATATGTTATAACGTATTACCATATAACATTATACGTTATTACGCAATACTACATAACGTTATACGATATAACGTAATACTACATAACGTTATACGTTATAACGTAATACTACATAACGTTATACGTTATAACGTAATACTACATATCGTTATACGTCTTAACGTAATACTAAATAACGTTATACGTTATATCGTAATGCTACATAACGTTATAAGTTATTACGTAATACTACATTACGTTATCCGTTATAACGTAATACTACATAACGTTATACGTTATAACGTAATACTATATAACGTTGTACGTTATATCGTAATGCTACATAACGTTATACGTTATAACGTAATATGTTATAACGTTATACGTTCTGTCGTAATGCTACATAACGTTATAAGTTATTACGTAATACTACATTACGTTATCCGTTATAACGTAATACTACATAACGTTATACGTTATAACGAATTACCATATAACATTATACGGTATATCGTAATGCTACATAACGTTATACATTATATCGCAATGCTACATAACGTTATACGTTATAACGTAATACTACATATCGTTATAAGTTTTAACGTAATACTAAATAACGTTATACGTTATATCGTATTGCTACATAACGTTATAAGTTATTACGTAATACTACATTACGTTATCCGTTATAACGTAATACTACATAACGTTATACGTTATAACGTAATACTACATAACGTTATACGTTATATCGTAATGCTACATTACGTTATACGTTATATCGGTATGCTACATAACGTTATTCGCTATTACGTAATACTACATAACGTTATCCGTTATAACGTAATACTACATAACGTTATACGTTATAACGTAATGCTACATAAGGTTATACGTTATATCGTAATACTACATAAAGTTACACGTTTTAACGTAATATTACATAACGTTATACATTAAATCGTAATACTACATATCGATATACGTTTTAACGTAATACTATATAACGTTATACGTTATATCGAAATGCTACATAACTTTATACGATATAACGAATTACCATATAACGTTATACGGTATATCGCAATGCTACATAACCGTTATACGTTATATCGAAATGCTACATAATGTTATACGTTATATCGTATTGCTACATAACGTTATACGTTTTAACGTAATGCTATATAACGTTATACGTTATATCGTAATGCTACATAACGTTATACGTTATATCGTATTCCTACAAAACGTTATACGATATAACGTATTACCATATAACATTATACGTTACTACGCAATACTACATAACGTTATACGTTATAACGAAATACTACATAACGTTATACGTTTTAACGTAATACTATATAACGTTATACGTTATATCGAAATGCTACCTAACGTTATACGTTATATCGTAACACTACATAACGTTATACGTTATATCGAAATGCTACATAATGTTATTCGTTATATCGTATTGCTACATAACGTTATACGTTTTAACGTAATACTATATAACGTTATACGTTATATCGTAATGCTACATAACGTTATACGTTATATCGTTATGCTACATAACGTTATACGTTATTACGTAATACTACATAACGTTATCCGTTATAACGTAATACTACATAACGTTATACGTTATAACGTAATACGATATAACGTTATACGTTATATCGCAATGCTACATAACGGTATACGTTATATCGTAATGCTACATAACGTTATAAGTTATATCGTTATGCTACATAACGTTATACGTTATTACGTAACACTACATAACGTTATACGCTATGTCGTAATGCTACATAACGTTATAAGGTATATCGTAATGCTACATAACGTTATACGTTATATCGTAATGCTACATAACGTTATACGTTATAACGTAATATGTTATAACGTTATACGTTATGTCGTAATGCTACATAACGTTATGAATTATTACGTAATACTACATTACGTTATCCGTTATAACGTAATACTACATAACGTTATACGTTATAACGAATTACCATATAACATTATACGGTATATCGTAATGCTACATAACGTTATACATTATATCGCAATGGTACATAACGTTATACGTTATAACGTAATACTACATATCGTTATACGTTTTAACGTAATACTAAATAACGTTATACGTTATATCGTATTGCTACATAACGTTATACGTTATAACGTGATACTACATATCGTTATACGTTTTAACGTAATACTAAATAACGTTATACGTTATATCGTAATGCAACATAACGTTATAAGTTATTACGTAATACTACATTACGTTATCCGTTATAACGTAATACTACATAACGTTATACGTTATAACGTAATACTACATAACGTTATACGTTATAACGTGATACTACATATCGTTATACGTTTTAACGTAATACTAAATAACGTTATACGTTATATCGTAATGCAACATAACGTTATAAGTTATTACGTAATACTACATTACGTTATCCGTTATAACGTAATACTACATAACGTTATACGTTATAACGTAATACTATATAACGTTGTACGTCATATCGTAATGCTACATAACGTTATACGTTATAACGTAATACTACATAACGTTATACGTTATAACGTAATACTATATATCGTTATATGTTATAACGTATTACCATATAACATTATACGTTATTACGCAATACTACATTACGTTATCCGTTATAACGTAATACTACATAACGTTATACGTTATAACGTAATACTATATAACGTTGTACGTCATATCGTAATGCAACATAACGTTATACGTTATATCGAAATGCTACATAACGTTATACGTTATATCGTAATGTTACATAACGTTATACGTTATATCGTTATACTATATAACGTTAAACGTTATAACGTGATACTACATAACGTTATGCGTTATAACGTAATACCATATAACGTTATACGTTATAACGTATTACCATATAACGTTATACGGTATATCGTAATGCTAAATAAAGTTATACGTTATATCGAATTGCTACATAACGTTTACGGTATATCGTAATGCTACATAACGTTATACGTTATAACGTAATACCACATAACGTTATACGTTATATCGTAATACTACATAACGTTATATCTTATAGCGTAATACTATATAACGTTATACGTTATATCGTAATGCTACATAACGTTATACGTTATATCGTAACACTACATAACGTTATACGTTATAACGTATTACCATATAACATTATGCGGTATATCGTAATGCTACATATCGTTATACATTATAACGTAATATTACATAACGTTATACATTAAATCGTAATACTACATATCGTTATACGTTTTTACGTAATACTATATAACGTTACAAGTTATATCGAAATGCTACATAACGTTATACGATATAACGTATTACCACATAACGTTATACGGTGTATCGTAATGCTACATAACCGTTATACGTTATATCGAAATGCTACATAACGTTATACGTTATATCGTATTGCTACATAACGTTATACGTTATAACGTAATACTATATAACGTTATACGTTTTATCGTAATGCTACATAACGTTATACGTTATATCGTATTCCTACATAACGTTATACGATATAACGTATTACCATATAACATTATACGTTATTACGCAATACTACATAACGTTATACGTCATAACGTAATACTACATAACGTTATACGTTATATCGTAATGCTACATTACGTTATACGTTATATCGGTATGCTACATAACGTTATTCGTTATTACGTAATACTACATAACGTTATCCGTTATAACGTAATACTACATAACGTTATACGTTATAACGTAATGCTACATAAGGTTATACGTTATATCGTAATACTACATAAAGTTACACGTTTTAACGTAATATTACATAACGTTATACATTAAATCGTAATACTACATATCGATATACGTTTTAACGTAATACTATATAACGTTATACGTTATATCGAAATGCTACATAACTTTATACGATATAACGAATTACCATATAACGTTATACGGTATATCGCAATGCTACATAACCGTTATACGTTATATCGAAATGCTACATAATGTTATACGTTATATCGTATTGCTACATAACGTTATACGTTTTAACGTAATGCTATATAACGTTATACGTTATATCGTAATGCTACATAACGTTATACGTTATATCGTATTCCTACAAAACGTTATACGATATAACGTATTACCATATAACATTATACGTTACTACGCAATACTACATAACGTTATACGTTATAACGAAATACTACATAACGTTATACGTTTTAACGTAATACTATATAACGTTATACGTTATATCGAAATGCTACCTAACGTTACACGTTATATCGTAACACTACATAACGTTATACGTTATATCGAAATGCTACATAATGTTATTCGTTATATCGTATTGCTACATAACGTTATACGTTTTAACGTAATACTATATAACGTTATACGTTATATCGTAATGCTACATAACGTTATACGTTATATCGTTATGCTACATAACGTTATACGTTATTACGTAATACTACATAACGTTATCCGTTATAACGTAATACTACATAACGTTATACGTTATAACGTAATACGATATAACGTTATACGTTATATCGCAATGCTACATAACGGTATACGTTATATCGTAATGCTACATAACGTTATAAGTTATATCGTTATGCTACATAACGTTATACGTTATTACGTAACACTACATAACGTTATACGCTATGTCGTAATGCTACATAACGTTATAAGGTATATCGTAATGCTACATAACGTTATACGTTATATCGTTATGCTACATAACGTTATACGTTATTACGTAATACTACATAACGTTATACGTTATATCGTAACACTACATAACGTTATACGTTATAACGTATTACCATATAACGTTATACAATATATCGTAATGCTACATAACCTTATACGTTATATCGTATTGCTTCATAACGTTATACGATATAACGTATTACCATATAACGTTATACGATATATCGTAATGCTACATAACCTTATACGTTATATCGTATTGCTTCATAACGTTATACGATATAACGTATTACCATATAACGTTATACGGTATATCGCAACGCTACATAACGTTATACGTTATTTCGTAATGCTACATAACGTTATACGTTATAACGTATTACCATATAACGTTATACGATATATCGTAATGCTACATAACCTTATACGTTATACCGTATTGCTTCATAACGTTATACGATATAACGTATTACCATATAACGTTATACGTTATATATCGGTATTCTACATAACGTTATACGTTATTACGTAATACTACATAACGGTATCCGTTATAACGTAATACAACATAACGTTATACGTTATAACGTAATGCTACATAAGGTTATACGTTATATACTAATACTACATAAAGTTATACGTTATATCGGTATGCTACATAACGTCATACGTTATAACGTAATATTACATAACTTTATACATTAAATCGTAATACTACATATCGTTATACGTTTTAACGTAATACTATATAACGTTATACGTTATATCGAAATGCTACATAACGTTATACGATATAACGTATTACCATATAACGTTATACGTTATATCGTAATGCTACATAACGTTATACATTATAACGTAATACTATATAACGTTATACGTTATATCGTAATGCTACATAACGTTATACGTTATATCGTAACACTACATAACGTTATACGTTATAACGTATTACCATATAACATTATACGGTATATCGTAATGCTACATATCGTTATACGTTATAACGTAATACTACATAACGTTATACGTTATAACGTAACACTATATAACGTTGTACGTTATATCGTAATGCTACATAACTTTATACATTATATCGTAATGCTACATAACGTTATACGTTATAACGTAATACGATATAACGTTATACATATATCGTAATGCTACATAACGTTATACGCTATATCGTAACACTACATAACGTTATCCGTTATATCGCAATGCTACATTACGTTATACGTTATATCGGTATGCTACATAACGTTATACGTTATTACGTAATACTACATAACGTTATCCGTTATAACGTAATACTACATAACGTTATACGTTATAACGTAATGCTACATAAGGTTATACGTTATATCGTAATACTACATAAAGTTACACGTTTTAACGTAATATTACATAACGTTATACATTAAATCGTAATACTACATATCGATATACGTTTTAACGTAATACTATATAACGTTATACGTTATATCGAAATGCTACATAACTTTATACGATATAACGAATTACCATATAACGTTATACGGTATATCGCAATGCTACATAACCGTTATACGTTATATCGAAATGCTACATAATGTTATACGTAATATCGTAATGCTATATAACGTTATACGTTATATCGCAATGCTACATAACGTTATACGTTATATCGTATTCCTACAAAACGTTATACGATATAACGTATTACCATATAACATTATACGTTACTACGCAATACTACATAACGTTATACGTTATAACGAAATACTACATAACGTTATACGTTTTAACGTAATACTATATAACGTTATACGTTATATCGAAATGCTACCTAACGTTATACGTTATATCGTAACACTACATAACGTTATACGTTATATCGAAATGCTACATAATGTTATTCGTTATATCGTATTGCTACATAACGTTATACGTTTTAACGTAATACTATATAACGTTATACGTTATATCGTAATGCTACATAACGTTATACGTTATATCGTTATGCTACATAACGTTATACGTTATTACGTAATACTACATAACGTTATCCGTTATAACGTAATACTACATAACGTTATACGTTATAACGTAATACGATATAACGTTATACGTTATAACGTAATGCTACATAAGGTTATACGTTATATCGTAATACTACATAAAGTTACACGTTTTAACGTAATATTACATAACGTTATACATTAAATCGTAATACTACATATCGATATACGTTTTAACGTAATACTATATAACGTTATACGTTATATCGAAATGCAACATAACTTTATACGATATAACGAATTACCATATAACGTTATACGGTATATCGCAATGCTACATAACCGTTATAAGTTATATCGAAATGCTACATAATGTTATACGTTATATCGTATTGCTACATAACGTTATACGTTTTAACGTAATGCTATATAACGTTATACGTTATATCGTAATGCTACATAACGTTATACGTTATATCGTATTCCTACAAAACGTTATACGATATAACGTATTACCATATAACATTATACGTTACTACGCAATACTACATAACGTTATACGTTATAACGAAATACTACATAACGTTATACGTTTTAACGTAATACTATATAACGTTATACGTTATATCGAAATGCTACCTAACGTTATACGTTATATCGTAACACTACATAACGTTATACGTTATATCGAAATGCTACATAATGTTATACGTTATAACGAATTACTACATAGCGTTATACGTTTTAACGTAATACTATATAACATTAAACGTTATAACGTAATACTTCATAACGGTATACGTTATATCGTAATGCTACATAACGTTATAAGTTATATCGTTATGCTACATAACGTTATACGTTATAACGTAATACCATATAACGTTATACGTTATAACGTATTACCATATAACGTTATACGGTATATCGTAATGCTACATAAAGTTATACGTTATATCGTATTGCTACATAACGTTATACGATATAGCGTATTACCATATAACGTTATACGCTATATCGTAATGCTACATAACGTTATACGTTATATCGAACTGCTACATAACGTTATACGTTATATCGTAACACTACATAACGTTATACGTTAACACGTATAACCATATAACGCTATACGGTATATCGGAATGCTACATAACGTTATACGTTATAACGTAATACTACATAACGTTATACGTTATAACGTAACACTATATAACGTTGTACGTTATATATCGGTATTCTACATAACGTTATACGTTATTACGTAATACTACATAACGTTATCCGTTATAACGTAATACAACATAACGTTATACGTTATAACGTAATGCTACATAAGGTTATACGTTATATACTAATACTACATAAAGTTATACGTTATATCGGTATGCTACATAACGTTATACGTTATAACGTAATATTACATAACTTTATACATTAAATCGTAATACTACATATCGTTATACGTTTTAACGTAATACTATATAACGTTATACGTTATATCGAAATGCTACATAACGTTATACGATATAACGTATTACCATATAACGTTATACGTTATATCGTAATGCTACATAACGTTATACATTATAACGTAATACTATATAACGTTATACGGTATATCGCAACGCTACATAACGTTATACGTTATTTCGTAATGCTACATAACGTTATACGTTATAACGTATTACCATATAACGTTATACGATATATCGTAATGCTACATAACCTTATACGTTATACCGTATTGCTTCATAACGTTATACGATATAACGTATTACCATATAACGTTATACGTTATATATCGGTATTCTACATAACGTTATACGTTATTACGTAATACTACATAACGTTATCCGTTACAACGTAATACAACATAACGTTATACGTTATAACGTAATGCTACATAAGGTTATACGTTATATCGTAATACTACATAAAGTTATACGTTATATCGGTATGCTACATAACGTTATACGTTATAACGTAATATTACATAACTTTATACATTAAATCGTAATACTACATATCGTTATACGTTTTAACGTAATACTATATAACGTTATACGTTATATCGAAATGCTACATAACGTTATACGATATAACGTATTACCATATAACGTTATACGTTATATCGTAATGCTACATAACGTTATACATTATAACGTAATACTATATAACGTTATACGTTATATCGTAATGCTACATAACGTTATACGTTATATCGTAACACTACATAACGTTATACGTTATAACGTATTACCATATAACATTATACGGTATATCGTAATGCTACATATCGTTATACGTTATAACGTAATACTACATAACGTTATACGTTATAACGTAACACTATATAACGTTGTACGTTATATCGTAATGCTACATAACTTTATACATTATATCGTAATGCTACATAACGTTATACGTCATAACGTAATACGATATAACGTTATACATATATCGTAATGCTACATAACGTTGTACGCTATATCGTAACACTACATAACGTTATCCGTTATAACGTAATACGATATAACGTTATACGTTATATCGTAATGCTACATAACGTTATACGTTATATCGTTATGCTACATAACGTTATACGTTATTACGTAATACTACATAACGTTATACGTTATATCGTAACACTACATAACGTTATACGTTATAACGTATTACCATATAACGTTATACAATATATCGTAATGCTACATAACCTTATACGTTATATCGTATTGCTTCATAACGTTATACGATATAACGTATTACCATATAACGTTATACGATATATCGTAATGCTACATAACCTTATACGTTATATCGTATTGCTTCATAACGTTATACGATATAACGTATTACCATATAACGTTATACGGTATATCGCAATGCTACATAACGTTATACGTTATTTCGTAATGCTACATAACGTTATACGTTATAACGTATTACCATATAACGTTATACGATATATCGTAATGCTACATAACCTTATACGTTATACCGTATTGCTTCATAACGTTATACGATATAACGTATTACCATATAACGTTATACGTTATATATCGGTATTCTACATAACGTTATACGTTATTACGTAATACTACATAACGTTATCCGTTATAACGTAATACAACATAACGTTATACGTTATAACGTAATGCTACATAAGGTTATACGTTTTAACGTAATACTATATAACGTTATACGTTATATCGAAATGCTACATAACGTTATACGATATAACGTATTACCATATAACGTTATACGTTATATCGTAATGCTACATAACGTTATACATTATAACGTAATACTATATAACGTTATACGTTATATCGTAATGCTACATAACGTTATACGTTATATCGTAATGCTACATAAGGTTATACGTTTTAACGTAATACTATATAACGTTATACGTTATATCGAAATGCTACATAACGTTATACGATATAACGTATTACCATATAACGTTATACGTTATATCGTAATGCTACATAACGTTATACATTATAACGTAATACTATATAACGTTATACGTTATATCGTAATGCTACATAACGTTATACGTTATATCGTAATGCTACATAAGGTTATACGTTTTAACGTAATACTATATAACGTTATACGTTATATCGAAATGCTACATAACGTTATACGATATAACGTATTACCATATAACGTTATACGTTATATCGTAATGCTACATAACGTTATACGTTATTACGTAATACTACATAACGTTATCCGTTATAACGTAATACAACATAACGTTATACGTTATAACGTAATGCTACATAAGGTTATACGTTTTAACGTAATACTATATAACGTTATACGTTATATCGAAATGCTACATAACGTTATACGTTATATCGTATTGCTTCATAACGTTATACGATATAACGTATTACCATATAACGTTATACGATATATCGTAATGCTACATAACCTTATACGTTATATCGTATTGCTTCATAACGTTATACGATATAACGTATTACCATATAACGTTATACGGTATATCGCAATGCTACATAACGTTATACGTTATTTCGTAATGCTACATAACGTTATACGTTATAACGTATTACCATATAACGTTATTAGATATATCGTAATGCTACATAACCTTATACGTTATACCTTATTGCTTCATAACGTTATACGATATAACGTATTACCATATAACGTTATACGTTATATATCGGTATTCTACATAACGTTATACGCTATTACGTAATACTACATAACGTTATCCGTTATAACGTAATACAACATAACGTTATACGTTATAACGTAATGCTACATAAGGTTATACGTTTTAACGTAATACTATATAACGTTATACTTTATATCGAAATGCTACATAACGTTATACGATATAACGTATTACCATATAACGTTATACGTTATATCGTAATGCTACATAACGTTATACATCATAACGTAATACTATATAACGTTATACGTTATATCGTAATGCTACATAACGTTATACGTTATATCGTAACACTACATAACGTTATACGTTATAACGTATTACCATATAACATTATACGGTATATCGTAATGCTACATATCGTTATTCGTTATAACGTAATATTACATAACGTTATACATTAAATCGTAATACTACATATCGTTATACGTTTTTACGTAATACTATATAACGTTACAAGTCATATCGAAATGCTACATAACGTTATACGATATAACGTATTACCATATAACGTTATAAGGTGTATCGTAATGCTACATAACCGTTATAGGTTATATCGAAATGCTACATAACGTTATACGTTATATCGTATTGCTACATAACGTTATACGTTTTAACGTAATACTATATAACGTTATACGTTATATCGTAATGCTACATAACGTTATACGTTATATCGTATTCCTACATAACGTTATACGATATAACGTATTACCATATAACATTATACGTTATTACGCAATACTACATAACGTTATACGTCATAACGTAATACTACATAACGTTATACGTTATATCGTAATGCTACATTACGTTATACGTTATATCGGTATGCTACATAACGTTATACGTTATTACGTAATACTACATAACGTTATCCGATATAACGCAATACGACATAACGTTATACGTTATAACGTAATGCTACATAAGGTTATACGTTATATCGTAATACTACATAAAGTTATACGTTTTAACGTAATATTACATAACGTTATACATTAAATCGTAATACTACATATCGATATACGTTTTAACGTAATACTATATAACATTATACGTTATTACGCAATACTACATAACGTTATACGTCATAACGTAATACTACATAACGTTATACGTTATATCGTAATGCTACATTACGTTATACGTTATATCGGTATGCTACATAACGTTATACGTTATTACGTAATACTACATAACGTTATACGTTTTAACGTAATACTATATAACGTTATACGTTATACTATATAACGTTATACGTTATATAGTAATGCTACATAACGTTATACGTTATATCGTATTCCTACAAAACGTTATACGATATAACGTATTACCATATAACATTATACGTTACTACGCAATACTACATAACGTTATACGTTATAACGAAATACTACATAACGTTATACGTTTTAACGTAATACTATATAACGTTATACGTTATATCGAAATGCTACCTAACGTTATACGTTATATCGTAACACTACATAACGTTATACGTTATAGCGAGTTACCATATAACGTTATACGGTATATCGTAATGCTACATAATGTTATACGTTATATCTGTTCCTACATAACGTTATCCGTTATAACGTAATACTACATAACGTTATACGTTATAACGTATTACCATATAACGTTATACGTTATATCGAAATGCAACATAGTGTTATTCGTTATATCGTATTGCTACATAACGTTATATGTTTTAACGTAATAGTATATAACGTTATACTTTATATCGTAATGCTACATAACGTTATACGTTATATCGTTATGCTACATAACGTTATACGTTATTACGTAATACTACATAACGTTATCCGTTATAACGTAATACTACATAACGTTATACGTTATAACGTAATACGATAAAACGTTATACGTTATATCGCAATGCTACATAACGTTATACGTTATAACGAAATACTACATAACGTTATACGGTATATCGTAATGCTACATAACGTTATACGATATAACGTATTACCATATAACGTTATACGGTGTATCGTAATGCTACAAAACCGTTATACGTTATATCGAAATGCTACATAACGTTATACGTTATATCGTATTGCTACATAACGTTATACGTTTTAACGTAATACTATATAACGTTATACGTTATATCGTAATGCTACATAACGTTATACGTTATATCGTATTCCTACATAACGTTATACGATTTAACGTATTACCATATAACATTATACGGTATATCGTAATGCTACATAATGTTATACGTTATAACGTAATATTACATAACTTTATACATTAAATCGTAATACTACATATCGTTATACGTTTTAACGTAATACTATATAACGTTATACGTTATATAGTAATGCTACATAACGTTATACGTTATATCGTATTCCTACAAAACGTTATACGATATAACGTATTACCATATAACATTATACGTTACTACGCAATACTACATAACGTTATACGTTATAACGAAATACTACATAACGTTATACGTTTTAACGTAATACTATATAACGTTATACGTTATATCGAAATGCTACCTAACGTTATACGTTATATCGTAACACTACATAACGTTATACGTTATAGCGAATTACCATATAACGTTATACGGTATATCGTAATGCTACATAATGTTATACGTTATATCTGTTCCTACATAACGTTATCCGTTATAACGTAATACTACATAACGTTATACGTTATAACGTATTACCATATAACGTTATACGTTATATCGAAATGCAACATAGTGTTATTCGTTATATCGTGTTGCTACATAACGTTATACGTTTTAACGTAATAGTATATAACGTTATACTTTATATCGTAATGCTACATAACGTTATACGTTATATCGTTATGCTACATAACGTTATACGTTATTACGTAATACTACATAACGTTATCCGTTATAACGTAATACTACATAACGTTATACGTTATAACGTAATACGATAAAACGTTATACGTTATATCGCAATGCTACATAACGTTATACGTTATAACGAAATACTACATAACGTTATACGGTATATCGTAATGCTACATAACGTTATACGATATAACGTATTACCATATAACGTTATACGGTGTATCGTAATGCTACATAACCGTTATACGTTATATCGAAATGCTACATAACGTTATACGTTATATCGTATTGCTACATAACGTTATACGTTTTAACGTAATACTATATAACGTTATACGTTATATCGTAATGCTACATAACGTTATACGTTATATCGTATTCCTACATAACGTTATACGATTTAACGTATTACCATATAACATTATACGGTATATCGTAATGCTACATAATGTTATACGTTATAACGTAATATTACATAACTTTATACATTAAATCGTAATACTACATATCGTTATACGTTTTAACGTAATACTATATAACGTTATACGTTATATAGTAATGCTACATAACGTTATACGTTATATCGTATTCCTACAAAACGTTATACGATATAACGTATTACCATATAACATTATACGTTACTACGCAATACTACATAACGTTATACGTTATAACGAAATACTACATAACGTTATACGTTTTAACGTAATACTATATAACGTTATACGTTATATCGAAATGCTACCTAACGTTATACGTTATATCGTAACACTACATAACGTTATACGTTATAGCGAATTACCATATAACGTTATACGGTATATCGTAATGCTACATAATGTTATACGTTATATCTGTTCCTACATAACGTTATCCGTTATAACGTAATACTACATAACGTTATACGTTATAACGTATTACCATATAACGTTATACGTTATATCGAAATGCAACATAGTGTTATTCGTTATATCGTGTTGCTACATAACGTTATACGTTTTAACGTAATAGTATATAACGTTATACTTTATATCGTAATGCTACATAACGTTATACGTTATATCGTTATGCTACATAACGTTATACGTTATTACGTAATACTACATAACGTTATCCGTTATAACGTAATACTACATAACGTTATACGTTATAACGTAATACGATAAAACGTTATACGTTATATCGCAATGCTACATAACGTTATACGTTATAACGAAATACTACATAACGTTATACGGTATATCGTAATGCTACATAACGTTATACGATATAACGTATTACCATATAACGTTATACGGTGTATCGTAATGCTACATAACCGTTATACGTTATATCGAAATGCTACATAACGTTATACGTTATATCGTATTGCTACATAACGTTATACGTTTTAACGTAATACTATATAACGTTATACGTTATATCGTAATGCTACATAACGTTATACGTTATATCGTATTCCTACATAACGTTATACGATTTAACGTATTACCATATAACATTATACGGTATATCGTAATGCTACATAATGTTATACGTTATAACGTAATATTACATAACTTTATACATTAAATCGTAATACTACATATCGTTATACGTTTTAACGTAATACTATATAACGTTATACGTTATATCGAAGTGCTACATAACGTTTTACGATATAACGTATTACCTTATAACGTTATACGTTATATCGTAATGCTACATAACGTTATAAATTATAACGTAATACTATATAACTGTTATACGTTATATCGAAGTGCTACATAACCGTTATACGTTATATCGTATTGCTACATAACGTTATACGTTTTAACGTAATACTATATAACGCTATACGTTATATCGTAATGCTACATATCGTTATACGTTATAACGTAATATTACATAACGTTATACATTAAATCGTAATACTACATATCGTTATACGTTTTTACGTAATACTATATAACGTTAAACGTTATATCGAAGTGCTACATAACGTTATACGATATAACGTTAACCATATAACGTTATACGGTGTATTGTAATGCTACATAACCGTTATACGTTATATCGAAATGCTACATAACGTTATACGTTAAATCGTATTGCTACATCACGTTATACGTTTTAACGTAATACTATATAACGATATACGTTATATCGTATTCCTACATAACGTTATACGATATAACGTATTACCATATAACATTATACGTTATTACGCAATACTACATAACGTTATACGTTATAGCGAAATACTACATAACGTTATACGTTCTAACGTAATACTATATAACGTTATACGTTATATCCTAATGCTACATAACGTTATACGTTATATCGTAACACTACATAACGTTATACGTTATATCGTAATACTACATAAAGTTATACGTTATATCGGTATGCTACATAACGTTATACGTTATAACGTAATATTACATAACTTTATACATTAAATCGTAATACTACATATCGTTATACGTTTTAACGTAATACTATATAACGTTATACGTTATATCGAAATGCTACATAACGTTATACGATATAACGTATTACCATATAACGTTATACGTTATATCGTAATGCTACATAACGTTATACATTATAACGTAATACTATATAACGTTATACGTTATATCGTAATGCTACATAACGTTATACGTTATATCGTAACACTACATAACGCTATACGTTATAACGCATTACCATATAACATTATACGGTATATCGTAATGCTACATATCGTTATACGTTATAACGTAATATTACATAACGTTATACATTAAATCGTAATACTACATATCGTTATACGTTTTTACGTAATACTATATAACGTTATACGTTATATCGAAATGCTACATAACGTTATACGATATAACGTATTACCATATAACGTTATCCGTTATAACGTAATACTACATAACGTTATACGTTATAACGTAATGCTACATAAGGTTATACGTTATATCGTAATACTACATAAAGTTATACGTTTTAACGTAATATTACATAACGTTATACATTAAATCGTAATACTACATATCGTTATACGTTTTAACGTAATACTATATAACGTTATACGTTATATCGAAATGCTACATAACGTTATACGATATAACGAATTACCATATAACGTTATACGGTATATCGCAATGCTACATAACCGTTATACGTTATATCGAAATGCTACATAATGTTATACGTTATATCGTATTGCTACATAACGTTATACGTTTTAACGTAATACTATATAACGTTATACGTTATATCGTAATGCTACATAACGTTATACGTTATATCGTATTCCTACATAACGTTATACGATTTAACGTATTACCATATAACATTATACGGTATATCGTAATGCTACATAATGTTATACGTTATAACGTAATATTACATAACTTTATACATTAAATCGTAATACTACATATCGTTATACGTTTTAACGTAATACTATATAACGTTATACGTTATTTCGAAGTGCTACATAACGTTTTACGATATAACGTATTACCTTATAACGTTATACGTTATATCGTAATGCTACATAACGTTATAAATTATAACGTAATACTATATAACTGTTATACGTTATATCGTAATGCTACATAACGTTATACGTTATATCGTAACACTACATAACGTTATACGTTATAACGTATTACCAAATATCATTATACGGTATATCGTAATGCTACATATCGTTATACGTTATAACGTAATATTACATAACGTTATACATTAAATCGTAATACTACATATCGTTATACGTTTTTACGTAATACTACATAACGTTATACGTTATATCGAAGTGCTACATAACCGTTATACGTTATATCGTATTGCTACATAACGTTATACGTTTTAACGTAATACTATATAACGCTATACGTTATATCGTAATGCTACATATCGTTATACGTTATAACGTAATATTACATAACGTTATACATTAAATCGTAATACTACATATCGTTATACGTTTTTACGTAATACTATATAACGTTAAACGTTATATCGAAGTGCTACATAACGTTATACGATATAACGTTAACCATATAACGTTATACGGTGTATTGTAATGCTACATAACCGTTATACGTTATATCGAAATGCTACATAACGTTATACGTTAAATCGTATTGCTACATCACGTTATACGTTTTAACGTAATACTATATAACGATATACGTTATATCGTATTCCTACATAACGTTATACGATATAACGTATTACCATATAACATTATACGTTATTACGCAATACTACATAACGTTATACGTTATAGCGAAATACTACATAACGTTATACGTTCTAACGTAATACTATATAACGTTATACGTTATATCCTAATGCTACATAACGTTATACGTTATATCGTAACACTACATAACGTTATACGTTATATCGTAATACTACATAAAGTTATACGTTATATCGGTATGCTACATAACGTTATACGTTATAACGTAATATTACATAACTTTATACATTAAATCGTAATACTACATATCGTTATACGTTTTAACGTAATACTATATAACGTTATACGTTATATCGAAATGCTACATAACGTTATACGATATAACGTATTACCATATAACGTTATACGTTATATCGTAATGCTACATAACGTTATACATTATAACGTAATACTATATAACGTTATACGTTATATCGTAATGCTACATAACGTTATACGTTATATCGTAACACTACATAACGCTATACGTTATAACGCATTACCATATAACATTATACGGTATATCGTAATGCTACATATCGTTATACGTTATAACGTAATATTACATAACGTTATACATTAAATCGTAATACTACATATCGTTATACGTTTTTACGTAATACTATATAACGTTATACGTTATATCGAAATGCTACATAACGTTATACGATATAACGTATTACCATATAACGTTATCCGTTATAACGTAATACTACATAACGTTATACGTTATAACGTAATGCTACATAAGGTTATACGTTATATCGTAATACTACATAAAGTTATACGTTTTAACGTAATATTACATAACGTTATACATTAAATCGTAATACTACATATCGTTATACGTTTTAACGTAATACTATATAACGTTATACGTTATATCGAAATGCTACATAACGTTATACGATATAACGAATTACCATATAACGTTATACGGTATATCGCAATGCTACATAACCGTTATACGTTATATCGAAATGCTACATAATGTTATACGTTATATCGTATTGCTACATAACGTTATACGTTTTAACGTAATACTATATAACGTTATACGTTATATCGTAATGCTACATAACGTTATACGTTATATCGTATTCCTACAAAACGTTATACGATATAACGTATTATAACATAATATTATACGTTACTACGCAATACTACATAACGTTATACGTTATAACGAAATACTACATAACGTTATACGATATAACGAATTACCATATAACGTTATACGGTATATCGCAATGCTACATAACCGTTATACGTTATATCGAAATGCTACATAATGTTATACGTTATATCGTATTCCTACATAACGTTATCCGTTATAACGTAATACTACATAACGTTATACGTTATAACGTATTACCATATAACGTTATACGGTATATCGCAATGCTACATAACCGTTATACGTTATATCGAAATGCTACATAATGTTATACGTTATATCGTATTCCTACATAACGTTGTCCGTTATATCGCAATGCTACATAACGTTATACGTTATATCGAAATGCTACATAATGTTATACGTTATATCGTAATACTACATAACGTTATACCTTATAACGTAATACTATATGACGTTAAACGTTATAACGTAATACTACATAACGTTATACCTTATATCGAAATGCTACATAACTTTATACGATATAACGTATGACCATATAACGTTATACGGTATATCGTAATGCTACATAACGTTAAACGTTATATCGTAATGCTACATAACGCTATACAGTATATCGGAATGCTACATAACGTTATACGTTGTAACGTAATACTACATAACGTTATACGTTATAACGTAATACTATATAACGTTTTACGATATATCGTAGTGCTGCATAACTTTATACCTTATATCGTAATGCTACATAACGCTATACGTTATAACGTAATGCGATATAACGTTATACGTTATATCGTAATGCTACATAACGTTATACGTTATATCGTAACACTACATAACGTTATACGTTATAACGTAATACTACATAACGTTATACGTTATAACGTAATACGATATAACGTTATGTTACGTATTTGCTTCTATATTTCAAATTTTGTTTTGATTTGTAATCAGTTTAAACGAAAAGGAATTTGAACGCTAGTGGTTGAAATATAATTTAAACCTTTCGATTAATACGGTAGTTGCTGCCACCAGAAATAGTCTATGGACTATTTCGAAAAAAATTTTTTTTTTTATTTCTTATTTATTTATTTATTATATTCTTATATTTCTGAATGTATGTATATTCTTTCTTTCTTTCTCCCCTTTTCTTATCTTTTATTATTATTTTTCCTTTCACAGTTCTTAATTTCTTTTATTACCCCTTTTGATATTATATATATATATATATATATATATATATATATATATATATATGTCGGAGATGAAAGAACACCGGAGCCTCCCTTTGGAACTTTGGGAAAATCCCGTAATATTGTAATCTAGATTCTACCACAGCCGTAATTAAACAATTGTCATTCAATCCGATTGCATTTATTCGAGATTTGTAACAGTGAGCTTGGGCTCGAGGCGACAACCAGTCGCCAACGTAGCCGCGGTCAAGGGATGAACGTTTGTCTAACAAAGGTATGGAGTAATAGTATAGCTCTCCTTAAAAGAAATAGTTGTAGCGATACTTGACAGTAGACATTCCAACTGTCTCTGTCCCGTGGCTCGCCCCACGCAGACCCTATTGTCTGGGTAAGATGATTGCCAGATGTCGATGCGTCTCCGCAGTGCATGTTCAGTTAGCCTGAGGACCCGTTATAAATCTTAAGATTTAGTTAACTAAAGTCCTTCAAACGGACAAACAGTCTTTGTCCCAACTACGGGAAGATAGGGGAAACCTACTCTCTCACGAACGACGCCTCCCGCTAGCAACTTTTCCTCAAGGGCGGCTAGCATCCTTTTCTAACCACCGATATGGAAATTGACCAATTAACAGCAACGTCAATTTCCCTCACCTTCTGAACGAAGGCATCGCTCCACGAATCCGATGATCTCGTGCCCTTAGACACACCCCGTTATAGTTTTCCTCTGTGGCATCATCGCGACGGAAAGTCACTTCTTTTGCGATCTCATTGGCGAGAAAGAATAACGTCTTTACGATCAGTGAATATTCCACGCTTGCTAACCAAGAGTCGGACTTAGAGTTTGTGAAAACATACATCTATTACCCCCTTGACCGCGGATTCGTTATCGAACCCAGGACCATTGTCATTAGCGTCTCGAGTATCAAATTACCACGGTTACTTGTCGATATCTGTAACAATCATATTTGCTCTAGTCAATATCTTCTCTGTTGCATAACGACGACGTCTAATCACAACGAAGATTCGTTTCACGCCCTTAACCCCAACCCTAATTATAACGCCAACCCGACATATATATATATATATATATCTATATATATAAATATGTTTGTGCTACCACTATTGAAAGAGGTGGATATATTGCGAGTGCTTTAATAACTTACGATTACAAGTTAATTATCTTGGCGACTCTTCGTGACAATTCGGATGAAATCTCAAGACTAAGCGACGCCCTTTACTGGCGCACGTATCGCCTCGAATATTTCGCCTTATTACACTTAGCGTCGCACCCTTCGTGTCAACTCGAACGAAGTCTCAAAACTAAGCGACGCCTTTTACTGGCGCACGTATCGTCTCGAGTATTTCCTCTTGTTTCACTTTACTTTACACCCTCCGTGACAGCTCGAACAAAATCTCAAGAACTAAGCGACGCCCTTTACTGGCGCACGTATCGCCTCGAGTATTTCGTCTTGCTGCACTTTACTTTATACCCTTCGTGACAACTCGAACAAAATCTCAAGACTAAGCGACGCCCTTACCGGCGCACGTATCGCCTCGAGTATTTCGTCTTGCTTCACTTTACTTTACACCCTTCGTGACAGCTCGGACAAAATCTCAACACTAAGCGACGCCCTTTACTGGCGCACGTATCGCCTCGAGTATTTCGTCTTGCTGCACTTCACCTTGCACTCTTAGTGATAACTCGAATGAAATCTCAAGACTAAGCGACGCCCTTCCTGGCGCACGTGTCGTCTCGAGTATTTCGTCTTGTCGCCCTTAACCTCGCACTCTTTGCGACAACTTGAATGAAATCTCAAGACCAAGCGACGCCCTTACTGGCGCACGTATCGCCTTGAGTATTTCGTCTTGTTGCCCTTAATCTTGCACTCTTCGTGACAACTCGAACAAAATCTCAAAACTAAGCGACGCCCTTACTGGCGCACGTATCGCCTCGAGTATTTCGTCTCGTTGCACTTAGAGCTAATTTACAAATTAATTCAAGGGGTTGTATCTTAGGGGTTTATTCATCAACTTAGAGATTCATTGGTAGCGTCAACTAGCGTTCAATGCGACTGGTTAAATATATTCCACGTTTCGGCTAACCTGCTATGGGCAGGAATACTAGCACGGGAGAGGATTAAAGTTACTCGGATCAAATAACTGATATGGATGCACGGAATTATTTCGTGCAGTTGGGTCGGGACGGTATTGATATACTATAATTTATTCAGGTTTTACTCGGTAGAGAATTATTACAAAGACGATTCTAATTGTTATAAAATACAAATATCTATAGATAAATATAATTAGTATTCCAATCTCTATTTGAATTAATCTTGCATGTGTTTTCAATGAGACGGGTTTGGTCAAGCTTTATTTTATTACCAACAGAATGTATCTATAAATTGATCCGGTGACTGATTTAATAAGGATTATAACAATCGTCGTCATACACTGTAGGTGATGGCGTTCGAGATCGAAGGGAATGCGATTCGTCGTAATTCGCGTTCGAATGCTCAGGTATCGGTGATCAGGGTTCTGGGCCCTCTCTAATTAATCTCAATTCTTCCAAGCGCCTCTTCTCTTCCCTTTTAATTTCAGCAGAGATCAATCGTTAAACTAGTATTCAGCTTTCTTTTTATTAAGGAGACTGTTGTCTCTATGATTCCTTCTTGCTTATAGTATTTAATATGATCAAAATGAAATTAATGTTCTTCTCTGTGTGAGACCTGTGCGGTTTCGCAAGCCTTGCCCAAAGATGAGCTATATATGCTAACAGTGGGAGAGGAGCGCGAAGATCCGTAAGTGTTTTCAAAACTTGAAAGCATCGTAGTCACAGGTTAACACAGCGAATAATTATTTTAATTTAGTAATTAGAAATTTGAAAATGATTATTTTATTCTAGGCAATTCATGGAGTCGTGAGCAAGAACGAATATATCTATTGGCGACGGCGTTCTCTGTGGACAACAAGCGTGGCTTCGTAGGTCTCGCCCAAAGATGAGCTATATGCTAACAGTGGGAAGAGAAACACGAAAACCATAGGTGTTTTCTGTGATTGAAAACACCGCAATCACTAGTTGATACAGCGAACGGTTATTGTGAATTCAATATCCACGTAAATTGTATTTTTGATGTTTTATTTGCCAACTATAACTGCCGACGGATGTTTTGTTCAGATACTAAACATTGTACGACTGCGAAGTTAAAAGAGAAGAGGATATACAGGTTTAAAATTTTACCTCAGATATATGCGGAGTCGATTATATTCTATTATACAATTCGGTGATTAATCAACTTTGACACTTACTTTGTCGAACAATCTTCGGAATTAACACTTATAAATTTCGTTTGACGCAATTATTCTAGAGACAATCGATTTTGATCGAGACAATTATTTAACTGACAGAATGACAAACATTTTGATTGACAAGATGGTAACTCGGTTGTTAATACTTATAAAACTTTTACTAATTTGTTTTTGATCGAGACAATTATTTACGAGACAACGTGACGGAGTGACGGTATAAATACCTTGATTCTCAAATGATAACTGTAGTTAACACTTACAAATTTTGATTGAAACAATTATTCGTGAATCAAACTGACAGAGTGACGGTGTAAACACTTTGAATAATCAACCGGTAACTGACTAAAAAAAACTGAAAAAACTTTTACTTGTTATCGACACTTATAAAATTTGATTAAAAGAACTCAATCGAAAATCAACTGACAGAGTGACAGTGTAACGCTTCGGATAATCGACAGGTAACTAACTGGTTAACTGACTGAAAAAAACTGAAAAAATTTCTATGTTTCTAAGCTTATTTATAACTAAATCCCCCACAGGGTAACAGTCACATGACAGTTGGTTCCCGTGGGAATCGCAATGCTGCAATTTTTGGGAGTCTGCCCGCGTACGTGAGAGAACGTGGATTTTGGTGGTCGCTGATATCTCATCTTGTTCACTACCGATGTATTAGATTCCTAATTTCTCATTTCTGCTACGTGAAGGAACGTCAAGGCCAGTCGCCTGACTTAGTTTCTTGTCTTATCATAACCGCTGATGTTGCGTCTGGGAGGCTGCTGCAACCTGCTGCTGATGCTTGTGGGAACGTTCAGGCGCGTGGCTGGGTGTCCTTGTTGGGGATGCGCCTGGGGACCTTGTGCCGATGCCAATGGTGGGGTTTAGTCCACGTGTATTGTTATCAGGAGTGCCTCTGGAACCTTCCTTGTAATTTTTAGTGGAGGTGGTAATGGGACTCTTATTGTTCTGTGGAGCTGCTGTACGTGTAGCACGTGTTGTTTCGTGTGTCTCTCATAAGGTATTTGTTTAATAGTAATTTTAGATATATGTATTTTTCCATAAAAGTGGTGTGAAGTGGTGCGTGGCTTTTATAGATTTGATCATCTATTTATTTATTAGTTTACGTTATTTGAGTATTGATCAGTCGTTAGATTTGATATCGGTTTGTTATTCGATTAGTTTATTTTTATTAGGTTTTGTGTGGTCATGATAATTCAACTCAGTGTTTTTGATACAGTGGAGTTTACCATCGAGATTATTTCTTTGTACTCGTAGCGGAGTGTTCGTTAGGTTAGGCTGTTTGTTGTTTGTTTATGTCTATTGGAGTTCTATATGAATATTTGGTTTTATTTCAGGTGTGGGAGTGTTTGTGATGGAAGCTCCTGTGTCTTCTAATCCAGTCGTGGAGGTACGTAAAATTTGTTCTTTGCATTTCCTTTTATATCTTTAGTCGATATTCATCCTTTACTCTATTCTTCTTGTGTTTTCAGTGTGAGAGAAAGAAGAAGAAAAGGAAGAAAAGGAAGAATCAGAAGCATAAACCATTCAAGAGAAGTCCAAATCGTTTACGAAGGCGTGGTTGGCGTAGTGGTGTGCTGTGCCGCCAAAAAGAGAGTTGAGATTACTGAGGGAAGTATCTGCTACTCAAACTGGTATAACAGCCTCGTCGTCGGTGTCCCATTCTGGTAGTTTTCCAGTTATTGATTTGACCTTGTCTGATGAAGATGCGGTTGAGTTACCACCCAATTCTCCTGCGATCGAAGTTCTTGATACCAATAATTGTGCAAAGATACGGTTCCCGGAGGAGATTCCTGCGGAGGTTTTGGATGCCCATTTGTGCCATCATCGTTCTGGTGAAAAGGGGTTTTCACCTATAGTATTTTCATGGTGTATACAACGGTTTCATGAACTGTGTCCGGATGCTCCGCTTTGTGACTTTGATTTTATTTAATAATAATATCCTAGTTGTATACATATATATGTATATTGATAATTTTAAGTATATTGGCATAAAGCTACAGTGAGTGTATGTTTCGTATTCTGCAGTGCAGATTTTGTATGTTTTGTAGATCGAATAAATTATTTTTGTATTGCTCCATTTTTCCTTACTTGAGTTTGTTTGACTTTTTAGTTCGTCGTGGTTTTATATTTTCTGTGTAGGTATAGGTTGTGTTGTATACGTATGTACCATTTTATTTATTTTAGTCTTGTCCTATTTCTATCCATTTGATTGTTTTATGTAGTAGTTTACATTTTCTTTTAATGCGTGGTTTTGACGGTTTAGTTCTATATTGTAGATTGAATAAATTATCCTTAGTGTTGCCTTTTATTTATTTTATTTTATTTAAATTTGCTCGGTATTTTAGTTTGTTGTATCATTTTATTTCAGCCTTGTCTTATTTCTAATTGTATTTCGTCCATTTTATCGTTTTTATGTAGTAGTTTATGTTTTCGTTTGTGAATACGCCATTAAGCTTTAACGTGTGTTTGTGTGTGGTAGTGCGTGATCTGACGGTTCGGGTCGATATTGTGGATCGAACAAATTATTCCTAGTGTTTAATTTATTTATTTTAGGTTCGTTCGGTATTTTAGTGGTTCCTTATGGTATTTCATCCATTTGATCGTCTTTATATAGTAGTTTGTATTTCTTTTTATTCATAATAGTTTTTAATGCGTGTTTTGTGCGTGGTAATGTGTAGTTTGGTGGTTATGTTCGATATTGTGGATCGAATAAATTATTTTTACTGTTGGTTATTTTTTTATTTTATTTAAGTTTCCTCGATATTTTAGTTTATTAGGGTTTTTATGTTTTCCTCTGTGGGTGCAGGTTATGTTGGTTATAGACGTGAAAATTCCTGCACTTGTCCAACCTGTACGAGTATATATTTTATTTATTTTTAATTTTATCTTCTTTCCTATGGTGTTTCGTCTGTTTGTCTGCCTGATCTTGTTTATATTGTTTTTAGTGCAAAAAGCAGGAGAGATTCCAAAAAATGTGTGGATGGCTCGTGAAGACGATACAGATGACTGTGCGAAGCCTCACTTCCCTCAGGAGACTTCTGCCGGGTTCCTGAATGTTTTCCTGCGTCACTGCTCTTCTGGTCAGAGCAATCTTCCCTGCTGTATGCTTCCAGTATATGGAGTGACTTCGTGAGATGTGTCTTGAAGTTATTTTACTTATCTGGTTAATATTTCCATTTGATTGTTGCCTCTGGTGTCTTGTTTGATTTATTGTTTTTTTGGTATAGGTTTTGGTGATTTTGATTTTAAATGGTAAATACGGAGGTGTCTTCGTCAAAGGTTCCTTATGCAAGTTGTCCCAGTACGTTCTTTTGTATTGTTTTATTATTTTTAATTTGTCTTGTGTCATTCAACTTTTATTTACTACATGTGTTGTTTCAGCGCAAGAGGAAGACGGGTTCCAAAATCTGTGAATGGTCCCAGAAGGTGGAGTCGACGTGTGAAGTGTGTGATATTTGCGTTGATTATGTTCGATGCTTATATATATATATATATATATTATTTGTTGGTTAAATCTTTAGTCAGTGTAGTTGAATGTAATGTAATATTTGCAAGGTAGTCTCGTATTTTGTTTCATTGTGGTTATTTGGTTATTAGTTGTTCGATTTGATAGTAATATATATATATATATATATATATATATATGTCGGAGATGAAGGAACACCGGAGCCTTCCTTTGGAACCCTGGGAAAATCCCGTAGTATTGTAATCTAGATTCTACCATAGCCGTAATTAAACAATTGCCATTCAATCCGATCGTATTTATTCGAAACTTGTGACGGTGAGCTTGGGCTCGAGGCGACAACCAGTCGCCAACGTAGCCGCGGTCAAGGGATAAACGTTTACCTAAACAAAGGCATAGAGTAACCATATAGCTCTCCTTGAAAAAATATAGCAGCGGCACGCGGCAGCAAACACTCCAACGGATTCTGTCCCGTGGCTCGCTACACAAAGACCGCATTCTTTGGACAAGATGATTACCAGATGTCGATGCATCTCCACCAGTACATATTCAGCTAGCCTAAAGACCCGCTATAAATCTTAGAATTTATTTAGCTGAGGTTCTTCAAACTGACAAATAGTCTTAGTCTTCGCAGCCCCTAAATTTGTCACCTACTGCGGAAAGATACGAGAAACCTTCTTTTCTCACGTACAGCGCTTCCGCCAGCAACTCTCTCCTTCAAGGGTGGCTAGCGTCCTTTTCTAACCACCGATATGGAAATTGACCAATTAAAAGCAACGTCAATTTCCCTCACCTTCTGAACGAAGGCATCGCTCCACGAATCCGATGATCTGGTGCCCTTAGACACACCCCGTCATAGTTTTCCTCTGTGGCATCATCGCGGCGGAAAGTCATTCTTTCGTGCGACCTCATTGACGAGAAATAACACTTTACGATCAGTGAACATTTCATATTTGTTAACCAAGAGTCGGACTTAGATTTTGCGAGAGCATACTCCTACTATCCCGTTGACCGCGGATTCGTTATCGAACCTGGGGCCATTGTCACTAGTTTCGCGAGTGCTAAATCGCCGCGGCTAATCGTCAAGATTGTAACACCTCCATCGCAGCAATAAACTACACCTGTGTTGTACCGCATCAATGGCCAATTCTCGTGAAGATTCATTTGACGCCCCCCATCCTGGTCCCAGCGCTTATCCGACATCAGAAGTGGGATCGATACCGCTTATAATGATGCAAGAGCAGATGACTATTATGCGTGAGTTGATTCAGACGCTCGCGCAAAAATCGAGTATGGAACCAAAAAATTTAACGCTACCGCGTTTCAACCCTGAAATCGCGGGCGCCGATCCGGCCGCATGGAGCGCAGCCGTTAACCTACTTATGAAGAGCAACCCGCTACGAGACGGCGCATTGGTTTCTGCCCTGAATACTGCCCTAAAGGGGTCTGCAGCACATTGGTTTACGCAGATGGTAAACACCGAAGAGCTTACCTGGCCAACGTTTAGGGGGCTTTTTATTGCACGTTTTGGAGGTCAAGACACAGCAACCACGGCACTGATAAACGTAGCCAGGGAACAACCGCAGAAGGACGAGAGCATGGCAGCGTACGCAATTCGCCTCCGTTCCCTTTTAAAGGCGAAGTGGCAAGGTGCAACTCGGGACGAAATGATCAACGCCACCATCCTCTGCCAGGTGAGCCCACGCGACCGGCGCATCGAACAGGTTGCACTTGAGAAGGACATTAAGACCGAGGACCAGTTCCTGAACGAAATGAGGGCCCTCGCTCTCGCGAAGAGACAGACGCCGTCGACAAGTAATACATCCACGGGCCCTGAAGCCAAGCGAAGCAGGTCATCGGAGTACAAGGCTAGGTGCTTCCACTGCGGGATCCCCGGGCATAGAACAGCTGAGTGCCGCAAGAGGATAAAGTTGGAGCAAAGGAAGAACACACGGAAACCAGGCGAAAATCGACCGGCCACATCGTCAAGAGTGGTGTGCTTCAGGTGTAACGAGGAGGGACACATCGCGCCTAACTGCCCGTCGCTGCGCAATGAAAACAACAACAGTAAAGAGCGCCGAGTTGACTCCTGCGTGGTGGAAACTCCCGCCGGTAGACTAAGCCATCTGGGTGAGTCGTTCCCATTTTACTTCGATTCCGGAGCCGAATGCTCATTAATCAAAGAATCCGCAGCCTCGAAATTTTCTGGTAAAAGAACGACCGATATAGTAATAATGCGAGGGATAGGAAATACGTGTGTCAAAAGTACGTCTCAGATTTTGTCCACCGTATGTATTAACGGTTTTACATTGGAGATAACTTTTCACGTCCTTCCTGATAGTTGCTTAAAGTACGATATCATGATTGGTCGCGAAATTTTAAGCCAAGGTTTCGACGTAAATATTACGCCCAACAGCCTCGAGATTTGTAAAACGAAGATGGTTAGCATCTGTAATAAAACGGCCGAAAATGAGATCAACTTCAATGAAGTAGACACTGAAGTACTTGGTAACGATAAAACTCGACTAATTTCTATACTTCAAAGTTTCAAAGATTCGTTTATCACCGGTTTCCCACGTGCCCGCGTTAATACAGGCCAGTTGGAGATACGATTAATCGATCCCAACATTACCGTGCAAAGAAGTCCGTATAGGCTTAGCGAGGACGAGCGTAGAATAGTGCGAGAAAGAATAAGCGAGCTAATCAAAGCAAAAATCGTGCGGCCTAGTAGTTCACCATTCGCGAGCCCTATGTTACTTGTGAAGAAAAAGGACGGCTCAGATAGATTGTGCGTGGATTTCCGGGAGTTAAACAAGAATACTGTCGCGGATCGGTACCCTCTGCCTCTTATTGCAGACCAAATCGCGCGCTTGCAAAAAGCAAGATACTTTATTAGCTTAGACATGGCCAGCGGGTTTCATCAAATCCCCATCCATCCTAATTCGACTGAATACACAGCGTTCGTTACCCCCGACGGACAATATGAGTACGTAACGATGCCGTTCGGATTGAAAAATGCACCGTCCGTTTTCCAGAGGGCCATTCTCAATGCCTTAGGCGACCTCGCGTATTCATACGTTGTTGTTTATTTGGACGACGTCCTAGTTATTGCCGATTCGATAGATCAAGCCTTAGAGAGATTGGACACTGTATTAAATACCCTCGTAAAAGCCGGGTTTTCTTTCAATTTTTCGAAATGTTCTTTTCTAAAGACATCGGTTCTCTACTTGGGATATGTGATTCATAACGGAGAAGTCCGTCCTAACCCGGGTAAAATACACGCGTTGAATTCTTTACCTGCGCCGACGACCGTTACACAGCTCCGGCAGTTCATAGGGTTAGCCTCCTATTTCCGAAAATTTATCCCTAAATTTTCACAGATAATGAAACCCCTGTATGCACTTACTTCCGGCAACAAAAACGTAACTTGGACAGATAGGCATGAACAGATAAGACAAAAGATAATTTCCGTTCTGACCGACGCGCCGGTGCTCATGATATTCGACCCCAATTACCCGATAGAATTACATACAGACGCTAGCTCGGAGGGATATGGGGCTATTCTAATGCATAAGGTTGAAGGTAAAAATAGAGTAGTAGAATACTACAGCAAGAGAACTAGCCCTGCGGAATCTAGGTACCATTCCTACGAACTGGAGACGTTAGCAGTTGTAAACGCCGTCAAACATTTCCGTCACTATCTGCATGGACGAAAATTTCTTGTCGTCACTGATTGTAATTCTTTGAAGGCATCCAGTAATAAAGTACATTTAAATGACAGGGTTTACCGGTGGTGGGCTTACTTGCAAACTTTTACCTTTGACATTATGTATCGAGAAGGTAAACAAATGGCCCACGTAGATTTTTTTTCGCGGAACCCCGTCGACATGAACCATCGTACGATCAACAAAATCGCAGAGAAAGAGATTAATCTGACCGAAATCTCCGAAGATTGGCTGTTAGCGGAACAACGTCGCGATCCCCAGATCTCAGAAATTGCCAATAAATTGCAAAACGATGAGCTCGCGGAGGACATCGCGAATACGTATGAATTACGATCCGGCACTCTTTACCGTAAGATACAACGAAAAGGCAGAACCCTCTGCTTGCCCATTGTCCCGAGAGGCTTTAGATGGTCCGTTATTAACCATGTGCATCAGTCAATTATGCACTTGGGTTGGGATAAAACGCTCGAGAAACTGTATGAGTATTACTGGTTCGAAGGAATGTCGAAGTACGTTCGTAAATTTGTAGAAAACTGTCATGCTTGTCAGGTTTCGAAAGCTAGTTCAGGTAAAATACAAGCTGAATTACATCCTATACCCAAGACCAGCATACCCTGGCACACAGTGCACATGGACATAACGGGCAAACTGAGCGGTAAGAGTGACTCTAAAGAATATGTCATTGTTCTGGTCGACGCCTTCACGAAATTCGTATACCTGCATCATACCCGTAAGATAGATTCCCTTAACACCATCAAAGCACTTAAGTCCGCTATATTTTTGTTCGGCAGCCCCTGCCGAATAATAGCAGACCAAGGAAGATGTTTTACGGGTAAAGAATTCCAAGAGTTCTGTGAAAGTAAACAAATTAAAGTCCACTTGATAGCGACCGGTGCTAGTAGAGCTAATGGGCAAGTAGAGCGTACTATGGGCACATTAAAAAACATGTTTACAATAGCAGAAACGACCGGGCGGCCATGGCAAGACGCGATTGGGGAAATACAATTGGCTTTGAATTGCACTACCAATCGCGTGACTAATTCGAGCCCATTGGAACTGTTAATCGGTAGAACAGCAAGACCATACGACTTGTTGCTACCCGATAACATCGAAGAAAAAGAAATAGATATCTCCAATATAAGACGACAAGCAATAAAAAATATCGAAACTAATGCTAGGTACGATAAAGATAGATTCGACAAAAATAAAGCTAAAGTGCTTAGGTTTAATCCCGGTGATTTTGTACTACGAAAAAACGAGGAAAGAAATCAAACCAAATTAGATCAAAAATTCCGAGGTCCATTTGTAATAGCAGAAGTTTTGGAAGGAGACAGGTATATCTTAAAGACATTAGACGGTAAACGGTCGTTTAAAGACAGTCACGACAGATTGAGAAAAATGCCAGATAGTTGTATTCCTGCTGAGTTAGACGTCTGTAGTGATGGCAACAACAGTGACCATGACGATATGAGTACCCCGATCTCGGAAGATCAGTAGCACTGGCTATAACACCTGGCGGAGCGTAGTTCATACGCATCTCGGGGCGACAATGTAATAAAGCTCAGTGAGAACATGTGATGCTGTTCACATGCATTCCGGGGCAATAATATAGTAAAGCTCAGTGAGAACGTGTGACGCTGTTCACATGCATTTCGGGGCAATACTATAGTCAAGCTCAGTGAGAATGTGTGATACTGCTCACATGCATTTCGGGGCAATATTATAGTAAAGTTTGACGAGAACGTGCGATGTAGTTCACATGCACCTTGAGACCACAGTATAGTAAAGTTTGATGAGAACGTGCGACGTAGTCCACATGAACCTTGAGGCCACAGTATAGTAAAGTTTGATGAGAACGTGCGATGTAGTTCACATGCACCTTGAGACCACAGTATGATAAAGTTTGATGAAAACGTGTAATGCAGTTCACATGCATCTTGAGACCAAAAGTATGATAAAGTTTGACGAAAACGTGTAATGCAGTTCACATGCATCTTGAGATCACAGTATGGAGAAGCTCGACGAGAACGTGTGATGTAATTCACATGCATCTTGGGGCGATAGTATGGTAAAGCTCGGCGAGAACGTGGAACGAAACTCTATGTGCTCGCACGATCTATAAAAACGAGACTCACTTGGGTACGAAATCGAGAAATGGTCCATCATGTCATTACGATCTGACTGACAACCCACAGGATGCAACTAGCACTCCGAATACTAACTATAACGTTATTAATTCTTGTTTTATTTTCCGTTGCCAAATCTCCGAACAAAATTTGATTGTTGAACTGGACCCTTAGCTTATTTGAGCATTTAGTTAAACTGTAAATAATGTTAGTTGTATCGAGCCTAATGTCAGAAAACTCAATATTTTAGTTACACCCGAGGACGTGTGATAGTCAGAATGGCCGTGTCGGAGATGAAGGAACACCGGAGCCTTCCTTTGGAACCCTGGGAAAATCCCGTAGTATTGTAATCTAGATTCTACCATAGCCGTAATTAAACAATTGCCATTCAATCCGATCGTATTTATTCGAAACTTGTGACGGTGAGCTTGGGCTCGAGGCGACAACCAGTCGCCAACGTAGCCGCGGTCAAGGGATAAACGTTTACCTAAACAAAGGCATAGAGTAACCATATAGCTCTCCTTGAAAAAATATAGCAGCGGCACGCGGCAGCAAACACTCCAACGGATTCTGTCCCGTGGCTCGCTACACAAAGACCGCATTCTTTGGACAAGATGATTACCAGATGTCGATGCATCTCCACCAGTACATATTCAGCTAGCCTAAAGACCCGCTATAAATCTTAGAATTTATTTAGCTGAGGTTCTTCAAACTGACAAATAGTCTTAGTCTTCGCAGCCCCTAAATTTGTCACCTACTGCGGAAAGATACGAGAAACCTTCTTTTCTCACGTACAGCGCTTCCGCCAGCAACTCTCTCCTTCAAGGGTGGCTAGCGTCCTTTTCTAACCACCGATATGGAAATTGACCAATTAAAAGCAACGTCAATTTCCCTCACCTTCTGAACGAAGGCATCGCTCCACGAATCCGATGATCTGGTGCCCTTAGACACACCCCGTCATAGTTTTCCTCTGTGGCATCATCGCGGCGGAAAGTCATTCTTTCGTGCGACCTCATTGACGAGAAATAACACTTTACGATCAGTGAACATTTCATATTTGTTAACCAAGAGTCGGACTTAGATTTTGCGAGAGCATACTCCTACTATCCCGTTGACCGCGGATTCGTTATCGAACCTGGGGCCATTGTCACTAGTTTCGCGAGTGCTAAATCGCCGCGGCTAATCGTCAAGATTGTAACACCTCCATCGCAGCAATAAACTACACCTGTGTTGTACCGCATCAATGGCCAATTCTCGTGAAGATTCATTTGACGCCCCCCATCCTGGTCCCAGCGCTTATCCGACATATATATATTTATTTTACAATGTAACATTTCTTTGCGTTTTGATAGTGTGATATTGTGCATTTATTTCTTTTACATGTGTTAGGTTGTGTATATATATATATATCTATATGTATTTGTGTCTCACAATGTATGGAATTCTTTTAATGTTAAAATGTTAGTTAGTCTTAATAGTGTAATTGTATTTTATATTTACTAGATTACTGCTCGTTTGGTTTAATAATGTAAAACACATATACATATATATTTTTTACAATGTATTTTCATATATAGTTTAAATTCACTGACATGTTAACTAGTTTTAATAATGTAGAATTGTATATTTTAATTGTTTTTATTCTTTTCTAAATTATTGGTTGTTTTATGATATTTAGCAATATAGTTTTCATGTGATATTCTTCAAATTGATTTTAATAATTTTATTTCTTCTGAATTTATTATATATGTATATATATATATATTAGCGTGTCAATTGATTTAATAATGTAGCATCGTGTATAATTTCCATGTGACATTTCTCAAATTGGTTTTAATAATTTTATTATATATACGTATGTATGTGTTTCACAATGTAACTTGTATAAAGTGTTTCAATTTTAAATGCTAGTTATCTTAATGACTATTAATAATATAAAATACATATATATATATATATATATATTTATACAATATAGTTTCATATATAATTTCCTTAAGTGTATTAGCTAATTTAATAATGTAGAATCGTATATTTCAGTTTCTCTTTATTCTGTTCTAAATTATTAATTGTTCGATGATGTTTAACAGTATAATTTTCATGTGATATTCCTAAAATTAGTTTTAATAATTTTATTTCTTCTAAATTTATTATATATATATATATATGTATGTATGTATTTCACAGTGTAACTTGTATAAGGTGTCTCAATTTTAAATACTAGTTTGTCTTAATACTGTAGTTTCGCTGGAGTATTGATTGCTGATAATATAAAACACACATATATATATATATATTTTACAATATTGCTTTTATATATAATTTCTTTAAATTTACTAACATGTCAACTAATTTCGATAATGTAGTACTGCGTATTTTAATTCTTTTCACATATTTATATATGTTCCCCACGATGTAGTTTGTTTATGGAATTAATTTTAATAATGTGATATTGTATCTTCTTCCAGTTGCGCAAGTTAATTGTAATTTGCATATTTTATGTATTTTATTGTTATTTATCTAGGGTAGGGAATATATATATATTTGATGTATTTCGCATTTGTTATTAGAATATGTATTCCTAGTCTATTCCTTTTTCCTTTTAATTTATTCAAATCGCGAGTTAATCTTGATTGGTTAATGTCTTAGATCGTAGTTTATTCAATTGTCAAATCGGCTAACCATTTGGATTGTCAATTTGTACATAATCATAGTTTATTAATTAGTTTGTTCAAATCGCAGGTGGCTCTTAATTGATAGAATTTCGAATTGTAGTTTGAATTGTCAAATTATAGATTACTTTTATTCAAATCGCGGGTTGCTTTGATTGATAGAATTTTCGAATCATAGTTTGTATTGTCAAATTATAGATTACTTTTATTTAAATCGCGAATTGTTTAATTGGTAGAATTTTCGAATCGTAATTTGTATTGCCAAATGATAGATTACTTTTATTCAAATCGCGGGTTGCTTGATTGGTAGAATTTTCGAATTGTAATTTGTATTGTCAAATAATAGATTACTTTTATTCAAATCGTGAGTTGTTTAATTGGTAGAATTTTCGAATCGTGATTTGTATTGTCAAATTATAAATTAATTTTATTCGAATCGCAGGTTGCTTGATTGGTAGAATTTTCAAATCGTAATTTGTATTGTCAAATTATAGATTATTTTAATTCAAATCGCGGGTTGCTTGATTGGTAGAATTTTCGAATCATAATTTGTATTGTCAAATAATAGATTAATTTTATTCAAATCGCAGTTTGCTTGATTGGTAGAATTTTCGAATTGTAATTTGTATCGTCAAATTATAGATTATTTTTATTCAAATCGCGGGTTGCTTTGATTGGTAGAATTTTCGAATCGTAGTTTGAATTGTCGAATTATATATTAATTTTATTCGAATCACGGGTTGCTTTATTGGTAGAATTTTCGAATCATAGTTTGTATTGTCGAATTATAGATTACTTTTATTCAAATCGTGAGTTGTTTAATTGGTAGAATTTTCGAATCGTGATTTGTATTGTCAAATTATAAATTAATTTTATTCGAATCGCAGGTTGCTTGATTGGTAGAATTTTCAAATCGTAATCTGTATTGTCAAATTATAGATTATTTTAATTCAAATCGCGGGTTGCTTGATTGGTAGAATTTTCGAATCGTAATTTTCGTTACGGCACGTGCGGAGCGCGGGACGTAACAGTTATACGTTATATCGCAATGCTACATAACGTTATACGTTATAACGAAATACTACATAACGTTATACGTTTTAACGTAATACTATATAACGTTATACGTTATATCGAAATGCTACCTAACGTTATACGTTATATCGTAACACTACATAACGTTATACGTTATAACGTATTACCATATAACGTTATACGATATATCGTAATGCTACATAACGTTATACGTTATATCGTATTGCTACATAACGTTATACGATATAACGTATTACCATATAACGTTATACGGTATATCGCAATGCTACATACCGTTATACGTTATATCGTAATGCTGCATAACGTTATCCGTTACCTCGTAATACGATATAACGTATAACGTTATACGTTATATACGTTATATATACGATATAACGTATAACGTTATACGTTATATCGTAATGCTACATAACGGTATACGTTATAACGTAATGCTACATTACGTTATACGTTATATCGGTATGCTACATAACGTTCTACGTTATATCGTATTCCTACATAACGTTATACGATATAACGTATTACCATATAACATTATACGTTATTACGCAATACTACATAACGCTATACGTTACAACGTAATACTACATAACGTTATCCGTAATAACGTAATACTACATAACGTTGTACGTTATACCGTATTAACATATAACGTTATACGATATATCGTTATGCTACATAACGTTATACGTTATATCGTAATGCTACATATCGTTATACGTTATATCGTTATGCTACATAACGTTATACGTTACTACGTAATACTACATAACGTTATCCGTTATAACGTAATACTACATAACGTTATACGTTATAACGTAATATTACATAACGTTATACATTAAATCGTAATACTACATATCGTTATACGTTTTTACGTAATACTTTATAACGTTATACGTTATTTGTCGAAATGCTATATAACGATATACATTATAACGTAATACTATATAACGTTATACGTTATATCGTAATGCTACATAACGTTATACGTTATATCGTAATGCTACATAACGTTATACGTTATATCGTAACACTACATAACGTTATACGTTCTAACGTATTACCATATAACATTATACGGTATATCGTAATGCTACATATCGTTATACGTTATAACGTAATATTGCATAACGTTATACATTAAATCGTAATACTACATATCGTTATACGTTTTTACGTAATACTATATAACGTTATACGTTATATCGAAATGCTACATAACGTTATACGATATAACGTATTACCATATAACGTTATACGGTGTATCGTAATGCTACATAACCGTTATACGTTATATCGAAATGCTACATAACGTTATACGTTATATCGTATTGCTACATAACGTTATACGTTTTAACGTAATACTATGTAACGTTATACGTTATATCGTATTCCTACATAACGTTATACGATATAACGTATTACCATATAACGTTATACGGTATATCGCAATGCTACATAACGTTATACGTTATATCGTAATACTACATAACGTTGTACGTTATACCGTATTAACATATAACGTTATACGATATATCGTTATGCTACATAACGTTATACGTTATATCGTAATGCTACATATCGTTATACGTTATATAGTTATGCTACATAACGTTATACGTTATTACGTAATACTACATAACGTTATCCGTTATAACGTAATACTACATAACGTTATACGTTATAACGTAATACTATATAACGTTATACGTTATATCGAAATGCTACATAACGTTATACATTATAACGTAATACTATATATCGTTATACGTTATATCGTAATGCTACATAACGTTATACGTTATATCGTAACACTACATAACGTTATACGTTCTAACGTATTACCATATAACATTATACGGTATATCGTAATGCTACATATCGTTATACGTTATAACGTAATATTACATAACGTTATACATTAAATCGTAATACTACATATTGTTATACGTTTTTACGTAATACTATATAACGTTATACGTTATAACGAAATGCTACATAACGTTATACGATATAACGTATTACCATATAACGTTATACGGTGTATCGTAATGCTACATAACCGTTATACGTTATATCGAAATGCTACATAACGTTATACGTTACATCGTATTGCTACATAACGTTATACGTTTTAACGTAATACTATGTAACGTTATACGTTATATCGTATTCCTACATAACGTTATACGATATAACGTATTACCATATAACGTTATACGGAATATCGCAATGATACATAACGTTATACGTTATATCGTAATACTACATAACGTTGTACGTTATGCCGTATTAACATATAACGTTATACGATATATCGTTATGCTACATAACGTTATACGTTATATCGTAATGCTACATATAGTTATACGTTATATAGTTATGCTACATAACGTTATACGTTATTACGTAATACTACATAACGTTATCCGTTATAACGTAATACTACATAACGTTATACGTTATATCGTAATGCTACATAACGTTATACGTTATATCGTAACACTACATAACGTTATACGTTATATCGGTATGCTACATAACGTTATACGTTATATCGTATTCCTACATAACGTTGTCCGTTATAACGTAATACTACATAACGTTATACGTTATAACGTATTACCATATAACGTTATACGTTATATCGCAATGCTACATAACGTTATACGTTATAACGAAATACTACATAACGTTATACGTTTTAACGTAATACTATATAACGTTATACGTTATATCGAAATGCTACCTAACGTTATACGTTATATCGTAACACTACATAACGTTATACGTTATAACGTATTACCATATAACGTTATACAATATATCGTAATTCTACATAACGTTATACGTTATATCGTAATACTACATAACGTTATACGTTATATCGTATCCCTACATAACGTTATCCGTTATAACGTAATACTGCATAACGTTATACGTTATAACGTATTACCATATAACGTTATACGTTATATCGCAATGCTACATAACGTTATACGTTATAACGAAATACTACATAACGTTATACGTTTTAACGTAATACTATATAACGTTAAACGTTATATCGAAATGCTACCTAACGTTATACGTTATATCGTAACACTACATAACGTTATACGTTATAACGTATTACCATATAACGTTATACGATATATCGTAATGCTACATAACGTTATACGTTGTATCGTATTGCTACATAACGTTATACGTTATATCGGTATGCTACATAACGTTATACGTTATATCGTATTCCTACATAACGTTATCCGTAATAACGTAATATTACATAACGTTGTACGTTATACCGTATTAACATATAACGTTATACGATATATCGTTATGCTACATAACGTTATACGTTATATCGTAATGCTACATATCGTTATACGTTATATCGTTATGCTACATAACGTTTTACGTTACTACGTAATACTACATAACGTTATCCGTAATAACGTAATACTACATAACGTTGTACGTTATACCGTATTAACATATAACGTTATACGATATATCGTTATGCTACATAACGTTATACGTTATATCGTAATGCTACATATCGTTATACGTTATATCGTTATGCTACATAACGTTATACGTTACTATGTAATACTACATAACGTTATCCGTTATAACGTAATACTACATAACGTTATACGTTATAACGTAATACTATATAACGTTGTACGTCATAACGTAATATTACATAACGCTATACATTAAATCGTAATACTACATATCGTTATACGTTTTTACGTAACACTATATAACGTTATACGTTATATCGAAATGCTACATAACGTTATACGTTATATCGTAACACTACATAACGTTATACGTTATAACGTATTACCATATAACATTATACGGTATATCGTAATGCTACATATCGTTATACGTTATAACGTAATATTACATAACGTTATACATTAAATCGTAATACTACATATCGTTATACGTTTTTACGTAATACTATATAACGTTATACATTACATCGAAATGCTACATAACGTTATACGTTATAACGTATTACCATATAACGTTATAGGGTGTATCGTATTCCTACATAACGTTATACGATATAACGTATTACCATATAACATTATACGTTATTACGCAATACTACATAACGTTATACGTCATAACGTAATACTACATAACGTTATACGTTATATCGTAATGCTACATTACGTTATACGTTATATCGGTATGCTACATAACGTTATACGTTATTACGTAATACTACATAACGTTATCCGTTATAACGTAATACTACATAACGTTATACGTTATAACGTAATGCTACATAAGGTTATACGTTATATCCTAATACTACATAAAGTTATACGTTTTAACGTAATATTACATAACGTTATACATTCAATCGTAATACTACATATCGTTATACGTTTTAACGTAATACTATATAACGTTATACGTTATATCGAAATGCTACATAACGTTATACGATATAACGAATTACCATATAACGTTATACGGTATATCGCAATGCTACATAACGTTATACGTTATATCGTATTCCTACAAAACGTTATACGATATAAAGTATTACCATATAACATTATACGTTACTACGCAATACTACATAACGTTATACGTTATAACGAAATACTACATAACGTTATACGTTTTAATGTAATACTATATAACGTTATACGTTATATCGAAATGCTACCTAACGTTATACGTTATATCGTAACACTACATAACGTTATACGTTATACCGTAATACTACATAACGTTATACGTTATAACGTAATGCTACATAAGCTTATACGTTATATCGTAATACTACATAAAGTTATCCGTTATAACGTAATACTACATAACGTTATACGTTATAACGTATTACCATATAACGTTATACGTTATATCGCAATGCTACATAACGTTATACGTTATATCGAAATGCTACATAATGTTATACGTTATATCGTATTGCTACATAACGTTATACGTTTTAACGTAATGCTATATAACGTTATACGTTATATCGTAAAGCTACATAACGTTATACGTTATATCGTATTCCTACATAACGTTATCCGTTATAACGTAATACTACATAACGTTATACGTTATAACGTATTATCATATAACGTTATACGTTATATCGCAATGCTACATAACGTTATATGTTATAACGAAATACTACATAACGTTATACGTGTTAACGTAATACTATATAACGTTATACGTTATATCGAAATGCTACATAACGTTATACGATATAACGAATTACCATATAACGTTATACGGTATATCGTAATGCTACATAATGTTATACGTTATATCGTAACACTACATAACGTTATCCGTTATAACGTAATACTACATAACGTTATACGTTATAACGTATTATCATATAACGTTATACGTTATATCGCAATGCTACATAACGTTATATGTTATAACGAAATACTACATAACGTTATACGTGTTAACGTAATACTATATAACGTTATACGTTATATCGAAATGCTACATAACGTTATACGATATAACGAATTACCATATAACGTTATACGGTATATCGTAATGCTACATAATGTTATACGTTATATCGTAACACTACATAACGTTATACGTTATAACGTAATACGACATAACGTTATACGTTATATCGTAATGCTACATAACGTTATACGTTATAACGAAATACTACATAACGTTATACGTTATAACGTAATACGATATTACGTTATACGTTATATCGCAATGCTACATAACGTTATACGTTATAACGAAATACTACATAGCGTTATACGTTTTAACGAAATACTACATAGCGTTATACGTTTTAACGTAATACTATATAATATTATACGTTATATCGTAATACTACATAACGTTATACCTTATAACGTAATACTATATGACGTTAAACGTTATAACGTAATACTACATAACGTTATACCTTATATTGAAATGCTACATAACGTTATACGATATAACGTATGACCATACAACGTTATACGGTATATCGTAATGCTACATAACGTTATACGTTATATCGAAATGATACATAACGTTATACATTATATCGTATTCCTACATAACGTTATCCGTTATAACGTAATACTACATAACGTTATACGTTATAACGTATTATCATATAACGTTATACGTTATATCGCAATGCTACATAACGTTATATGTTATAACGAAATACTACATAACGTTATACGTGTTAACGTAATACTATATAACGTTATACGTTATATCGAAATGCTACATAACGTTATACGATATTACGAATTACCATATAACGTTATACGTTATATCGTAATGCTACATAACGTTATACGTTATAACGAAATACTACATAACGTTATACGTTATAACGTAATACTACATAACGTTATACGTTATAACGTATTACGACATAACGTTATACGTTATATCGTAATGCTACATAACGTTATACGTTATAACGAAATACTACATAACGTTATACGTTATAACGTAATACTACATAACGTTGTACGTTATACCGTATTAACATATAACGTTATACGATTTATCGTTATGCTACATAACGTTATACGTTATATCGTAATGCTACATATCGTTATACGTTATATCGTTATGCTACAAAACGTTATACGTTATTACGTAATACTACATAACGTTATCCGTTATAACGTAATACTACATAACGTTATACGTTATAACGTAATACTATATAACGTCATACGTTATATCGTAATGCTACATAACGTTATCCTTTATAAAGTAATACTACATAACGTTATACGTTATAACGTAATGCTATATAACGTTGTACGTTATATTTAATGCTACATAACGTTATACATTATAACGTAATACTACATAAAGTTATACGTTATAACGTAATACTATATAACGTTATACGTTATATCGTAATGCTACATAACGTTAGACGTTATATGGTTATACTACATAACTTATTACGTCATATCGTAATACTACATAAAGTTGAACGTCATAACGAAATACTAAATATCGTTATACGTTTTAACGTAATACTATATAACGTTATACGTTATATCGAAATGCAACATATCGTTATACGATATAACGTATTACCATATAACGTTATACGGTATATCGTAATGCTACGTAACGTTATACGTTATATCGAAATGCTACATAACGTTATACGTTATATCGTATTCCTACATAACGTTATACGTTATAACGTATTACGACATAACGTTATACGTTATATCGTAATGCTCACATAACGTTATACGTTATAACGAAATACTACATAACGTTATACGTTATAACGTAATACTACATAGCGTTGTACGTTATACCGTATTAACATATAACGTTATACGATTTATCGTTATGCTACATAACGTTATACGTTATATCGTAATGCTACATATCGTTATACGTTATATCGTTATGCTACAAAACGTTATACGTTATTACGTAATACTACATAACGTTATCCGTTATAACGTAATACTACATAACGTTATACGTTATAACGTAATACTATATAACGTTGTACGTTATATCGTAATTCTACATATCGTTATACGTTATATCGTAATGCTGCATAACGTTATAAGTTATAACGTAATACGAAATAATGTTATACGTTATATCGTTATGCTACATAACGTTATACGTTATAACGTATTACCATATAACGTTATACTCTATATCGTAACACTACATAACGTTATACGTTATAACGTATTACCATATAACATTATACGGTATATCGTAATGCTACATAACGTTATACATTATATCGTAATGCTACATAACGTTATACGTTATATCGTAATACTACATAATGTTATACCTTATAACGTAATACTATATAACGTTAAACGTTATAACGTAATACTACATAACGTTATACCTTATATCGAAATGCTACATAACGTTATACGATATAACGTATTACCATATAACGTTATACGATATTACGCAATACTACATAACGTTATACGTTATAACGAAATACTACATAACGTTATACGTTATAACGTAATACGATATAACGTTATACGTTATATCGTAATGCTACATAACGTTATACGTTATAACGTAATACTACATATCGTTATACGTTCTAACGTAATAGTAAATAGCGTTATAAGTCATATCGTAATGCTACATAACGTTATAAGTTATTACGTAATACTACATAACGTTATCGGTTATAACGTAATACTACATAACGTTATACGTTATTACGTAATACTATATAACGTTGTACGTTATATCGTAATGCTACATAACTTTATACATTATATCGTAATGCTACATAACGTTATACGATATAACGTATAACCATATAACATTATACGTTATTAAGCAATACTACATAACGTTATACGTTATAACGTAATACTACATAACGTTATACGATAGAACGTATTACCATATAACGTTATACGGTATACCGTAGTGCTACATAACATTATACGTTATAACGTATTACCATATAACGTTATACTCTATATCGTAACACTACATAACGTTATACGTTTTAACGTATTACCATATAACATTATACGGTATATCGTAATGCTACATAACGTTATACATTATATCGTAATGCTACATAACGTTATACGATATAACGTATAACCATATAACATTATACGTTATTAAGCAATACTACATAACGTTATACGTTATAACGTAATACTACATATCGTTATACGATAGAACGTATTACCATAAAACGTTATACGGTATATCGTAATGCTACATAACGTTATACGTTATATCGAAATGCTACATAACGTTATACGTTATATCGTATTCCTACATAACGTTATACGATATAACGTATTACCATATAACATTATACGTTATTACGCAATACTACATGACGTTATAGGTTATAACGTAATACTATATAACGCTGTACGTTATAACGTATTAACATATAACGTTATACCTTATATCGAAATGCTACTTAACGTTATACGTTATATCGTAATGCTGCATAACGTTATACCTTATATCGAAATGCTACTTAACGTTATACGTTATATCGTAATGCTGCATAACGTTGTACGTTATATCGTAATGCTACATAACGTTATACGTTTTAACGTAATACTATATAAAGTTATACGTTATATCGTAATGATACATAACGTTATCCTTTATAACGTAATACTACATAACGTTATACGTTATATCGAAATGCTACATAACGTTATACGATATAACGAATTACGATATAACGTTATACGGTATATCGCAATGATACATAACGTTATACGTTATATCGTAATGCTACATAACGTTATCCGTTATAACGTAATACGTTATAACGTTATACGTTATATCGTAATGCTACATAACTTTATACGTTATAACGTTATACGATATAACGGTATACGTTATATCGTAATGCTACATAACGTTATACGTTATATCAAAATGCTACATAACGTTATACGTTATATCGTATTGCTACATAACGTCATACGATATAACGTATTACCATATAACATTATACGTTATTACGCAATACTACATAACGTTATACGTTATAACGTAATACTACATAACGACATATGTTATAACGTAATACGATATAACGTTATACGTTATATCGTAACGCTACGTAACGTTATACGTTATAACGTATTACCATATAACGTTATATGTTATAACGTAATACTATATAACGTTAAACGTTATAACGTAATACTACATAACGTTATACGATATATCGAAGTGCTACATAACGTTATACGTTATATCGTAATGGTACATAACGTTATACGTTATATCGTATTGCTACATAACGTTATACGATATAACGTATTACAATATAACGTTATTCGTATATCGAAATGCTTCATAACGTTATACCTTATATCGAAATGCTACATACCGTTATACCTTATATCGAAATGCTACATAACGTTATACGATATAACGTATTACCATATAACGTTATACGGTATATCGTAATGCTACTAACGTTATACGATATAACGTATTACCATATAACGTTATACGGTATATCGCAATGCTACATAACGTTATACGTTATATCGTAATGCTACATAACGTTATCCGTTATAACGTAATACGATATAACGTTATACGTTATATAGTAATGCTACATAACGTTATACGTTATAACGTTATACGATATAACGTTATACGTATATCGCAATGCTACATAACGTTATACGTTATATCGAAATGCTACATAACGTTATACGTTATAACGTAATATTACATAACGTTATACGTTATAACGTAGTACTACATAACGTTATGCGTTATAACGTATTACCATTTTACGTTATACTTTATATCGTAGCACTACATAACGTTATACGTTATATCGTATTACCATATAACATTATACTTTATATCGTAATGCTACATAACGTTATACGGTATATCGTAATGCTGCATAACGTTAGACGTTATATCGTAATGCTATATAACGTTATACGCTATATCGTAATGCTACATAACGTTATACGTTATATCGTAATGCTACATAACGTTATACGTTATATCGTAATACTGTATATCGTTAAACGTTACAACGTAATACTACATAACGTTATACGTTATATCGAAATGCTACATAACGTTAAACGTTATAACGTAATACTGCATAATGTTATGCGTTATAACGTAATACTACATAACGTTATACGTTATATCGATATGTTACATAACGTTCAACGTTATATCGTAATACTACATAACGTTATATGTTATAACGTAATACTACATAACGTTAAACGTTATAACGTAATACTACATAAAGTTATGCGTTATAACGTAATACTATATGACGTTGTACGTTATATTGTAATGCTACTTAACGTTACAAGGTATATCGAAATGCTACATAACGTTATACGTTATATCGTAATGCTACATAACGTTATACGTTATATCGTAATGCTACATAACGTTATACGTTTTATCGTAATGCTACATAACGATATACGTTATATCGTAACACTACATAACGTTATACGTTATAACTTATTACCATATAAAGGTATACGTTATATCGTAATGCCACATAACGTTATACGATTTATCGTAACACTACATAACGTTATACGTTATAACGTATTACCATATAACATTATACGGTATATCGTAATGCTACATAAGGTTATACGTTATATCGTAATGCTACATAACGTTATACGTCATATCGTAATGCTACATAACGTTATACGTTATATCGTAATGCTGCATAAGGTTATACGTTATATCGTAATACTACATAACGTTATACGTTATAACGTAATACTACATAACGTTAAACGTTATAACGTAATACTACATAAAGTTATGCGTTATAACGTAATACTATATGACGTTGTACGTTATATTGTAATGCTACTTAACGTTACACGGTATATCGAAATGCTACATAGCGTTATACGTTATATCGTAATGCTACATAACGTTATACGTTATATCGTAATGCTACATAACGTTATACGTTATGTCGTAACACTACATAACGTTATCCGTTATATCGTAATGCTACATAACGTTATACGTTATATCGTAATGCTACATAACGTTATACGTTTTATCGTAATGCTACATAACGATATACGTTATATCGTAACACTACATAACGTTATACGTTATAACTTATTACCATATAAAGGTATACGTTATATCGTAATGCCACATAACGTTATACGTTATACGTTATATCGTAACACTACATAACGTTATACGTTATAATGTATTACCATATAACATAATACGTTATATCGTAATGCTACATAACGTTATACGGTATATCGCACTGCTACATAACATTATACGTTATATCGTAATGCTACATAACGTTATCCGTTATAACGTAATACGATATAACGTTATACGTTATATCGTAATGCTACATAACGTTATACGATATAACGTATTACCATATAACGTTATACGGTATATCGCAATGCTACAGAACGTTATACGTTATATCCTAATGCTACATACCGTTATCCGTTATAACGTAATACGATATAACGTTATACGTTATATCGTAATGCTACATAACGTTATACGTTTTATCGTAATGCTACGTAACGATATACGTTATATCGTAAAACTACATAACGTTATACGTTATAACTTATTACCATATAAAGGTATACGTTATATCGTAATGCCACATAACGTTATACGTTATATCGTAACACCACATAACGTTATACGTTATAACGTATTACCATATAACATTATACGGTATATCGTAATGCTACATAACGTTATACGTTATATCGTAATGCTACATAACGTTATACGTTATATCGTAATGCTACACAACGTTATACGTTATATCGTAATACTACTAACGTTATCCGTTATAACGTAATACGATATAACGTTATACGTTATATAGTAATGCTACATAACGTTATACGTTATAACGTTATACGATATAACGTTATACGTATATCGCAATGCTACATAACGTTATACGTTATATCGAAATGCTACATAACGTTATACGTTATAACGAAATATTACATAACGTTATACGTTATAACGTAGTACTACATAACGTTATGCGTTATAACGTATTACCATTTTACGTTATACTTTATATCGTAGCACTACATAACGTTATACGTTATATCGTATTACCATATAACATTATACTTTATATCGTAATGCTACATAACGTTATACGGTATATCGTAATGCTGCATAACGTTAGACGTTATATCGTAATGCTATATAACGTTATACGTTATATCGTAATGCTACATAACGTTATACGTTATATCGTAATGCTACATAACGTTATACGTTATATCGTAATACTGTATATCGTTAAACGTTACAACGTAATACTACATAACGTTATACGTTATATCGAAATGCTACATAACGTTAAACGTTATAACGTAATACTACATAATGTTATGCGTTATAACGTAATACTACATAACGTTATACGTTATATCGATATGTTACATAACGTTCAACGTTATATCGTAATGCTACATAACGTTATAAGTTATTACGTAATACTACATAACGTTATTCGTTATAACGTAATACTACATAACGTTATACGTTATAACGTATTACCATATTACGTTATACTTTACATCGTGACACTACATAACGTTATACGTTATTTCGTATTACCATATAACATTATGCATTATGTCGTAATGCTACATAACGTTATACGTTATATCGTAATGCTGCATAACGTTATACGTTATATCGTAATACTACATAACGTTATATGTTATAACGTAATACTACATAACGTTAAACGTTATAACGTAATACTACATAAAGTTATGCGTTATAACGTAATACTATATGACGTTGTACGTTATATTGTAATGCTACTTAACGTTACACGGTATATCGAAATGCTACATAACGTTATACGTTATATCGTAATGCTACATAACGTTATACGTTATATCGTAATGCTACATAACGTTATACGTTATGTCGTAACACTACATAACGTTATCCGTTATATCGTAATTCTACATAACGTTATACGTTATATCGTAATGCTACATAACGTTATACGTTATATCGTAATGCTACATAACGTTATACGTTATATCGTAATGCTACATAACGTTATACGTTTTATCGTAATGCTACATAACGATATACGTTATATCGTAACACTACATAACGTTATACGTTATAACTTATTACCATATAAAGGTATACGTTATATCGTAATGCCACATAACGTTATACGTTATACGTTATATCGTAACACTACATAACGTTATACGTTATAACGTATTACCATATAACATTATACGTTATATCGTAATGCTACATAACGTTATACGGTATATCGCACTGCTACATAACGTTATACGTTATATCGTAATGCTACATAACGTTATCCGTTATAACGTAATACGATATAACGTTATACGTTATATCGTAATGCTACATAACGTTATACGATATAACGTATTACCATATAACGTTATACGGTATATCGCAATGCTACAGAACGTTATACGTTATATCGTAATGCTACATACCGTTATCCGTTATAACGCAATACGATATAACGTTATACGTTATATCGTAATGCTACATAACGTTATACGTTTTATCGTAATGCTACATAACGATATACGTTATATCGTAAAACTACATAACGTTATACGTTATAACTTATTACCATATAAAGGTATACGTTATATCGTAATGCCACATAACGTTATACGTTATATCGTAACACTACATAACGTTATACGTTATAACGTATTACCATATAACATTATACGGTATATCGTAATGCTACATAACGTTATACGTTATATCGTAATGCTACATAACGTTATACGTTATATCGTAATGCTACACAACGTTATACGTTATATCGTAATACTACATAAAGTTATGCGTTATATCGAAATGCTACATAACGTTATACGTTATATCGAAATGCTACATAACGTTACACGGTATATCGAAATGCTACATAACGTTATACGTTATAACGTAATGCTACATAACGTTATAAGTTATATCGTAACACTACATAACGTTATGCGTTAAATCGTAATACTACATAACGTTATACGTTATAAAGTAATGCTATATAACGTTAAACGTTACATCGTAATACTACATAAAGTTATGCGTTATAATTTAATACTATATAACGTTGTACGTTATATCGTAATGCTACATAGCGTTATACGTTTTATCGTAATGCTACATAACGTTATACGTTATATCGTAATGCTACATAACGTTATACGTTATATCGTAACACTACATAACGTTATACGTTATTACGTATTACCATATAACGTTATACGGTATATCGTAATGCTACAAAACGTTGTACGTTATATCGTAATACTACATAACGTTATATGTTATACCGTAATACTGTATAACGTTAAACGTTACAACGTAATACTACATAACGTTATACGTTATATCGAAATGCTACATAACGTTATACGTTATATCGAAATGCTACATAACGTTATACCTTATATCGAAATGCTACATAACGTTATACGATATAACGTATTACCATATAAAGTTATACGGTATATCGTAATGCTACTAACGTTATACGATATAACGTATTACCATATAACGTTATACGGTATATCGCAATGATACATAACGTTATACGTTATATCGTAATGCTACATAACGTTATCCGTTATAACGTAATACGATATAACGTTATACGTTATATAGTAATGCTACATAACGTTATACGTTATAACGTTATACGATATAACGTTATACGTATATCGCAATGCTACATAACGTTATACGTTATATCGAAATGCTACATAACGTTATACGTTATAACGTAATATTACATAACGTTATACGTTATAACGTAATACTACATAACGTTATGCGTTATAACGTATTACCATTTTACGTTATACTTTATATCGTAGCACTACATAACGTTATACGTTATATCGTATTACCATATAACATTATACTTTATATCGTAATGCTACATAACGTTATACGGTATATCGTAATGCTGCATAACGTTAGACGTTATATCGTAATGCTATATAGCGTTATACGTTATATCGTAATGCTACATAACGTTATACGTTATATCGTAATGCTACATAACGTTATACGTTATATCGTAATACGGTATATCGTTAAACGTTATATCGTAATGCTATATAACGTTATACGTTATATCGTAATGCTACATAACGTTATACGTTATATCGTAATGCTACATAACGTTATACGTTATATCGTAATACTGTATATCGTTAAACGTTACAACGTAATACTACATAACGTTATACGTTATATCGAAATGCTACATAACGTTTTACGTTATATCGTAACACTACATAACGTTATACGTTATAACGTATTACCATATAACATTATACGGTATATCGTAATGCTACATAACGTTATACGTTATATCGTAATGCTACATAACGTTATACGTTATATCGTAATGCTACACAACGTTATACGTTATATCGTAATACTACATAACGATATAAGTTATAACGTAATACTACATAACGTTAAACGTTATATCGTAATGCTACATAACGTTATACGTTATAACGTTATACGATATAACGTTATACGTTATTTCGTAATACTACATAACGTTATATGTTATAACGTAATACTATATAACGTTAAACGTTACAACGTAATACTACATAACGTTATACGTTATATCGATATGTTACATAACGTTATACGTTATATCGAAATGCTACATAAAGTTATACGTTATATCGTAATGCTACACAACGTTATACGTAATATCGTAATACTACATAACGTTATACGTTATAGCGTAATACCATATAACGTTATACGGTATATCGTAAAGCTACATAACGTTATACGTTATATCGTATTGCTACATAACGTCATACGATATAACGTATTACCATATAACATTATAAGTTATTACGCAATACTACATAACGTTATACGTTATAACGTAATACTGCATAACGTTATACGATATATCGAAGTGCTACATAACGTTATACGTTATATCGTAACACTACATAACGTTATACGTTATAACGTATTACCATATAACATTATACGGTATATCGTAATGCTACATAACGTTATACGTTATATCGTAATGCTACATAACGTTATACGTTATATCATAATGCTACACAACGTTATACGTTATATCGTAATACTACATAACGGTATAAGTTATAACGTAATACTACATAACGTTAAACGTTATAACGTAATACTACATAAAATTATGCGTTATAACGTAATACTATATAACGTTGTACGTTATATTGTATAGCTACATAACGTTACACGGTATATCGAAATGCTACATAACGTTATACGTTTCAACGTAATACTATATAACGTTATACGTTATATCGTATTGCTACATAACGTCATACGATATAACGTATTACCATATAACATTATACGTTATTACGCAATACTACATAACGTTATACGTTATAACGTAATACTGCATAACGTTATACGATATATCGAAGTGCTACATAACGTTATACGTTATATCGTAATGTTACATAAAGTTATCCGTTATAACGTAATACGATATAACGTTATACGTTATATCGTAATGCTACATAAATTTATACGTTATAACGTTATACGATATAACGTTATACGTTATTTCGTAATACTACATAACGTTATATGTTATAACGTAATACTATATAACGTTAAACGTTACAACATAATACTACATAACGTTATACGATATATCGAAGTGCTACATAAAGTTATACATTATATCGTAATGCTACATAAAGTTATACGTTATATCGTATTGCTACATAACGTTATACGTTATATCGTAATGCTACATAACGTTATACGTTTTATAGTAATGCTACATAACGATATACGTTATATCGTGACACTACATAACGTTATTCGTTATAACTTATTACCATATAAAGGTATACGTTATATCGTAATGCCACATAACGTTATACGTTATAACGAAATACTACATAACGTTAAACGTTATAACTTAATACTACATAAAGTTATGCGTTATAACGTAATACTATATAACGTTGTACGTTATATTGTAATGCTACATAACGTTACACGGTATATCGAAATGCTACATAACGTTATACGTTATATCGTAATGCTACATAACGTTATACGTTATATCGTAATACTACATAACGGTATACGTTATAACGAAATACTACATAACGTTAAACGCTATAACGTAATACTACATAAAGTTATGCGTTATAACGTAATACTATATAACGTTGTACGTTATATTGTAATGCTGCATAACGTTACACGGTATATCGAAATGCTACATAACGTTATACGTTATATCGTAATGCTACATAACGTTATACGTTAAATCGTAATGCTACACAACGTTATACGTTATAACGTATTACCATATAACGTTATACCGTATATCGTAATGCTACATAACGTTATACGTTCTAACGTATTACCATATAACGTTATACGGTATATCGTATTGCTACATAACGTTATACGTTATATCGTAATGCTACATAACGTTATACGTTATATCGAAATGCTATATAACGTTATACATTATATCGTAATGCTACATAACTTTATACGTTACTTCGTAATACTACATAACGTTATACGTTATAACGTAATACTACATAACATCATACGTTATAACGTAATACTACATAACGTTATACATTATAACGTAATACTGCATAACGTTATACCTTATAACGTAATACTACATAACGTTATACGTTATTTCGTAATACTACACAACGTTATACGTTATATCGTAATTCTATATAACGTTATACGTTATATCTTAACACTACATAACGTTATTCGTTATAACGCATAACCATATAACGTTATACAGTTTATCATAATGCTACATAACGTTATACGTTACATCGTAATGCTACATACCGTTATACGCTATATCGTAATGCTACATAACATTATACCTTATATCGTAATGCTACATAACTTTATACGTTATAACGTAATACTACATAACGTTATACGTTATATGGTATTGCTACATAACGTTATACGTTATATCGTAATGCTACATAACGATATTCGTTATATCGGAATGCTATATAACGTTATACGTTATATCGTAATGCTACATAACGTTATACGTTATAACGTATTAACATATACTGTTATACGGTATATCGTAATGCTACATAACGTTATACGTTTTATAGTAATGCTACATAACGATATACGTTATATCGTGACACTACATAACGTTATACGTTATAACTTATTACCATATAAAGGTATACGTTATATCGTAATGCCACATAACGTTATACGTTATAACGAAATACTACATAACGTTAAACGTTATAACTTAATACTACATAAAGTTATGCGTTATAACGTAATACTATATAACGCTGTACGTTATATTGTAATGCTACATAACGTTATACGTTATATCGTAATGCTACATAACGTTATACGTTATATCGTAATGCTACACAACGTTATACGTAATATCGTAACACTACATAACGGTATACGTTATAACGAAATACTACATAACCTTAAACGCTATAACGTAATACTACATAAAGTTATGCGTTATAACGTAATACTATATTACGTTGCACGTGATATTGTAATGCTACATAACGTTACACGGTATATCGAAATGCTACATAACGTTATACGATATATCGTAATGCTACATAACGTTATACGTTATATCGTAATGCTACATAACGTTATACGTTATATCGTAACACTACATAACGTTATACGTTATAACGTATTACCATATAACGTTATACGGTATATCGTAATGCTACATAACGTTATACGTTATAACGTAATACTATATTTCGTTGCACGTGATATTGTAATGCTACATAACGTTACACGGTATATCGAAATGCTACATAACGTTATACGTTATATCGTAATGCTACATAACGATATACGTTATATCGTAATGCTACATAACGTTATACGTTATATCGTAACACTACATAACGTTATACGTTATAACGTTTTACCATATAACGTTATACGGTATATCGTAATGCTACATAACGTTATACGTTATATCGTAATGCTACATAACGTTATACGTTATATCTTAATGCTACAAAACGTTATACGTCATGTGGTAATGCTACATAACGTTATACGTTATATCGTAATGGAACATAAAGTTATACGTTATATCGTTATGCTACATAACGTTATGCGATATATCGTAATGCTATACAACGTTATACGTTATAACGTAATACTACATAACGTTATACGTTATAACGTAATACTATATAGCGTTATACGTTATATCGTAATAATAAATAACATTATACGTTATATCGTAATGCTACATAACGTTATACGTTATATCGTAATGCTACATAACGTTATACGTTATATCGTAATGCTACATAACGTTATACGTTATATCGTAATACTACATAACGTTATACGTTATAACATCATACTACACAACGTTATACGTTATACCGTAATGCTACATAACTTTATACGTTATATCGTAATGCTACATAACGTTATACGTTTTATCGTAATGCTACATAACGTTATACGTTATAACGTATTAACATATAATGTTATACGGTATATCGTAATGCTACATAACGTTATACGTTATATCGTAATGCTACATAACGTTATACGTTATATCAAAATGCTATATAGCGTTATACGTTATATCGTAATGCTACATAACGTTATACGTTATAACGTATTACCATATAACGTTATACCGTATATCGTAATGCTACATAACGTTATACGTTCTAACGTATTACCATATAATGTTATACGGTATATCGTATTGCTACATAACGTTATACGTTATATCGTAATGCTACATAACGTTATACGATATATCGTAATGATACATAACTTTATACGTTACTTCGTAATACTACATAACGTTATACGTTATAACGTAATACTACATAACATCATACGTTATAACGTAATACTACATAACGTTATACATTATAACGTAATACTGCATAACGTTATACCTTATAACGTAATACTACATAACGTTATACGTTATTTCGTAATACTACACAACGTTATACGTTATATCGTAATTCTATATAACGTTATACGTTATATCTTAACACTACATAACGTTATTCGTTATAACGCATAACCATATAACGTTATACAGTTTATCATAATGCTACATATCGTTATACGTTACACCGTAATGCTACATACCGTTATACGCTATATCGTAATGCTACATAACATTATACCTTATATCGTAATGCTACATAACTTTATACGTTATAACGTAATACTACATAACGTTATACGTTATATGGTATTGCTACATAACGTTATACGTTATATCGTAATGCTACATAACGATATTCATTATATCGGAATGCTATATAACGTTATACGTTATATCGTAATGCTACATAACGTTATACGTTATAACGTATTAACATATACTGTTATACGGTATATCGTAATGCTACATAACGTTATACGTTATATCGTAATGCTACATAACGTTATTCGTTATATCAAAATGCTATATAACGTTATACGTTATATCGTAATGCTACATAACGTTATACGTTATAACGTATTACCATATAACGTTATACCGTATATCGTAATCCTACATAACGTTATACGTTATAACGTATTACCATATAACGTTATACGGTATATCGTATTGCTACATAACGTTATACGTTATATCGTAATGCTACATAACGTTATACGATATATCGTAATGCTACATAACTTTATTGGTTACTTCGTAATACTACATAACGTTATACGTTATATCGTAATTCTATATAACGTTATACGTTATAACGTATTACCATATAACGTTATACGGTATATCGTATTGCTACATAACGTTATACGTTATATCGTAATGCTACATAACGTTATACGATATATCGTAATGCTACATAACTTTATTGGTTACTTCGTAATACTATATAACGTTATACGTTATATCGTAACACTACATAACGTTATACGTTATAACGTATTACCATATAACGTTATACGGTATATCGTAATGATACATAACGTTATACGTTATATCGTAATGCTACATAACGTTATTCGTTATATCAAAATGCTATATAACGTTATACGTTATATCGTAATGCTACATAACGTTATACGTTATAACGTATTAACATATACTGTTATACGGTATATCGTAATGCTACATAACGTTATACGTTATAACGTATTACCATATAACGTTATACCGTATATCGTAATGCTACATAACGTTATACGTTATAACGTATTACCATATAACGTTATACGGTATATCGTATTGCTACATAACGTTATACGTTATATCGTAATGCTACATAACGTTATACGATATATCGTAATGCTACATAACTTTATACGTTACTTCGTAATACTACATAACGTTATACGTTATAACATCATACTACACAACGTTATACGTTATACCGTAATGCTACATAACTTTATACGTTATATCGTAATGCTACATAACGTTATACGTTTTATCGTAACACTACATAACGGTATACGTTATAACGAAATACTACATAACCTTAAACGCTATAACGTAATACTACATAAAGTTATGCGTTATAACGTAATACTATATTACGTTGCACGTGATATTGTAATGCTACATAACGTTACACGGTATATCGAAATGCTACATAACGTTATACGTTATATCGTAATGCTACATAACGTTATACGTTATATCGTAATGCTACATAACGTTATACGATATATCGTAATGCTACATAACTTTATTGGTTACTTCGTAATACTACATAACGTTATACGTTATATCGTAATTCTATATAACGTTATACGTTATAACTTAATACTACATAAAGTTATGCGTTATAACGTAATACTATATAACGTTGTACGTTATATTGTAATGCTACATAACGTTATACGTTATATCGTAATGCTACATAACGTTATACGTTATATCGTAATGCTACACAACGTTATACGTAATATCGTAACACTACATAACGGTATACGTTATAACGAAATACTACATAACCTTAAACGCTATAACGTAATACTACATAAAGTTATGCGTTATAACGTAATACTATATTACGTTGCACGTGATATTGTAATGCTACATAACGTTACACGGTATATCGAAATGCTACATAACGTTATACGATATATCGTAATGCTACATAACGTTATACGTTATATCGTAATGCTACATAACGTTATACGTTATATCGTAACACTACATAACGTTATACGTTATAACGTATTACCATATAACGTTATACGGTATATCGTAATGCTACATAACGTTATACGTTATAACGTAATACTATATTTCGTTGCACGTGATATTGTAATGCTACATAACGTTACACGGTATATCGAAATGCTACATAACGTTATACGTTATATCGTAATGCTACATAACGATATACGTTATATCGTAATGCTACATAACGTTATACGTTATATCGTAACACTACATAACGTTATACGTTATAACGTTTTACCATATAACGTTATACGGTATATCGTAATGCTACATAACGTTATACGTTATATCGTAATGCTACATAACGTTATACGTTATATCTTAATGCTACAAAACGTTATACGTCATGTGGTAATGCTACATAACGTTATACGTTATATCGTAATGGAACATAAAGTTATACGTTATATCGTTATGCTACATAACGTTATGCGATATATCGTAATGCTATACAACGTTATACGTTATAACGTAATACTACATAACGTTATACGTTATAACGTAATACTATATAGCGTTATACGTTATATCGTAATAATAAATAACATTATACGTTATATCGTAATGCTACATAACGTTATACGTTATATCGTAATGCTACATAACGTTATACGTTATATCGTAATGCTACATAACGTTATACGTTATATCGTAATACTACATAACGTTATACGTTATAACATCATACTACACAACGTTATACGTTATACCGTAATGCTACATAACTTTATACGTTATATCGTAATGCTACATAACGTTATACGTTTTATCGTAATGCTACATAACGTTATACGTTATAACGTATTAACATATAATGTTATACGGTATATCGTAATGCTACATAACGTTATACGTTATATCGTAATGCTACATAACGTTATACGTTATATCAAAATGCTATATAACGTTATACGTTATATCGTAATGCTACATAACGTTATACGTTATAACGTATTACCATATAACGTTATACCGTATATCGTAATGCTACATAACGTTATACGTTCTAACGTATTACCATATAATGTTATACGGTATATCGTATTGCTACATAACGTTATACGTTATATCGTAATGCTACATAACGTTATACGATATATCGTAATGATACATAACTTTATACGTTACTTCGTAATACTACATAACGTTATACGTTATAACGTAATACTACATAACATCATACGTTATAACGTAATACTACATAACGTTATACATTATAACGTAATACTGCATAACGTTATACCTTATAACGTAATACTACATAACGTTATACGTTATTTCGTAATACTACACAACGTTATACGTTATATCGTAATTCTATATAACGTTATACGTTATATCTTAACACTACATAACGTTATTCGTTATAACGCATAACCATATAACGTTATACAGTTTATCATAATGCTACATATCGTTATACGTTACACCGTAATGCTACATACCGTTATACGCTATATCGTAATGCTACATAACATTATACCTTATATCGTAATGCTACATAACTTTATACGTTATAACGTAATACTACATAACGTTATACGTTATATGGTATTGCTACATAACGTTATACGTTATATCGTAATGCTACATAACGATATTCGTTATATCGGAATGCTATATAACGTTATACGTTATATCGTAATGCTACATAACGTTATACGTTATAACGTATTAACATATACTGTTATACGGTATATCGTAATGCTACATAACGTTATACGTTATATCGTAATGCTACATAACGTTATTCGTTATATCAAAATGCTATATAACGTTATACGTTATATCGTAATGCTACATAACGTTATACGTTATAACGTATTACCATATAACGTTATACCGTATATCGTAATCCTACATAACGTTATACGTTATAACGTATTACCATATAACGTTATACGGTATATCGTATTGCTACATAACGTTATACGTTATATCGTAATGCTACATAACGTTATACGATATATCGTAATGCTACATAACTTTATTGGTTACTTCGTAATACTACATAACGTTATACGTTATATCGTAATTCTATATAACGTTATACGTTATAACGTATTACCATATAACGTTATACGGTATATCGTATTGCTACATAACGTTATACGTTATATCGTAATGCTACATAACGTTATACGATATATCGTAATGCTACATAACTTTATTGGTTACTTCGTAATACTATATAACGTTATACGTTATATCGTAACACTACATAACGTTATACGTTATAACGTATTACCATATAACGTTATACGGTATATCGTAATGATACATAACGTTATACGTTATATCGTAATGCTACATAACGTTATTCGTTATATCAAAATGCTATATAACGTTATACGTTATATCGTAATGCTACATAACGTTATACGTTATAACGTATTAACATATACTGTTATACGGTATATCGTAATGCTACATAACGTTATACGTTATAACGTATTACCATATAACGTTATACCGTATATCGTAATGCTACATAACGTTATACGTTATAACGTATTACCATATAACGTTATACGGTATATCGTATTGCTACATAACGTTATACGTTATATCGTAATGCTACATAACGTTATACGATATATCGTAATGCTACATAACTTTATACGTTACTTCGTAATACTACATAACGTTATACGTTATATCGTAATGCTACACAACGTTATACGTAATATCGTAACACTACATAACGGTATACGTTATAACGAAATACTACATAACCTTAAACGCTATAACGTAATACTACATAAAGTTATGCGTTATAACGTAATACTATATTTCGTTGCACGTGATATTGTAATGCTACATAACGTTACACGGTATATCGAAATGCTACATAACGTTATACGATATATCGTAATGCTACATAACGTTATACGTTATATCGTAATGCTACATAACGTTATACGTTATATCGTAACACTACATAACGTTATACGTTATAACGTATTACCATATAACGTTATACGGTATATCGTAATGCTACATAACGTTATACGTTATAACGTAATACTATATTTCGTTGCACGTGATATTGTAATGCTACATAATGTTACACGGTATATCGAAATGCTACATAACGTTATACGTTATATCGTAATGCTACATAACGATATACGTTATATCGTAATGCTACATAACGTTATACGTTATATCGTAACACTACATAACGTTATACGTTATAACGTTTTACCATATAACGTTATACGGTATATCGTAATGCTACATAACGTTATACGTTATATCGTAATGCTACATAACGTTATACGTTATATCTTAATGCTACAAAACGTTATACGTCATGTGGTAATGCTACATAACGTTATACGTTATATCGTAATGGAACATAAAGTTATACGTTATATCGTTATGCTACATAACGTTATGCGATATATCGTAATGCTATATAACGTTATACGTTATAACGTAATACTACATAACGTTATACGTTATAACGTAATACTATATAGCGTTATACGTTATATCGTAATAATAAATAACATTATACGTTATATCGTAATGCTACATAACGTTATACGTTATATCGTAATGCTACATAACGTTATACGTTATATCGTAATGCTACATAACGTTATACGTTATATCGTAATACTACATAACGTTATACGTTATAACGTCATACTACACAACGTTATACGTTATACCGTAATGCTACATAACTTTATACGTTATATCGTAATGCTACATAACGTTATACGTTTTATCGTAATGCTACATAACGTTATACGTTATAACGTATTAACATATAATGTTATACGGTATATCGTAATGCTACATAACGTTATACGTTATATCGTAATGCTACATAACGTTATACGTTATATCAAAATGCTATATAACGTTATACGTTATATCGTAATGCTACATAACGTTATACGTTATAACGTATTACCATATAACGTTATACCGTATATCGTAATGCTACATAACGTTATACGTTCTAACGTATTACCATATAACGTTATACGGTATATCGTATTGCTACATAACGTTATACGTTATATCGTAATGCTACATAACGTTATACGATATATCGTAATGATACATAACTTTATACGTTACTTCGTAATACTACATAACGTTATACGTTATAACGTAATACTACATAACATCATACGTTATAACGTAATACTACATAACGTTATACATTATAACGTAATACTGCATAACGTTATACCTTATAACGTAATACTACATAACGTTATACGTTATTTCGTAATACTACACAACGTTATACGTTATATCGTAATTCTATATAACGTTATACGTTATATCTTAACACTACATAACGTTATTCGTTATAACGCATAACCATATAACGTTATACAGTTTATCATAATGATACATATCGTTATACGTTACACCGTAATGCTACATACCGTTATACGCTATATCGTAATGCTACATAACATTATACCTTATATCGTAATGCTACATAACTTTATACGTTATAACGTAATACTACATAACGTTATACGTTATATGGTATTGCTACATAACGTTATACGTTATATCGTAATGCTACATAACGATATTCGTTATATCGGAATGCTATATAACGTTATACGTTATATCGTAATGCTACATAACGTTATACGTTATAACGTATTAACATATACTGTTATACGGTATATCGTAATGCTACATAACGTTATACGTTATATCGTAATGCTACATAACGTTACTCGTTATATCAAAATGCTATATAACGTTATACGTTATATCGTAATGCTACATAACGTTATACGTTATAACGTATTACCATATAACGTTATACCGTATATCGTAATGCTACATAACGTTATACGTTATAACGTATTACCATATAACGTTATACGGTATATCGTATTGCTACATAACGTTATACGTTATATCGTAATGCTACATAACGTTATACGATATATCGTAATGCTACATAACTTTATTGGTTACTTCGTAATACTACATAACGTTATACGTTATATCGTAATTCTATATAACGTTATACGTTATAACGTATTACCATATAACGTTATACGGTATATCGTATTGCTACATAACGTTATACGTTATATCGTAATGCTACATAACGTTATACGATATATCGTAATGCTACATAACTTTATTGGTTACTTCGTAATACTATATAACGTTATACGTTATATCGTAACACTACATAACGTTATACGTTATAACGTATTACCATATAACGTTATACGGTATATCGTAATGCTACATAACGTTATACGTTATATCGTAATGCTACATAACGTTATTCGTTATATCAAAATGCTATATAACGTTATACGTTATATCGTAATGCTACATAACGTTATACGTTATAACGTATTAACATATACTGTTATACGGTATATCGTAATGCTACATAACGTTATACGTTATAACGTATTACCATATAACGTTATACCGTATATCGTAATGCTACATAACGTTATACGTTATAACGTATTACCATATAACGTTATACGGTATATCGTATTGCTACATAACGTTATACGTTATATCGTAATGCTACATAACGTTATACGATATATCGTAATGCTACATAACTTTATACGTTACTTCGTAATACTACATAACGTTATACGTTATATCGTAATGCTACATAACGTAATACTACATAACGTTATACGTTATAACGTAATACTACATAACATCATACGTTATAACGTAATACTACATAACGTTATACGTTATAACGTAATACTACATAACATTATACCTTATAACGTAATACTACATAACGTTATACGTTATAACGTAAAACTACACAACGTTATACGTTATAACATAATACTATATAACGTTATACGTTATATCGTTATGCTACATAACGTTATACGTTATATCGTAATGCTACATAACGTTATACGGTATAACGTAATACTGCATAACGTTAAACTTTATAACGTAATACTTCATAACGTTATGCGATATAACGTAATACTATATAACATTAAACGTTATAACGTAATGCTACATTACGTTATACGTTATAACGTAATACTACATAACGATATACGCTATAACGTAATACTATATAACGTTATAAGTTATATCGTAATGCTACATAAGGTTATACGTTTTATAGTAGTGCTACATAACGTTAAAGGTTATAACGTATTACCATATAACGTTATACGGTATATCGTAATGCTACATAACGTTATACGTTATAACGTATTAACATATAATGTTATACGGTATATCGTAATGCTACATAACGTTATACGTTATATCGTAATGCTACATAACGATATTCGTTATATCGGAATGCTATATAACGTTATACGTTATATCGTAATGCTACATAACGTTATACGTTATAACGTATTACCATATAACGTTATACCGTATATCGTAATGCTACATAACGTTATACGTTATAACGTATTACCATATAACGTTATACGGTATATCGTATTGCTACATAACGTTATACGTTATATCGTAATGCTACATAACGTTATACGATATATCGTAATGCTACATAACTTTATACGTTACTTCGTAATACTACATAACGTTATACGTTATATCGTAATGCTACATAACGTAATACTACATAACGTTATACGTTATAACGTAATACTACATAACATCATACGTTATAACGTAATACTACATAACGTTATACGTTATAACGTAATACTACATAACGTTATACCTTATAACGTAATACTACATAACGTTATACGTTATAACGTAAAACTACACAACGTTATACGTTATAACATAATACTATATAACGTTATACGTTATATCGTTATGCTACATAACGTTATACGTTATATCGTAATGCTACATAACGTTATACGGTACAACGTAATACTGCATAACGTTAAACTTTATAACGTAATACTTCATAACGTTATACGTTATAACGTCATACTACACAACGTTATACGTTATACCGTAATGCTACATAACTTTATACGTTATATCGTAATGCTACATAACGTTATACGTTATAACGTATTAACATATAATGTTATACGGTATATCGTAATGCTACATAACGTTATACGTTATATCGTAATGCTACATAACGATATTCGTTATATCGGAATGCTATATAACGTTATACGTTATATCGTAATGCTACATAACGTTATACGTTATAACGTATTACCATATAACGTTATACCGTATATCGTAATGCTACATAACGTTATACGTTATAACGTATTACCATATAACGTTATACGGTATATCGTATTGCTACATAACGTTATACGTTATATCGTAATGCTACATAACGTTATACGATATATCGTAATGCTACATAACTTTATACGTTACTTCGTAATACTACATAACGTTATACGTTATATCGTAATGCTACATAACGTAATACTACATAACGTTATACGTTATAACGTAATACTACATAACATCATACGTTATAACGTAATACTACATAACGTTATACGTTATAACGTAATACTACATAACGTTATACCTTATAACGTAATACTACATAACGTTATACGTTATAACGTAAAACTACACAACGTTATACGTTATAACATAATACTATATAACGTTATACGTTATATCGTTATGCTACATAACGTTATACGTTATATCGTAATGCTACATAACGTTATACGGTACAACGTAATACTGCATAACGTTAAACTTTATAACGTAATACTTCATAACGTTATACGTTATAACGTCATACTACACAACGTTATACGTTATACCGTAATGCTACATAACTTTATACGTTATATCGTAATGCTACATAACGTTATACGTTATATCGTAATGCTACATAACGTTATACGTTATAACGTATTAACATATAATGTTATACGGTATATCGTAATGCTACATAACGTTATACGTTATATCGTAATGCTACATAACGTTATACGTTATATCAAAATGCTATATAACGTTATACGTTATATCGTAATGCTACATAACGTTATACGTTATAACGTATTACCATATAACGTTATACCGTATATCGTAATGCTACATAACGTTATACGTTCTAACGTATTACCATATAACGTTATACGGTATATCGTATTGCTACATAACGTTAAACGTTATATCGTAATGCTACATAACGTTATACGATATATCGTAATGCTACATAACTTTATACGTTACTTCGTAATACTACATAACGTTATACGTTATAACGTAATACTACATAACATCATACGTTATAACGTAATACGACATAACGTTATACATTATAACGTAATACTGCATAACGTTATACCTTATAACGTAATACTACATAACGTTATACGTTATTTCGCAATACTACACAACGTTATACGTTATATCGTAATTCTATATAACGTTATACGTTATATCTTAACACTACATAACGTTATTCGTTATAACGCATAACCATATAACGTTATACAGTTTATCATAATGCTACATAACGTTATACGTTACACCGTAATGCTATATACCGTTATACGCTATATCGTAATGCTACATAACGTTATACGTTATATCGTAATGCTACATAGCTTTATACGTTATAACGTAATACTACATAACGTTATACGTTATATGGTATTGCTACATAACGTTATACGTTATATCGTGATGCTACATAACGTTATACGTTATATCGAAATGCTACATAACGTTATACGTTATAACGTATTACCATATAACGTTATACGTTACATCGTAATGCTACAAAGCTTTAAACGTTATATCGTAATGCTACATACCGTTATACGTTATATCGTAATGCTACATAACGTTATACGTTATAACGTAATACTATATAACGTTATACGCTATATCGTAATGATACATAACGTTATACGTAATATCGTAATTCTACATAACGTTATACGTTATATCTTAACACTACATAACGTTATACGTTATAACGCATAACCATATAACGTTATACAGTATATCATAACGCTTCATAACGTTATACGTTACATCGTAATGCTACATACCGTTATACGCTATATGGTAATGCTACATAACGTTATACGTTATATCGTAATGCTACATAACTTTATACGTTATAACGTAATACTACATAACGTTATACGTTATATGGTATTGCTACATAACATTATACGTTATATCGTAATGCTACATAACGTTATACGTTATATCGAAATGCTATATAACGTTATACGTTATATCGTAATGCTACATAACGTTATACGTTATAACGTAATACTACATAACGTTATACGTTATATGGTATTGCTACATAACGTTATACGTTATATCGTAATGCTACATAACGTTATACGTTATATCGTATGCTACATATAGTTATACCTTACAACGTAGTACTACATAACGTCATACGTTACAACGTAATACAACATAACGTTATACGTTATAACGTAATATTACATAACGTTATACGTTATAACGTAATACTACGTAATGTTATACGTTATAACGTAATGCTACAGAACGTTATACGTTATATCGTAATGCTACATAAGGTTATACGTTTTATAGTAGTGCTACATAACGTTAAAGGTTATAACGTATTACCATATAACGTTATACGGTATATCGTAATGCTACATAACGTTATACGTTATATCGTAATACTACACAACGTTATACGTAATATCGTAATTCTACATAACGTTATACGTTATATCTTAACACTACATAACGTTATACGTTATAACGCATAACCATATAACGTTATACAGTATATCATAACGCTTCATAACGTTATACGTTACATCGTAATGCTACATACCGTTATACGCTATATGGTAATGCTACATAACGTTATACGTTATATCGTAATGCTACATAACTTTATACGTTATAACGTAATACTACATAACGTTATACGTTATATGGTATTGCTACATAACATTATACGTTATATCGTAATGCTACATAACGTTATACGTTATATCGAAATGCTATATAACGTTATACGTTATATCGTAATGCTACATAACGTTATACGTTATAACGTAATACTACATAACTTTATACGTTATATCGTAACACTACATGACGTTATACGTTATATCGTAATGCTACATAACGTTATACGTTATATCGAAATGCTATATAACGTTATACGTTATATCGAAATGCTATATAACGTTATACGTTATAACGTATTACCATATAACGTTATACGTTATATCGTAAAACTACATAACGTTATACGTTATATCAAAATGCTATATAACGTTATACGTTACATCGTAATGCTACATAACGTTATACGTTATAACGTATTACCATATAACGTTATACGATATATCGTAAAGCTACATGACGTTATACGTTATATCAAAATGCTATATAACGTTATACGTTACATCGTAATGCTACACAACGTTATACGTTATAACGTATTACCATATAACGTTAGACGATATATCGTAAAGCTACATGACGTTATACGTTGTATCGTAATGCTACATAACGTTATACATTATATCGTTATGCTACATAACGTTATACGTTATATCGTAATACTACATAACGTTATACGTTATATAGTAATGCTACATAACGTTATACGTTATAACGTAAAGCTACATAACTTTATACGTTATATCGTAACACTACATGAGGTTATACGTTATAACGTAATACTACATAACATCATACATTATATCGTTATGCTACATAACGTTATACGTTATATCGTAATGCTACATAACGTTCTACGACATAACGTAATACTGCATAACGTTAAACGTTATAACGTAATACTACATAACGTTATGCGTTATAACGTAATACTATATAACGTTATACGTTATAACGTATTACCATATAACGTTATACTGTATATCGTAATGCTACATAACGTTATACGTTATATCGTAATGCTACATAACGTTATACGTTATATCGTAATACTACACAACGTTATACGATATAAAGTAATACTGCATAACGTTAAACGTTATAACATAATACTACATAACGTTATACGATATATCGTAATGCTACATAACGTTATAAGTTATAACGTAATACTATATAACGTTATACGCTATATCGTAATGCTACATAACATTATACGTTATATCGTAATGCTACATAACTTTATACGTTATAACGTAATACTACATAACGTTATACGTTATATGGTATTGCTACATAACGTTATACGTTATATCGTAATGCTACATAACGTTATTCGCTATATCGGAATGCTATATAACGTTATACGTTATATCGTAATGCTACATAACGTTATACGTTATAACGTATTACCATATAATATTATACGGTATATCGTAATGCTACATAACGTTATACGTTATATAGTAATGCTACATAACGTTATACGTTATAACATAAAACTACACAACGTTATACGTTATAACATAATACTATATAACGTTATACGTTATATCGTTATGCTATATAACGTTATACGTTATATCGTAATGCTACATAACGTTATACGATATAAAGTAATACTGCATAACGTTATAGGTTATAACGTATTACCATATAACGTTATACGGTATATCGTAATGCTACATAACGTTATACGTTATATCGTAATGCTACATAACGTTATTCGCTATATCGGAATGCTATATAACGTTATACGTTATATCGTAATGCTACATAACGTTATACGTTATAACGTATTACCATATAATATTATACGGTATATCGTAATGCTACATAACGTTATACGTTATATAGTAATGCTACATAACGTTATACGTTATAACATAAAACTACACAACGTTATACGTTATAACATAATACTATATAACGTTATACGTTATATCGTTATGCTATATAACGTTATACGTTATATCGTAATACTACATAAGGTTATACGTTTTATAGTAGTGCTACATAACGTTATAGGTTATAACGTATTACCATATAACGTTATACGGTATATCGTAATGCTACATAACGTTATACGTTATATCGTTATGCTACATAACGTTATACGTTATATCGTAATGCTACATAACGTTATACGATATAAAGTAATACTGCATAACGTTAAACGTTATAACATAATACTACATAACGTTATACGATATATCGTAATGCTACATAACGTTATAAGTTATAACGTAATACTATATAACGTTATACGCTATATCGTAATGCTACATAACATTATACGTTATATCGTAATGCTACATAACTTTATACGTTATAACGTAATACTACATAACGTTATACGTTATATGGTATTGCTACATAACGTTATACGTTATATCGTAATGCTACATAACGTTATTCGCTATATCGGAATGCTATATAACGTTATACGTTATATCGTAATGCTACATAACGTTATACGTTATAACGTATTACCATATAATGTTATACGGTATATCGTAATGCTACATAACGTTATACGTTATATAGTAATGCTACATAACGTTATACGTTATAACGTAAAACTACACAACGTTATACGTTATAACATAATACTATATAACGTTATACGTTATATCGTTATGCTATATAACGTTATACGTTATATCGTAATGCTACATAACGTTATACGGTATAACGTAATAGTGCATAACGTTAAACGTTATAACGTAATACTACATAACGTTATGCGTTATAACGTAATACTATATAACATTAAACGTTATAACGTAATGCTACATTACGTTATACGTTATAACGTAATACTACATAGCGATATACGCTATAACGTAATACTATATAACGTTATACGTTATATCGTAATACTACATAAGGTTATACGTTTTATAGTAGTGCTACATAACGTTATAGGTTATAACGTATTACCATATAACGTTATACAGTATATCATAACGCTACATAACGTTATACGTTACATCATAATGCTACATAACGTTATACGTTATATCGTAATGCTACATAACGTTATACGATATAAAGTAATACTGCATAACGTTAAACGTTATAACATAATACTACATAACGTTATACGATATATCGTAATGCTACATAACGTTATAAGTTATAACGTAATACTATATAACGTTATACGCTATATCGTAATGCTACATAACATTATACGTTATATCGTAATGCTACATAACTTTATACGTTATAACGTAATACTACATAACGTTATACGTTATATGGTATTGCTACATAACGTTATACGTTATATCGTAATACTATATAACATTAAACGTTATAACGTAATGCTACATTACGTTATACGTTATAACGTAATACTACATAGCGATATACGCTATAACGTAATACTATATAACGTTATACGTTATATCGTAATACTACATAAGGTTATACGTTATATAGTAATGCTACATAACGTTATACGTTATAACGTAAAACTACACAACGTTATACGTTATAACATAATACTATATAACGTTATACGTTATATCGTTATGCTATATAACGTTATACGTTATATCGTAATGCTACATAACGTTATACGGTATAACGTAATAGTGCATAACGTTAAACGTTATAACGTAATACTACATAACGTTATGCGTTATAACGTAATACTATATAACATTAAACGTTATAACGTAATGCTACATTACGTTATACGTTATAACGTAATACTACATAGCGATATACGCTATAACGTAATACTATATAACGTTATACGTTATATCGTAATACTACATAAGGTTATACGTTTTATAGTAGTGCTACATAACGTTATAGGTTATAACGTATTACCATATAACGTTATACGGTATATCGTAATGCTACATAACGTTATACGTTATATCGTAATACTACACAACGTTATACGTTATATCGTAATTCTACATAACGTTATACGTTATATCTTAACACTACATAACGTTATACGTTATAACGCATAACCATATAACGTTATACAGTATATCATAACGCTACATAACGTTATACGTTACATCATAATGCTACATACCGTTATACGCTATATCGTAATGCTACATAACGTTATACGTTTTATCGTAATGCTACATAACTTTATACGTTATAACGTAATACTACATAACGTTATACGTTATATGGTATTGCTACATAACATTATACGTTATATCGTAATGCTACATAACGTTATACGTTATATCGAAATGCTATATAACGTTATACGTTATATCGTAATGCTACATAACGTTATACGTTATAACGTTTTACCATATAACGTTATACGGTATATCGTAATGCTACATAACGTTATACGTTATATCGTAATGCTACATAACGTTATACGTTGTATCGTAATACTACACAACGTTATACGTTATATCGTAATTCTACATAACGTTATACGTTATATCTTAACACTACATAACGTTATACGTTATAACGCATAACCATATAACGTTATACAGTATATCATAACGCTACATAACGTTATACGTTACATCGTAATGCTACATAACTTTATACGTTATAACGTAATACTACATAACGTTATACGTTATATGGTATTGCTACATAACATTATACGTTATATCGTAATGCTACATAACGTTATACGTTATATCGAAATGCTATATAACGTTATACGTTATATCGTAATGCTACATAACGTTATACGTTATAACGTATTACCATATAACGTTATACGGTATATCGTAATGCTACAAAACGTTATACGTTATATCGTAAAGCTACATAACGTCATACGTTACAACGTAATACTACATAACGTTATACGTTATAACGTAATATTACATAACGTTATACGTTATAACGTAATACTACGTAATGTTATACGTTATAACGTAATGCTACAGAACGTTATACGTTATATCGTAATGCTACATAACTTTATACGTTATAACGTAACACTACATACCGTTATACGTTATATCGTAATGCTACATAACGTTATGCGTTATATCGTAATGCTACATAACGTTATACGTTATAACGTAATACTATATAACGTTGTACGCTATATCGTAATGATACATAACGTTATACGTTATAACATAATACTATATAACGTTATACGTTAT